>JARQAB010000024.1:2400000-3000000 GCA_036172955.1 Meloidogyne arenaria
TAAATTCCAGGTTCACATCCTTTAGTTCAGGTTAAACCGTTCATTTTTAGCAAATTCGTTTTTAGATTACGGTTCCCTAACTTTCGCCTGCGACGCTGAAAGGAGACCTAAATGACCTAAGCCCTGACATAAATCATGGAGAGGTCCAGAAAAATTTGTACCCTCAAAATCTTCAATGGACGCATAAACCTTCATTGAACCGTACCACATGCCCGTTCCGAGCGTTCGGGGTACAACACTACTTTCACGAAATTTTTTAAAAATAATGCCTTATTGACGAAAGGTCCATTGACGCAAAGTTTATTGACGAAAGGTTGGGACACCTTAAATTACCGCGATAAAATACAAACAAAATGCCAACCAATTATTTTTCAATTTGTATAATTCATAATTTGTAAAGAATATCCGAATTATTTTTGATTAATTCGTAGGATAAATCCGTGTCTGGTGATTTCGCCAGTGAATGATTTGGGCAGTGAGTGATATGGGCAGTAGTGATTTAGGCAGTAAACGTTTTTTAAAAAATTTTCCTTCACGCAAAAGCAATTCGAGTATTACTAGAAGAATAATTCTGCTAATCTCGGCCTTAAGTATATTTACTTTAATTTTTTAAAAATGAATAATTAGAAAGACAAGTTGGCGTCGCAATCAAATTAAACGAAAAGAGATGGGTGTCTTAACACGTCTCCTGGTCCACAATCACCCACTTATTTTTGGAAATTTTTAAGTTCAAGACTCAAACAATGGTTACTGCCCGGTACACGACGAATGGGCGCTGCCGAATGGGCGCGGACGAATGGGCGCGGCCGAATGGGCGCGGAGACAAATGGGCGCGGAGACAAATGGGCGCGAGACGAATGGGCGCGAGACGTTTGGGCGCCCGAAGTTATTTTTTCCTTGAAATTTTTTGTTATTTTATTTTTTTATTTTTTTCTTTTACAGCAAAGAATGTTTGGTATTAATGAAATTGATACTAAAAATGGGAAGAAAAAGTTATATTACGATGGAAGACTTCATATATTTGATAAACCAAATAGTGATGGAACGATTAAATTTTGGAGATGTGAATTCAAAAATGCAACTGAAAAATGCAAAGGACGTATATGGACTAATTTGGCGGATGAATTTGTTCGTGAGGTCACTCAGCACACATGTGAGCCTAATCCAGCTCGAATTGTTGCGCAGGAAGTGAAGACAGGAATAAAAAGACGAGCTGTGGAAACCATGGAACCACCAACAGTCATTCGTGCACATGTCTTAGAACACACGAATTCACCAGCTCTCGCAGAAGTTCCTTCCAAACAAGCAACAAATAAGGTTTTTATAATTAATTCTTACAATATAAAGAATAATTTATAGATGATCCAAAGAACACGTGGAGATGTCAACGCGCCTCCAGTAATGCCAGCCAATCTTCGCCAACTTGTTATTCCGCCCGCCTATCAGGTTTACCAAAAAACTGATTTGAACCAGGAGCAATTCCTGTTATCCGACTCTGGTGTTTATTATGAAGCAGGAAATGAAAATCCTCAGAGGTTTTATTTAACTTTATTTCTTTTTTAACTCCTAATTTAAGAATTCTCATTTTCGCACGCGAATCAAATAGAGACTGGGCGTTTTTGATGGAGCATTGTTATGGTGACGGTACATTCAGTCTGAGCCCACCTTTATTCTATCAAATTTATGTGATTCTGGCCAGGTTTATTTTACATTTCACAAATAAATTTTAATTTAATTTTAGGCGAGATCGGTGGGTGTTTCCTGTGTGTCATGTTCTTTTAACTTGCAAAACTCAAACAACATACGAGCGAATGTTCACTATGCTACGTGCGAGTTGGCCAACCTTCAACCCGACTTCATTTTCGATCGATTTTGAATCTGCTGTAGCGAATGCGATTCAAACAGTTTTTGGAGGTCAATGTTCAATCAGATTCTGTCTTTTTCATTTTGTTAAAAATATGAAGAAACAGTTGAATGATTTACATTTGCTTCAGGTTTATTAAATTTTTTTACCTAACCCACAAGTACCTTAATATTTAATAGCGTTACAATCTGGATCCAGTATTTGCGGAATGTGCAAAAATGTTGACTTCTATTGCGTTCGTTCCAATTTGTGATCTTACAGCAGCTGTAAATGCTTTGGATTTGGAGTTTCGAAATATGCCAGAAATGCAGCCGATGTTGGAATGGTATTTTCAAATTTTACAGCTGATTTGAAAATGTTTGATTTAAGGTTAATGAATTATTACACAGGGCGTCCTCGTCCGGATGGATCCCGCACACAACCAAGATTTCTTCCTGAGCAGTGGAGTGTATACGAGCGAACTCTTGCAAATGATGACAGGACTAATAACTACAGTGAAAGTGCACACAAAAAATTACAAACGCACTTTAACTGCAGGCATCCCTCAATTTGGCATTTTATTACTGTTCTTCAGAAAGTTCAAAAAGTTTATTTTATTTTATTTCTTTTTATTTTTTATTTGTAGGGCACGGATGTTGACTTTTCTCATTTTATCGCTGGTCGTGAGCCGCCTCCAAAACGTAGAAAATACCGCGAAGCAGATGCCAGGATCCTCGCCAAAGTTCAAAATTATCGGCCAAACAACAATGATCACAACTACAACCAGAACCGCCAACTTATTGAATACTTGAAAGGAATTTCGAGAAATTACACAATGAACCCTTAATTTTTTATTTTCATTTTTTATATTCTATCCTTTATTGATCTACTTTTTTTATTAATTCGGTGATTTTTCTTGTTTCCATGATTCTCTTTAGTAAATTTTCGATTCGGTGACTGATAAAACTGATATTTTCTTTTAATTATTTAAATAATTTTAGAAAGTCAGAACAAAAAAATCAAAACAAAACAATTTACAAGGAAAAAATAACTTCGGGCGCCCAAACGTCTCGCGCCCATTCGTCTCGCGCCCATTTGTCTCCGCGCCCATTCGGCCGCGCCCATTCGTCCGCGCCCATTCGGCCGCGCCCATTAGTCCTGCTCCGACCCAAATCGGGTCGACGCAGAAGACCCACAGACAGAAGACCCAAGGACAGAAGACCCACAGACAGAGGACCCACAGACAAAAGACCCAAAACAATTTTTCTTATTTTTATTTATACACTTTCATATTGGCTCCTTACCTATGGTCTTTTTGAGGGTCCTTGCTCCTGCGAAGGATGTCAAGCATGCCCACTGCAGCGATAATAAGAATAGGTCTATGTTACTAGCGCAGAACCCAGCGACCGTTGATTACCTGCGAAACGCGTGCCGCAAAACCCCGCGCGAAGCGCGGGGTTTTGCACAAGCGTCTCGCCGACGCCCCATAGGTTTATATTGTTTGATGTTTGTATCGTAACTTTGTCCAATCTTGTTATTCATAGCTTTTAGCAGAAATTTTTCCTTGTGGGTCTTTTGTCTGTGGGTCTTCTGTCTGTGGTTCTTCTGTCCTTGGGTCTTCTGTCTGTGGGTCTTCTGTCACTACGCCTGCCCAAATCACTCACTGCCCAATTAGCTCACTGCCTAACTCTTCTGTCGAAATCACACGGCACCGATAAATCAGAGTAATTTGGGTACTTTTCCGTTATCCCTACGTGTTTTTGCGGACTTTTTTTTGCGGACAAATTTTATTTATAAAAAGAAAATTAAAAAGAAAATATATAAAAGAAAGAGTCATTTTAATCATTCCAAAGACCAATATTTTCCCCAAGCAAGCATAATTTCCTCAAACACGTCTCGTTCGCCCATCATTTTCCTCCACATAAACTCGGCAAAATAACTCTCCAAATGATGTCGTGCTGTTCCACGATGTTTCTTATTCCTCCATTTTGCACTGCCCCACATTCTTTCCACTTTTTGAGTATTACACCCAGTCTTTGGATCAATAAAGTGGTATCTAAGTTAAAGACATTAATTTGAAATATAACTATTTTACTGATGTGAGCTCTTCGGACCAGCTATAGATAAAGCGAACAATTGTTAAAAATGGTAGTCGTGTATTGCTGAACCAGTTTCCACTTCGAAGACCTATTTGCTGCTTACATCTGTAACATTCCCAAACTGGACGTTGTTTGTGATACAATTTCATTTCATGACCATTACGGCACACTCTAGTTTTGTGTAGAAGATTACGATTCTGTAAGAATTCGATGGAATCTTTTTCATTTCTTGGCACGTCCCAAATTTTCATTATAAAATTAAAAGCTAATAAAAAAATGTTAAAAAAGTTAGACTGTTCTTTTTCCCATCATTTATTCATATTTTATACACTACTTTTAATCCTGTTTGATTGCTTGACAAGGGTTTAGGAAGGGAGAAAATAGTTGACCTTTATGTACAGACTGCTGATGGAATAAATTGTCCGCAAAAAAAAGTCCGCAAAAACACGTAGGGATAACGGAAAAGTACCGTAATTTGTATTTTGTCACAGAAAATCTAAATTAGTTATCTTCCTCCTATAAGTAATATTCAAAATTTTTGCTTGCGGCACATTTTTTGTGTTTTTAATTATTTTAATAGGATATCATCTAAAATTAATATTTCATTATAATTCTATAATTATCACATGCCTGATCAACTTGTTAAAAAGAAGAGTGAATATGAAGTTGTTGGTGACTTTAGTTCGTTGAGAGATAACTCGCCAGTCCAAAATGGTTGGTTAATTTTTATAATTGGTCTTTAAAGTTTTTATATTTTCTTTTATTTTTTAAGCAGCGAAAGACCTCGAAGCTGTGCCTCCGCCAATTCCAAAACGTAAGAAGTGTTGTTGTGCATTGCTGTGATGTTCTCTATATTTGGTTTCTTCTGTGAATTGCTGTGTAATGAATACCTAAATTCTTTATTGTAATATATAATTTTGTTTCTTTTATGTATTTGATAAAATTTGTTTTTTAAATATTTTATTAATGAATCTTGTTGGTATATTTTTATATCCAGTTTTATATTTTTTGTGTTTTTATCAATTTGTTTTGGGTTTTGTTTTAATTCTTTATTTATTTTATATTGATTTATTCAAAAAATATTAAAAATGTTCGCCTGCTCTTTTATGTTTTTTGTTCTTCAACTTATTTTCTGTACTGCATGGGATGTTGAGGATGGTGAAGTCTTCAACAATTCGTTGGCTACAAATACGACGGGAATGCCTGAATTAAACAATACATACCAAATGGAGGGTAATGATGGAATGGTTGGAGGTAAATTTTGAATTTGTTTCTTTTATTATTATTATTTAATTTTTAGGAGAGAATTTGATGGGAACTTTCAATTTGGAGAACATCAGCACTACTGGAAAACCTGTATTTCTTTTATAAAATTTGTTCCCAAAATATTCCTGTTCTGAATTAGATTTTTGGAGTTTTTTCTTGCCTGGGACTTAGAAAATCGCTCATAACTTTTAATATTTTAGAAATTTTATTTTTTGGTAATCCTAATATCTGATGCCTTTTTCGAAATAAATAACTTTAAAAATTTTTAAATTAGGCTAATTCCACCAGCAATGATGATGTCTGTCCGTTTGTGGGCTGTGTTGTGTTCTTTACTGTTGTTGGTTTTATTGTGGTTATTTTGGCATTTGCTGTCTTATCTGCTGCTATTTGTCTTTATGCAAAACGCAAAGCGCCTTCGGTTTTGCCTCAAACTGTTAATAATTGAATTACTTTTTAAATAAAAATAAATATTTGTTTTTCTTTTTCCGAAGGCGAAACATTTAAAATTTTAATTGTAAACAGACATCTTTTTAATTATTTTTACAAAAATGTTTCGTCTTTTTTTGGCTTTACTCTCTTAATTTTCGCTGAATTTATTCTTTGCTTATGATTCTATACACACCGGTATTCACCTCTTTACAATTAAATATGCTCATTCACCCTTCTATTGAATTGTTCTTTTTTGATAAAGCTGATTCTATTTAATTGTTTTCATAATAAATTTGTATTTAATTTGCTTCAAAAATACATTAGAATTTTATTTTTTAACAATAAATTTCCTCGGTTGGGGTAAAGTTGTCATACTATAAAAGGCTTTTAAGAAAGATGAATTCTTTATGTTCATTGTCAATATTGTTTGTTCGGCAACAATAAAGGTCAGTTTCTATAGTTTTTTTTGTGATGATGGTTTTTTAGGTAAATTGTCTGTTTTGCGATGGCAGGAGGAAGCGCGGAAAAATCTGACAAGGGAGAGGATAGCGCTGACTATGAAGCCTACATGCCTAATATGCCGAAGAGAGCGCATCCATTCAACCTGAGAAATGAAACGACAATTGGTAAGGTCTGTTTACATTTTAAAAAATTTTTGTTTCATTAGCTCTCAAACTCTGGAAAGCTGATAGAGAGTCTTCGCTCTATATCAGGGAGAGGTCAAAGACGTTCATGGATAGGCTGAAACAGAAAATGTTGGGCTCCGAGGAGGCGCAGAGGAAGAGGAAACAGAAGAAGTCGCGATCCAGATCGAGGAAGAGGTCTAATACCGACAAGAAGAAAAACAAGTCTAGCTCGGGGGCCTGACAAGATGTGATTGGACGATAGATGTATTCATAATAGGATAGATATTTTCTAATGTATAAACAAACGTATGTATTGTTCTTTGTGCACATTGTGTTAATTAAAATGATAAAAATGTGTCGTTACTATTTTTGGAATTTTTAATGGTTCATTTTCCTTTTATATTTGTAAAATACTAGGAGACTAAAATATTAATTTTGAAACGAATTTTATCGTAAACTTACTAATCGATTGAGAAATGATAAATTATAGGGTTGACGCTTCCAGTTTTTCTTTTTTTTTGAGATAGTATTCATTTTAAGTTGGATTTTTTAAATATTATTTATTTCAGGAGGTGCTTATTCTCATAAACTTTAGCTTTTTATTGCTTTAATATTCAAATAATGCCAGGAGAACGTCGTGGAGACAAAAAGTAAGAATAAAAAATTTATTATGTATTTTAAACACAATTTAGTCGTCGTGGAGGAGGCGGTGGATTTGGTGGTAGAGGGGGAGGTGGAGGACGAGGCAGTGCTGCCGGAGGTAGAGTCGGATTTGGTGGCGGTGGAGGAGGCCGTGGCGGTAGAGGAGGTGGATTTGGTGCTGGCGGAGGAGCCCGAGGCGGTGGTGGTGGAGGACGTGGAGGTGGTTTCGGTCATTTACCTCATCCTGGTGGTTTTGTTCCGCCCCATAGCTATGGACCACCTCATGGTTACGGCGCTTATGGAGGAGGTGGCGGTTTTGGAGCTGGTGGATTTGGTGGTGGTGGAGGCTTTGGAAGTTTTGGTGGATTTGGAGGGGGCGTTCCAAATTATGGAGGAGGTGGTGGTGGTGATTTTGCAAATCGAGGTTGGCTTACTTATAAATAAATACCTATATAACAATAAAACTAGGTCCAAGACGGATGGATGATGCTGGGAAGAAGCTTCGACCTATAGAATGGGATCATTCCCAACTTCCACCCATCAAGAAGAATTTATATCGTGAGCATGCTTCCATTACTCGCCGTGAACAATCAGAAATTCTTGAATGGCTTAGAACCACTGAAGTCACTCTTGAGGGTGATAACATCCCTCGTCCAATCTCAGAGTTTCATGAGAGCGGGTTTCCACGTTTGTTTTTGATTTATCTTTTTTCATTTTTTCATATCTTTGTAGAAGAGATAATTGACCTTCTTTGTGCCCATTATCATCGACCTACAACGATTCAAAGCATTTCTTGGCCCGTAGCTCTCAGTGGCCGTGATATAATTTCAATTGCAAAGACTGGTTCTGGCAAAACGCTTGGCTTTATTCTACCAGCTATTGTGCATACATTGAAGTACAATCTTATTCTTCTTAATATACATATTAATTTTTAGTCAGCTTCCTCGTCGTCCAAATGAAGGGCCAACTGTTCTTGTGCTTTTACCCACTCGTGAGTTGGCTGTTCAAGTTGAAGAAGTTGCTCGTGAATATTGCCGTATAATGCACCTTGAAATTAATTGCTGTTATGGCGGAGCAGCTAAGCAGGGCCAAGCAAGCGATTTGAAGCGAGGTTTTTAAAATAATTTTTAGTATTATTGCCAAGATTTAACTCTGGGATGGCCTTATTTTTTCCTTTGTTATTTTTTATACCCATGATTATTGAATTATTTATTATAGGCATAGACATTTGTATCGCCACTCCTGGACGTATTCTTGATTTTCTTGAATCTGGTACAACAAACATGCGTCGATGCACATTTTTGGTGCTTGATGAAGCTGATCGTATGTTAGATATGGGTTTCGAACCTCAAATTCGCAAGATTGTTGGCCAAATTAGAGTAATTTTCATTATCTTTAGCATCTCATAAAATTTATTATAGCCTGATCGACAGTCTTTAATGTTTTCAGCTACTTGGCCCAAAGAAGTTAGAACTCTTGCTGCCGATTTTCAGAATAATCCTGTCCATTTACATGTTGGCTCTTTGGAATTAGCTGCCAATCATAATATTCAACAACATATTGAGATTATTGATGAGTTTGGAAAACAAGGTCGGCTTTTCCAACTTCTTGATCATATTATGAGACAGGTTTGTGTTTTAGCTTTTTTAAAAATTATTAAGCGCTTTACTCTTCTCTCCTTGACTTTTCAGTATCAAGGGAGTTTTGAAAAGCGCAAAATTAAATGAAGACCTTTTGCAACCATGAATTAGCTACAATTTGGCTTTTTTATGTACTTTAACTGGTCTACATTATTTTATAATATTTAAAAAATAAAAATTCTGATTTTTTCAATTTATTTTAAAATTTAAAGCGAGAATGCAAAACACTCATTTTTGTTGAAACTAAACGAAAAGCAGATGAGATTACTCGAAATATGCGGCGTGATGGTAAATAATTTTATGTTTAATTATTATATGTTTATTATTTATAGGTTGGCCAGCTTTATGTATTCACGGTGATAAAGAACAAAAAGAACGAGAGTGGGTTCTTTCGGGTTGGGTTTCACTATCATTTTTGATTAAATAAATGTTAAATTTACAGAATTCAAGGAGGGTAAAACCCCTATTTTGCTTGCGACTGATGTCGCTGCTCGTGGATTGGGTATGTTCTCTGGGGGCTAAGAAATAAGATAGCCAGTGCGTCGTGTGGATCGTTTTCTTTTGATGTTCCGTACTCTCCCTACTACTCTTCCTCAAATAAATACAAAACATCATTTAGAAAATCATCTCAAACGCTGCCAATATATTTTTTAAAAATTATATGAATGCGGCGGAAATTTATGAAAAAATAAAAACAAAGAATCGAGGAAGTATTGAAGGGAAACAACAGTAAAAAAGTTGGTCATGTCATATTCAGGTATTTATTTTTTGGAAGGACGTGGCTGGCTACTCTACTGTTGTGTTTCTGTGGATCGTCATAAAATTAAAAAAATCGTTTCACACGATTGGTTGTCGCGCACAATTTTATTACGAGAGAAGGAGAATGTTCAAATGTTCGCGCGATGACCAACTCTGGCTGACCAAACCTTTTCCTGGTTCCGTGTTCCGCGAAATCGTCGTGGTACTACGGAGTATTGGAGAAGGTTGGTCTTTTTTAAAATATTTTTTGTCAATTTATTTATTGAAAATTTGGAATTATTTTTACTAAATCATTTAAATTATTTTATATTTAAGACGTTTCTGATATAAAATATGTCATCAATTATGATTATCCGAACAATTCTGAGGACTATGTTCATCGAATTGGACGTACTGGGCGTCAAGATAAAACTGTATATTTTGTTATTTTTAATTAAGTTAAAACTTTTTTAAAACAGGGGACGAGTTACACTTTCTTCACGCAAAATAATTCCCCAAAAGCTAGAGATTTAATTAAAGTTTTGGAAGAGGCAAAACAAGTAGTTCCCCCACGTCTTCATGAATTGGCTGAAAGTGCTTTTGGAAAAGAAAAGGGAAAAAGGCGTTGGCGCCAAACAGAAGGTGAAGGATCTACTCCTCCAATTAATATGAAAAAGTCGAATGATGAAGGATTTAGTGCTGATAATGGATTTCCAGAAGCTTTATGGTGAAAAATTTGTTTTAAAAAAGATAAATTGGAAAAAATAATTTTGAATTTTATTTTTTAACTGAATATAGGGGTACCATGTGGCCCACATTCTTTTATAATTCTTATAATTAGACAAATATTTATAAAAAATATCAAAAGGTAGTAAATCCTCAAAATGATAATTTGTCCTAGTGGACATGAAATGAAGTTTAAATAAGAGAAAGGAAAAAGTAAATTATTTATATTCCAATTAACTTTAATTTTTTTATATATTTGTGAATGCTTTTACCTATATTAAAAATTCCTTTATTATCTAAAATATAGATCCATCGCATTGGATGCCTCCATCTTTAATTTATGAAGCGGGGGTCTTTTAGATCCCTATTTTTTGGATCAAAACATTATAATCAATTCGAAATAGAATGAGCTCTCATTTGTGTATAAAAGTAAATGGGGGCACATAATGCAATTGTACTAAATTATATCGACCTTTGATTATTCAATTTTATGTATCAATGTCATTTAGTAAAAGTTTATTCAAATTAGTAACCTTTTTTGATGAAATTTTTTTGAACTTTTGTTAACTTAATTTGTTAAAATTTAAAAATTTGGTTGGCAAACAAATTCTAACATCGTAAACGTAAGGTAAAAGTTTAGTCCCGGACAGGCATCCGAGTATACTCAAGGTACTCTGTCGAAGAGCTGATTTCCTTTTTCTTAATATATCTTAAACCCCTTCCTGGTAACCGTTTTAAGTGCTAGGATCTCTCTTTTTCCTCACAATATAAAAAATAAGATCATTTTTTAAACAATTAACATCTTCCGCAAGTAGCACGGCATTCTTTATTTATTAATGTTTGATATTTGAAATCATTGCAAAATCGTTTTAATTTATCACAAAATTGACCTGAAACACTGAGTTTTTTAAATTTTTATTAATAACCCACCTCTGTCTAGACACGGTCCCATTAATGAATGGTGTCTTGAATGGTGATCCAATAACTTGTGGTCTTCTAAGCTTGATTTTGGTGCTAGACCAACCAAATGTGCTAATTGAGTACAACAGAGTGTCCAAATACAACAAAAGCAAAGGAATAAGAAAAAAGAATGTTTTGTAAATCCTTCGAGAGGCAACCTTAAATAAAAAGAGTAAATTTTGTTAGGATTTTTTGATCTTTATTAAATTTAAAATTATTAAAATATTCACTTACATAAGTTAATTAGAAAACAATTCTTCAAAAATAAAATAAGAAAAGACTAACCACAATTTTGCTTTTTCTGTTCAGTCAGAAGAAAATTGTTAAATGTTTTTTTCTTCCTCATCTGTGGACATTTTCATTTATAAAAGCTTTGTTTGTTTGATGAGTAAATGGACAACAATAAATATATGTCCGGTTTTTCTGTCGGAGATTTAAAGAAAAGTATTAATGTGTGGCCTTGTAATTGAATGAGAAAAGAAAAATTAAGAAAAGAGGGATGTTTTTGTTTAAATTTTTTTGATAAATTTTTTTAATTAAGGTAAAATGAAAATTTAACTACTAACTTAAATTTTTTTGCTTTTGGAAAATTTTTGCCACGAGAAGAGGAGTTTTTTTAGTTGACTTGTTAATATTAGATACACTTATTGAAAACATCATATTTTTTATATTAATTATCCCTTACAAAGGAAGTTATAACAATAATTACTGGGGCAATTATTCAAGAATTATATTATTTAATATTTATATATGTATAATTTCCATCAAAACTATTAAATAAAAATTTTTTTTATTTTAAAATAATTTTTATTTATTTTTTCCTATTTTTAACCTTAAAATATTCTTTTTACGAAAATTATATTATAAAGTGATGAAGAACGCGTGAGGTATCGTCGTCATTTTATAAACTCAAAGTTAAAAATGAATAGGTAATAAAATTGGCACAATAAAAGTAAAATTAGATTTTTTGGAAAGTTTTTTTAAATAAATTTATATTTTTCTTTATTATAATTAACTTTTTATTTTTTAAATAACCAGTACAGTCATAAACCAAAAAAAGTAGTAGGAAAATCAAATGAAGCTTTACACGGAAATTTTGTAAAATCTGAGCACAGAAATCTAGTCTTTCCTTAATTAAAAGGAGTTATTAATTAAAGTAGAGTTAGTTAAATATTTAAAAATTTATTTAAAAATTTGTTTTAGTTAAATCTCGGAAATTTTTTACTGACATTTTATTTATTTTTCATTATTGTCCTCATTTCTTTATTTTTTCAAGTCAATTTTAATTTTTAAATTTATTTAAATTAGCGTAAAAATTTTTGGCTTTGTTTTCTATGGAATTTTCTTTTGTTTCTTTTATTAAAAATTATTGAGGTAGAAAACAAAATTTAAAAATTATTTTTTATTCTTCTATTTTAACATTTTTTAGAAATTTCTCTTTTACAGAATAATATTTTTAATATTATTCCAACAAAATATATCCTCTATTTTCATTTTATTTACCCTCATTTTCGCAATTATAATAATAGGTTAAAATTTAAACAATTCTTTCCAATTTCCTGTCATTTTTTAAGTGTAAAATTTAAATAAAATGAAGGAGAGGGTTTTTTTTAAATTATTTTAATTAAACAAAAATATTTTTATTTGACTATTTTTTAAACAAATATATGGAAATTTTAGTAAAAATATTTTTGAGGATTTTTAAAGGTTTTTTAGAATTTTTGTTTATTTTTTATTTTCATTTTATATCATTTAAATTATTTTAAAAAAGTTTAATTATTTATTTAAAATTTAAGTATTAATTTTTTATTTACAATTTCTTTCATATTTTTTTCCTAATATCAAAAAAAATTTTTCAAATTTTTAAAATATAAATAAAGGTAAAAATATTTTTGTTTATATATTTCTTTTTTTTTGTTTCATTACCCCCGGGATTGTTTTTCATTTTTTATTCGTCTCATGTTCAATTCACCCTTTCACCTTTCTTAAGGCCCCAAAAACAACGGACATATATTTACTTTTGTCAGAACAGCCGTTAACATTAAAAAAAAGAAAAACTTTATTTAAATGATCCTATCATTTTTTCTTTTTTTAATCCCAAGAGTCCCATAAATCTATCTTCTTTTGGAAGAAAAAACTTTTCGGCAAATTTATAGTTAAAAAATTCTTCTCCTATTTTTAAATAAAAGTCAAATATATAATTTGATATTTATTCTCACAATTCTTTTTTCAACATTTTTTATAAAAAATTATATTGACTTTTAAATAGTTAAAAAGTAATTTTTGTGTTTTATTTTAATTTTTTTAAAAAATATATTTGAAGAAACAATTTTTTAAAATTTTCCTTAAATTTTTATTAAGGAAAAATTTTCCTTAAATATTAAAAAATATTTTTTTATTTTTTAAATATTCGTAAAAAGAATATATTAATGACTGCAACTAACTACTATTAATAAATACTTTAAAATATAAAAATATTTTTATTTGACTAAAAAAAGGCAAAAAGGGATTTAAAAGAGCAGTGATTAAAAGAGAAGTAAAAAATATAATTTTCTAAAAAAAGTTTAAAAAAAACTTCCATAAAAAGCTTTTCTCTCTTTTTTATTTTCTTCCAATTAGCCTTCTCTTCAAATACAAAAAAAAGTAGAGGAAGAAATGGCAACGAGAGAAACAACTTTAACAGTTGAAGGGATTGTCCCCTTCTTTCCAAGGTTTTTCTTTTCCAAATTTTTTTTTTCAGTTTCTTCTCATTTTACTTCAAAAATAAATAAATAAATATTTATTTTATTTAGTATTATGGCTATACCACCATTTGATGGAGGGGAATTTAATTCTAGTCATTGTAAGTTTGTGGAGGGATAAATTTAAATATTTAATTTAAAATAAAAAGGTATTTGTTCTGATTTACAACACGAAGATTATTCACCTTTATATGCTTGGTTTAATTATATTGTTATTATTGTTATGTTACCTTCCCTTTCTGTATTTGGTGTAATAACTAATTTTGTTAATATTTTTGGTTAATTCTTTTTTTAAAAAGGAAAACTATTTCTTTTCTTTTCAAGTTTTTACCCGTCCTTGTATGAAAAATTCATCAAATACTTATTTACTTTTCTTAGCCTTCTCAGACTTTTCTGTTGTTTTGACTGGATTATTTATTTTTTGGATAGATTCTGCACGTTCTTATATTCCCCAATTAGTACAAGCACCCTACACTACAGTTAATTAATTTTAAATAAATAAAAAATAAATATTTAATTAAAAGGTATATACTTTACCTTTTGGGTATATGGCACAATCTTGTTCTATTTATTTTACTGTAGCAGCTGCTTTTGATTGTTATATTTGTGTAAGAATGTACATATTTCTAAAATAATAATTATTTTATTTTTTAAAAAGGTTTGTTGGCGCAAACAATCCCCCTTTCACTGCACAATTAAAAAAGCTAAAAATATAATTTATTTAATAATTATTTGCTCTATAATTTACAATTCTCTACGTTTTCCTCAATTTAATCTTAGAAAATGTATTCACGATGGAAGTGGGGATATGATTATTGAAATATGCCCAACATATTTATTTTATCATATAAATACTATTTATAATGGTTTTTATTTATTTAAATATTTTTTTAATTTATTTTTAAAAAAGTTTATTTATATATGTTTGCAATGACTTTATTTCCTTTTTTTATTTTGTTACTTTTAAATACTTTAATTATTATTCGAAAATCTGTTGATGCAAAACATTCAAGACAATTAAAGAAAAGGTATTTATTTATTTAAAATTATTGTTTGTAAATACATACACCCTTCCCCCCTTCCCCCAAATATTCTCAAGATAATTAAAACTTAATATTTACTTGCCCACTGGGCTGCCTGAATTTCCTGAGCCCTCAATTTAAAGTTCACTTCTTTAAAAGAGATGATACTACTCTTATTTCAATCCCAAGGGGTGTATTTACAAATAAAGATTCTCTTAATTTTTCTTTTTTTCAAAAAAAAAGTATTTCTCTCTCTTCTTCCTCTTCCCCAACAATTCAACAACAAAATTCAATAAATTCACCAATTATTTATCATAAAAATGGAAATTTAAAATTTTCTCCATTAAAAAGTGCCCCTTCTATTGAATCTACAGGAACTATAAATCCAAGTTCTGATGAAACAATTACTATGGTTATGGTAATTATTTGGATTTAAATTTAAATTAAAATTACAATTAAAAGGTTGTTGTTTTATTTTTGTGTTGCAATACTCTTTCACTTATTGTTAATTTAATAGAAACTTTTTTTGAGCCAGATCCTCTTTTATTAAATTTATTATCAGATGCCAGTAATTTTTTAGTTGTTTTTAATTCTTCTGTTAATTGTGTTATTTATTTAATTTTTAATAAAGAATATAGAGAAGTTTTTATGTAAGTCTGGTTAGTTGTTTTTAAATAAAAATATTTAAATTTTTAAAGAAAATATTTTACAAAATGTTTTAAATGTTTTGGTTATTATATTGATAAAAATAGTAATAATGGAATAAAAAATGGAAATATTAATTTATTAAATCAGAATAATTCAAAATTTGGTAAGTTATTTTTGAGATAAAAAGTTCTCTTTAATCGTTAACACGATATAAGGTTTATGCAAAAAAAGTTTTAAAAATAAAGGAAGAAAACTTTTAATTAAAGGGTGACTAAAATGTTTTTTTTCGTAAGTTAATTTAGATAAAAATATAAAACAAAGATGATTTAATAGAGAATATAAGTAAGTACTTGATTTTTAATTCTAGATAATGATGTTAAAATATTTAGAGGTGCAAGGGGCGAATATTTAAATTAACCCGAGTGTTTTTGAGGAAGGGAAATCCCCCCCCCTGAGAAAGAGGAAAAATCCCAAATTTTTTGGATTTAGATTATTCTACCTTTTCCTAAATTTTTAATTTACAAAATTTTTTATTTCAAAAAATATTTTTTAAATATTTTTCTTTTCAAGTAAATGATGGAAAACATTTAATAACAACACATTCAACTAATTTATCAGAAGCAGTTTCCCCTGTTTGGCTTCAATGTCAGTGTATTTCCCAATTTAAAAGTCAACACAATTTTTGTCATTCTTGCCCATATAGAAAAAATAAAAATTTAAAAAAATTAAATTCAATTAAATGGAAAACCGGAAATTTGTATGTAGAAATTGAAAATGAAACGAAAAATATTTTGGAGGATAAAGAGGAGGAAAGAAATGAATTTATTTGTAATGGAATTAAAAAAGAAAAACATCCAATTAGTCGGGTAAATTTTAAATTAAAAAATTATTTTTGGTTCAAGAAGGGAGAAGAAGGGAAAATAAAGTTTTAACGAGTATTTTTTTAAATTTTCTGACAAAATCAAATATGTAAATTAAAATAATTTTGTTATGAATTAATCAGAGAGAACAAATTAAAGTTAATCCAAATCCAAATATTTCTTTAGATAGGCAAATTTTTTTTTATTTTTTATACATACATATTAAAAGAGATTATTTTTCTTTTTCAGAGTCCATTACCTTGTCTAGTCACAGCACAATCATTAAATAATGGAAAATGTAAAACATTAAAAATTGTTGAGAAAGACGAAGACAATATATTAAATACTCCTTCACATTTTACAATTATTCAATCTTTAAATAAAAAGCCGGAAACTGAGTCAACATTTTATAGAAAAAATAATAGAAGAAGAAATGAATTTATTAAATTATTAGCAGAAATTGATGGAAGAGATTGTAGTTGTATATTGCCTGTTACTGAATTATAAATTTATACATTATAATTTTTTATTTTATAAAAAATTTAAATTTGATTTGTTTGAAAATTTTAGATTTTGTTTTTTATTTTTAAAAATTTTTGAAATGAAGGAGATATTGTCGATATATATTTTAATTTTTGTTTTTTTCGTTCATTCCGTTTTATATTCGTCTAATTATTTATTTATTTTTATCCTTTTATTTTCATTAACTTATTAAACCGTAATTTGTGGCTCATTTAGGTTAAGTTATTGTAGGCTATTTTGGCGACAAAAAATTTATTGACAAAGAATTTTTCACATATTGGCAAAATAAACGTTTCTAGCCTTATTGGCGAAATTAGTCATTGGCAATTTGTATGGATACCGAATAGTTTTTATTTAATTATTTATCAGCTGATTTTTATTTATTTTTAATTTTAGTTTAAATGCCTCCTCAATTAATTAATTTATTTAAAAATTTTTTCTTTTTATTTATATTAATTGAAGTAGCTACTTTAACTAATTTAACAACAACAAAAAGAAGAAAAGGGGGATATGAAGCTCTTTGGAATTTAAATAAAATGGCTGAATGTAAATTGGGGTATAGTGCTTTGGCTTATAATGATTATGGTTGTTGGTTGGTGTTTGGAAGTAAATAATTAAAATTAATTTTTTAAATTAAAAAAAGGTGTGGAGTTGGGGGAGTTGGAGAGCCTATGGATAAAATTGATAGGTTTATTTGTTATTTAAATATCTTTTTTGGGGGGGGGGGGGTTTGTTATAATCCTGGAGAATAGAGGTTTCTTCGAAAAAAAATTTAAAAAATATTCTCCGGGATTGCCAAATGAATTGTTTGGGGGAATAAATTAATTTTTAAATTTTTTAAAAGTTGTTGTATGACACATGATAAATGTTATGATTTGGCTGTGGATAAAGGAATTTGTTTTGATGTAGAATTTGAATATATTGATGATTATGGCTGGGAATGTAAAAATAAAGGGATTAATTGTCCAAAAACTTTAAATGGATGTAAAGAAGCTTTGTGTTTTTGTGACAAGTTTTTTTAAGAATTTTTTATTTAGAATATTTTTAAAGGCAAGTAGTCGATTGCTGGTCTAAATACCCAAAACCTTCAATCAAAACAAAATGTACTCACGGAAAAAGAATTTTTAGTAATATTTTGGGAATTATTTTTGATTCTTTAAAGATTTTTATTAATTTTGTTTCTTCTTTGCCTAATTTGGTTGCCGGGCTTTTTCATCGAAATTAATTTTTTTGAAAATATTTTCTTTTTTTGAGTTTTTTTAAATTAAAATTTCTTCCCCTAAAAACTTTCAAATTATTTTTTTATTTAAAAAGTTCCTATTATTGTAATTATTAAATTGTTTTTAGTGCTAATTTTCTAAAAATATTTTTAATGCAACTTTTTTGTAATTATTCTCTATTTTAATTAAATTATGATTTCTTTTATTATTTTTAAAAATATTTTTAAATTTTTATTTAAATTAAAATTTCTTTTGGTTTAATTTGTATTTATAAATAAAATCTCATTGTCAGATAG
Organism: Meloidogyne arenaria; assembly: GCA_036172955.1. Classification (NCBI taxonomy): domain Eukaryota; kingdom Metazoa; phylum Nematoda; class Chromadorea; order Rhabditida; family Meloidogynidae; genus Meloidogyne; species Meloidogyne arenaria. The sequence continues at coordinate 2,418,279 of JARQAB010000024.1, forward strand.
AAAATTTTAAAAAACTTTTGAGATAACCAAAATTAAATTTTGAATTAGAGAAGCTTGTGTTATTTTACATAGAAAATTTAATTTTAAATAATTAATAGGAAAATTAAAAATTAAATCCAATTTTGTTTATTTTTTAAAAGAAATCCCCCCTCTTTTAAATTAATTTTCTAAGACAATTTTTAAAAAAAATAAATTCTTTAAACTTTTATCTCTCTCAAACAACAAAAATGTTAAACTAAAAAAACAATTTTTTAACCACAATTTATTTAAAGTTATCAGATCATTAGATCAAACATTTTTCACTTATTTATTTACCTTTTCTTTTTTAAAAGAAAATAAAAATAAATATTTAGTAATTTGTGTTTTGAAAGTCCCTAGCATTTGATATAAACTTTTAAATTAATTTAATATTTCTTCACTTAACAATTTTATGTACATATATTTAGCCTGTATTTGAATCCCTGACAGTTTATTACAAAAAACAATAAATATATTCTTCCCTTCCTTTATTTCTTTTCAAAATTTTAGATTCTACAGAATTTAAAATCTTTAACTAATTTCGTTTATAAGAGAAACAGAGGAGAGAAATCATTTTATACTTATAATTTTATTAAATTTGAATAGAAGTTTACAGATAAATGAGAAGAATTTATTTAAAAAGAGTTTAAGATTTCAAATAAATTTTTAAAAAATAAAAGAATCCAAATTATTATTCATATTTTTCAACAATTAAATTTAATCTCCTCTCCTTTCAGAATCCCCCTTCCTTTCAGACACATTTTTAATATAAAATCAAAATTTGGCCAATCATTTTTTGCTTATTTTTGATATTTAAAAAAGGGAAGAGCTTGGTGGTCAATTTACATAAATATTTTGTTAAAAAAAGTAACTAATACTTTACTAGTTCTGCTGCTACTATTTCTGTAAAAAATAAGTATGAGTAAGAAGTGATTTTTGGGAGGGGGGGGGGAAAGAAAGCTAGCTATTTATATATTACAATTTTAAATTATATATTTTTTATTTTAAATATTTTCAGAAATTATTTGGCAATTAAAAATGTCTCAACAAAATAATTTATTTTTATTATTTTTCCTCCTTTTTTCTTTTTTATTTATTTTAATTAATTTATTTTTTAATTCAAATATAATTTTTGAAAATAATTCTGATTTAAATATTGAAAATAAAGGAAGAATTTTTGTTTTAAAAAATAAAAAAGAAATTGAAATTTTAAAAGAAGAATCACAAATTAAAAGGAATATTAAAAGTTTGTTTTATTTTTTATTAGGCACTTTTAGTATGTCTGAATGTCATGGTTCTATTAAGCACAAAATTTTCGAATCCCCGGATCTGCGGCGGGCAGTTTTGATAATAAAAAAACATTTTATAATTGAAATAAATAAATTCATATGTAAACTTTACAGAAAGACGAGCAATTATTAGCAATACAAATTTTGGAGTTAAATATTATTATGTTAGCAGAAACAAAAGTGGAAATAAAAACAATTATTATTATTTTAATAATGAAGCAAAGAAAAAACAAAAATTCAAAAAATTTACATTATTATCAATAATTACAGCAAAAAATACGAATAAATGTCCAAATAAATTGGATGCTGTTACTGAAGGTAAATTAGGGAGTAGAAATATATTTTTAAATTAATTACTATTAATTTTTATTTGAAAGAAAAATTAATCAAAAAATAATAATCTAAGAATAATTATTTTTGAAAAGGAAAGTAAATATAATCAAATATTTTTTTAGAAAATACTTAAACATTTATTTAAGGCTATAATAAACGTCTATATTTATTTTCTGGTGAAATTGTTTATGAAGTATTTAGAGATATTTATGGACTTCAACAAAGGTTTTTTAAAAAAGAATATATTTTTAAATACTTTCTTTTCTAGGCAAGCTTATTTAATTAGAGAATTATTTCCAAATGGCCCGAGACAAGTTACTGCCGTTTTAAGTAATCAGAAAAATGGAATTACTTTACTAATTGCCTGGAGAAGTGTTTATCGTTATAGATGGAATAAAAAGAATAAACGATTTTATGTCTGTTTTCTTTTTCAGAAAAATATTTTTTTTAATAATTAATTTTATTTAGATGGCAAAGAATAGTCCACGAGAATTACCTTATAATATTACTTTTGTTCCTCGTATAGGATTTCAATGGAATAGAGGACATTTAATTTTAGCTAATGTAAATAGATATAAAATTAAAATTTATTTTTTAATTTTTATAGAAAAATCGTTTTGCTATTTATGATCCTTATTGGAATTTAGCTCCTTTTGTTTCAAAAGAAGCTATTAATTATTTTCCAAATTTGGCATTAGAAAAACTTGTCGGTGTTTTGAAATATAATAAAAATTCCATGCTTTGGATGACTAAAGAAGGAAAAATTCTAGTAAATTTTTGAAAAAAATATTTTTTTAAATAAAATTAATTTACTTAAAAATATTTACTTTCTTTTACAATATCCCTCACACATTATAATCGTCTTAACTATTCTTTATTTTTATTTTACTCCTATATATTCGTGGTTCTAATAGTCCTAAGTCATTAAAAATATATTCAAAAACTTTTTTTAAAAACAAAATAAACTTTTAAACATTCTCTTAAATATTTTTAAAAACAAGAATATTTTAATTTTTAGTTATACAATTTGCATAAACACAAAATTGGAATAGAAATGCCAATAAATTTGTCAAGATTTATAGCTTGTTTACTTTCTCCAAATTCAACAATTGAAAATTCTGGTTTATAGAAGGAATAATAAAACGGGAATTATTTTAAAGAAAAAGAAATATTTATTTAAGAAAATTAATTTAATTTTTCGATTTGTGCAATTTTATTTTAGTTAAATTAATTAAAAGTTGGATTTTAAATATTAAATTTAAAAAAATTTTCAAATCAATGTATAAATAATTTAGAAACTTCCTTTTATTCTACTTTAATCGAGGGCACTATCAATGCTTTTTAAATTTTAAGAAACCTTTCAATCATAGGAAAAACCATTTATACAATATATTACAGTATGTACAAATAAGTTAGCATATTTATAGATTAGGAACAAAGTTTATGTTAAGACACAAGGGAACAGCACAATTTAGAGTGGAAACAAATATATATTTAGCTATTATATTACATCTATTTACATCACAATTCTATATATCCATATTACTTCTCCTTTGGCGGCGGTGTGTAAGCCCGAAATGCCAAGAAATCGTCGCTCTTTTCATTCAGTTTAGCTCCAAGTTGCTGCGGCAAAAGAAGGACATCACCCTTTTCAATCTTTTCCTCATTGCCCTCATTTGGGAGTATTGTGGCAGAACCGTCGACGACTATCAAGATTGAAGCAGCGGCGATTGGCTGGACCACAGAGACTTCCTTCTGAAATTTTTTTTATAAATTAAAGGACTTTTTCAAAGTCGTACAAAAAACAGCTTACATTCAGTTTGTGGACTGAAAATTCTTGCACTTCAGGCGATGTTGTGGAAAAAAAAACAGCTTACATTCAGTTTGTGGACTGAAAATTCTTGCACTTCAGCCAGATGTTGTGGCTCAAAAATAGGCGGTCCTCCCATTCGATAGGTGAGGTTCTCGCAGAACAATGGGACGTTTTTGAAATTGGAATAGAAAGTGTTTTGAAATTGGCCTGAAGTGCAAGAATTTTCAGTCACCTATCGAATGGGAGGACCGCCTATTTTTTTAAAGCGCGAACAGTGTTGTCGGATTGAGCCATACATTCAATGCAATCTGTTCAAGAGTAAAAAATATTTTATGGTTTTTAATAATAAGTTAATCACCTCCAGACAAATATGAATGTGGTTCATTGGGTCCGAGAAATGTCGCTTGTCCAGGTTCGAGCTTGACGTAGTTAAGGAAGAGTGGAGCCAAAATACCAATGTCTTCAGGAAAATGTTCGCTGAGACCCATAATCAATTCGTCTGTTTGTGACCGTTGTTCCTCTTAAAAGTAGAGTTTTATAAATGGAAAGACAAAATGTTGAAGAAACTTACTCAGAAAGATGTCCGAAAGAAGTTTTGTGAGCAAAGTCCCAATCTCTTCTGGCGGAATAGTCCAGATCTGTGTGAAGATATTCTTCAATGCACCCTTCTTCTCCTCCTCGTCTGTAGTCGCGCCGAAACTTGACAACACCTTTTCACCTATCAATTCAACAAGTGCCTCATGTGAGCGAAGGTTACTGAGAATTTTGTCCGGCATCTAGAATCCGCAGAGAATTTCGAAGTTCGTTAGAGCGATTGTTAGCTCCGGTTTGTGGTTGGCATCAGGATAATTGGTTTGATCAGCGGCATGGAGTTCTCTGGCTTGTTCCTGTCAAAATATAACAAAGATCTTTATTAAACTAAAGATCCAAACCCGCGTTGGATGCAACTGCAAAGACAAGCATTTGCCAACAGAGAGCGCTTTGAGCAACTGAAGACCGACGCCATCCCTTTCGTGTTGCCCGAGAACATCCGGATGATCCCTGAAGTAGTCTGCCAACGGAATCCGTGCTTCACCTTCTTTCACTTGCGATTGTCCTCTTGCATGCGTGCCCATCCACAACTGAAATTTAAAAACATGAGACATCTCATCTTCCTTCACAAAAGAACCTCCGCATAAAACTCGTCCTCCTCAATTGTATCCTTTCGCAGCTGGGCCACAGTGCTCTCAGCGCCTTTTCTGCCCCATTGGTAGTGAAGAGCCTTGCAGTCGAGCCTCTTCATGACGCTGTTACCTTGCGGATTGAATAGCGAACGATGGCTAAAAATAACAATTTTAGAGGGTAGTAGACGCTGACAAGACTCACTCGAATAACTTGAGAAGCGCTGACCAATGAGAACAAGAGAGGCTCTCTCAAATTCTTGTCCTACCAAACTTCGTTACATCTTTGAAATTCCCACTTTCCTACTTTTTAATCAAAGAACGAGCTTTTAGTCTAGATGAAATAACTTTAGAGATAATTTTTATGCCTTGCGCCATAAAGGGTTTGCGCCATAGTTGCCCGCGCCATTAGATTTTTTGTTTATGCCTTTTATGTAGTTTCCTCAGACAAAGTTAAGTATCTCATGTCTTACACACCTAAATAGCTAAAAGCTAAAAACGAGATAATTTTTGTCCTTTGTTAAACAAATTGTGGAATAAAGGCAAAATAGTGATGGTAAAATTCAATTTCGTACCCCCCTTCCCTTTTTTCCTTCCTCAAAGTATTAAAAATGGTCAGTCAGGCTTAGGTTATAGAACTCGTCGAGCTGTGTCGAATGACACCAAAATCGAAAAAATCCGACTTGATTTGACCAAAATACAGACCCCTGAAATTGAACACACATAAGAGCGAAAAACCATGGAGACCAAGATTCATACAAATGATACCTCATTCGAAAGAGCTCATCGAGCTGTGTAGAATGACACAAAAATCAATGCGATTGGACAAGATTTGACAGAGTTATGACATAAGTCGTCGACTCCGTTAGGTCTACATAATGTCATAACTTTGTCAAACCATATCTAATCACGTCGATTTTGGTGTCATTCGACACAGCTCGACGAGTTCTATAACCTAAGCCTGACTGACCATTTTTTAATACTTTGAGGAAGGAAAAAAAGGGGGGTACGAAATTGAATTTTACCATAGTGATAATAAAGTGGAAACTGTAAAACGTTACATGACCTGTATTTTTTAGATTATAAATTTAGAGAAATGCGTTTTGCCTCTCGTCTTTTAACAAATCAATTATTTGAAAGATTTGGAATTCAAAATATTCAAAAGCCAACAACAATTTATCTTAAACATGTAAAATGGGTAACTGGTCGAAGTCAATTAGAAAAACATTTTGATCGTTATGGGAAAATTAAAGATGTCAGCCTTTTCTTTGTAAGATTTTAATTTTTGGTTTTATAAATATATTTTCTTATTTAGGATCCAAAGACTGGATTACATCGAGGATTTGCTTCAATTACTTTTGCTCATTCGGATTCTGTTGAGGGCGCACTTCGCGCTCGACCTCATTTTATTGACGGAGCTGAGGTTTTTTAAAGAATTTTGGCACCTTGTCTTTTAATAAATAATAATGACAAATTTTTTTAATAAGTCGAGGCTTGATAGCATGTCTCTCTATAGGCGTCTCTTTCATTAATACGTTCGCACAATTCGATCTCAGAGTAAACGTGCTATCAACATACGACTAATATGTAAGAATTGGTGTTTTAAAGGATTGGTATTATAAGGCTATTATTGTTATAAAAAGCTGTTCGGTGTTTATAGAATGGTCTATCTAATAATTTTCCGTTAGTTACCATTGAATATTAAATACAGCCTTAACATTGTTTTTAGTAAAAATAGAAATCTTTAAAATAATTTAATTTTTAGGTTCTAGTCGAAGACCGTCTTCCAATGGAACGTCTGAAACATGACAAATTTTCTACACATGAAATCCAAAAAGGTTTGCACGAACGACAGGGGCATCAAAATCGAAGATAAATAGTCATCGATCGATTGAAATTAAGTATCATTTGCCAAAATTTAAATGATTTTTATTTAAAAATTCTATGCTTATTTCAATCTCTGGTGATGTTTATTAGATTAAATATTGTGTTAAAACTTGCAGGGAAATTTTATTTTACAAAGAGTAAATTAGAAAAAAAAATCATTGACCAATTTCTACAAATTAACATTATAAGTTTAGAATGTTGGTTATATTTTCTAATTATTTCTAGGGACCAGTAGAAGAAGAAGAGTACCAAAAAACTTTCAATAAAAATTTAGGCTTTAATATATTCAAAAAAAACAAAATTTAAAATTTAGGTAAAGGGAGTATTAAAAGTTTCATAAGCAAGTTCTTCTGTGTGTGTTCTATCATTGGTCACTCCAATAAAATCAATTTCTAATCTAAAAGGTCCTTCAAGATTATCCATTAAAGTTATTCCAATTGAACTAAAATTTAATTGAACTTTGAATTTAATTTCAATAAAACCTGGCACAATTTTGATAAAATTTTAATTGTCTATCCATTATTCTTCCACCATATGTATAAAAAAATCTGGAGAATGGAATCATTTCAAATTGCCAATAAGGGCCTCCATGAGTATGTAATGGATATGAATGTGTGTCTAAATAAGTAAATTTAAAAGAAAATATTTTTTAAAATTAATTTCAAACCTCCCCAAGTTATATCCCAACTTTCTGGTGAATGTAACATTATTTTATATGAACGGCCATCGCCTCGACACTTAAAGAAATTATATTTCTGAGAATTGAAAAAGAAAAACTTTAATAAGTAAATGGCTGTAATATCCCCATTCTTCATATCTTTTCTTTAAATTTAATGACATCATATCAATTGTTTTTATCGAACACCATCCTGCACATTCTGTCCTTCCATCCTTAACAACTTTTTGACTTAAATATCCTTCAAAAATAGCAGTTCCTCTATCAGTTTTATAAAAATCACATTTAGAATACCCTTCACTCCAATCAGAATCACTTCCCGTCTGCCAATATTCAAAATCCTAAAAAAATTAAAATTAAAAAAAAATTTAAATTTATTTTTATTACTTCATCATTTCTAAATTCATATTGAATAAATGTTTCTGTATGTGCTGTATCACTCTGGGTTCGCAATAAATTTGGATGATCGACTAGATAAAATTTTTGTCGAAAATGAGTAGAAAGTTTCTAAAAAATAATTTTAAAATATTTAAATAATTATTTTAAAGACATTCCCAGCTTTCTGTTTTCATTTTTAGAAGCTAATTTTCCTTACAAATATTAACTAGCCATAAATCAATAAATATATATACCCAACTAAAAAACCCTTCTAAAAAATTCTTTTTAAATTTCAAACCTTAGCTTCTTTTTTCAAAATTTTTGGAGAATCTTCTAACAAAACATTTAAAGGAATATCTACATCTAATTGTACAAATCCTCCTTTTTTGTCAATAACTCCCAAATTTGTTGGAGGAACATTTCCAGGTTTAAACTCCAAAATTTCTTTAAATTTTTGAAAAGCTGTTTGTTTAATAATTTTATTTTTAATTAATTTTTCTTTTTTATTGTAAATTGGTTGATGATTTTCTCTTTCATCAATATAATCTGATGATGAATTAGAAGCACTTGAATTACTTGCAAATAAATTTTTAATATAATAATCAGAATGTGGAATTGTTGATTTTAAAAGAATAAATGATTTATTATTTAAATATTTTTTAGAAAACATCTAAAATTATTAGTAAAAAATGTAAAATAATTTTAAGAATGAATAAGTATGTGTTTTTGATTTAAAAGAATTGCAATTCTCAAATTAACAATAATCCAAAAAAAGCGGAAAGAAAGAATTGCGAGATCGAAACCCAAAATATCGCCACCCAGAATATCAATGACCCTAATATTGCAACCAAGATAACGATTACCCAAAATATCGGAAGTCATATGATCAACACTAAACTTGTTTAGTTTCATAATTATGTAATTTAATGTCGAGAAAATTTGTTTTAACGAATGGAACACACATCAATCTGACCAATATGTTCAATAAACGAGAGCGATCGATCTCTAAGGAGATTCTTGATCGATAGTATGGCTCAATCAATCTCCTTTTGATCACTCTGATTGATCAGTTGATAACTCTTTTGGTTGATCAATTGAAAAAATAGATAGAATTGAAGCTTGTTCCGCTGTGGATATAAAATTGGAACAACTTCAATGTTGTATAACAAAATTAATGCTCAATCTGACACGCCTCATTTTAACAAGTTCCGGAAATTTGGCCATTGGAAATTTGGGCTCCAAGATTTTTTTGGAGGTTGGCTAAAAATTCTTGGAATAACGGGTGTTGTAATTGCAAATTGAGAGATCGCTGCTGCTATGATCAAGCAAAGTAATGCACGGCTTCGATAAGAAGATTAACAACAATTTAATAGCAATCCTAATAGTAATGATCTCCTCAATAAATTTTTTATCTTCAATTAATCAAGAATAAATCTACGCATATATTCAAATATGTATATTATAAAATTCTTTCCATTATCCAATTATTTCCCTCAATCGGTATAAATTATTTACAGACAGACGACTTTTTCTCGTTTTCTCAACTTCTGTTTGTAAAGAAAAAGCTTCTTCTTTAAATTCTTGGTCGGGAATTTTTGTTGTATTTTTATATTTTCTTCTTGTTTTATTCTTTTTGCCCATTCATATACATACTCAACAAACAAGGTAAAAAAAGTAGTGAGCGATGTAAGGGGTAGAGAGAATATTTGGCAGCAAAAAAAGAATATATGGGCTTTTTCCTACTTCCGTTTCTAACTTTTATTTAACTAGAATGTTTACTGATTGGGGAAAGATGGAAAATAGTGGCAGTGATCAACCAGCAGTCAAAAGCGCTCCTCTTCCTTTTTCTTTTATTTTTCCTCTTAAGCTTTATTCCGAAATGACTAAATACATACAATTAGGATTCTCCTTTTCTATAGCTTCCTTCCATCACTACTTACCTTTCTTTTTCTTTGTCTTTATAGTTTACCTTCTTCACTGACAAATAAGTTTACCTTTCTTTTTTGGCCGTTTTTTGGGACAACCGATTCTGTGAAGAGCAGCAAAACATTTTACCTAAAGAAAATGAGAGAAGAAAATTAATGAAAGGAAGTGGATATGAAAAGAAGAAATTCAAGTTGAGGAGCTGTCAGTGAATGGAAAAAAACTTCTGGTTAATTGTATTAAGATAAAATTGAAATTTTTGGAAAAATGAAAATTATAAAAGAAGAACAGAAAGAATATAAAGTGAAAGATATAATTCTCGTTTTTTTGGCCCTCTCCTTCTCGACTACTACTAAATACTTTTACATAAAAATTTTTCTTTTCAAACTCAATTCCTTTACACATCCTTTCCTCAATCGCGTGCGCGACTTCTCCTCCCTTTTTCTTCTATAGCTTCCTATACTCAGACAAGCACAAACTTTTCTTGGCCCACTTTTGGATCGTCCCATTTTCGCATTGTTTTCATTCACTTTCCCATAAATGAGCAAACTTAAAAGAAAATAAAGTCAGTCGGGGGGGGGGGGGGATTTTGGTTGTTTACTAGCTTAAGTTGAACATAGATTGTGTTCACTAAAAATATATTTACAGCTAAATAATAATGAACCAACCAAATTTTATATTTAGACCGTTTCAATCATAAAAAAAGTCTAGGATTTAACTTATACAACAAACTATTTTATACTGTAATCTAATTAGATGCTTTTTTTAAAAACATGTTTAGTCCTCATCTAAAATACTTCTTGTAAAGCCTTTAGTGAAATATTATTTAATTTATCACAAAAATATTTTAAAATTAATGTTTTACAAAAAAGAGAATATATTTCTTTTTTATTTGAGCGCATCTTCAAATAAAAATTTTTTTTGAATTGAGATCGTCCTCGGAAAAAACTTTTCATTTTTTTGCCAGAAGTTTATTTTCTTTCAATAAATTAAAATCCTTTTCCATTCCAACATTCATTTTGGCATATTTGTCGGCTTTATTTTATTTTTTTTTCTTAGATACCGTACAGGGAAGGGGATTTTGTTTTGGATGTCTTTTTGCTTTTGGATTTTCCTTTTTTGTTAGCTGCCGAATTGCTCTTTTTAAATTCCTTAAATATTTACTTTCAAAAATAATTAAAAAATTTAAAAAGATTTTGTATGGGCAATCTACTTTTAAATACTTAGGAATATACTTTCCCCTTATAAAATGTTGATTGCTTTCAAAATGATTATTTTTTAATAAAAATTATCTTTAATTTTAATTTTTATTTATTTCTAATCTCTTTTATCTTTATTTACTATATTTTTTCCAAAATTTGACTGTTATTTGCTGCCAGTTGTTCTATAAATTGAGTGATTGGATTTAAAATTTTTTTTCTTTCACTTTTTTGGTTTTCATCATTTCCTTTCATTGCTTTATTATTTTTATCCCATCAATTCCTTCCCAGGCAATTTCTATCAAATCTTTTTCATTCTCGATTTAAAAAATCTTTTTTTATTTCTTTCCTCTTTTAGTTTCTTCCCTTCTCGGGCCAAATATTCTCGAGGGCGGTTAAAGGCGCACAACACATGGCGTTACTGCCTATGGCAATAAGAAAATTCTTCTTTAGGAGAAAAGTAGAAAGGGAAATTGGTTCACAAGAAGCGATCGAAAATGGGCGGATAATAAATATATAATATATAAAGTTATTTAGATGGGAAAATGAAGAAATTAAAAAAAAGTTTTTAACAGGAAATTAGTAAAAATAAGGGAAACCTTTATTTTTCAACTACTCTTTGGGCTGATTAGACTGAAAAAACCCTTGGGGACTAACCTTTGGAAGGGAGTGTAAAAACTGTTCGTAGCTTTGTCCAATTAAATAAGAATGCGTTGATTTTTATTTCGCTTTCAGTTAAGCTATCAATTACACAATTTTTAAATATTATAGATCCTTGTTTTTTATCTTTTGCTTATTTCTTCATAAACCTTTCATAATTCCATACTCCATAATTATTGATAGCTTTAACTTTAATTGATAGCTTTAACTTTATCCATTTAGGTTCAGAAATCTTCATTTTATCCGAAAATCGTATCTGTACTTGTTGTTCTCAATATCTTCCTTTTTATTTTACAACAAAGTAAAGACCGAAACAGAATTCTTTTTCTTTCCTTTCCCCAAAAATATCCCAATTTCGGTGAAGAAGAAAAAAAGAAAATAAAATATATTAATTCCTTTACTGCCTGAATTGGCCATTCATCTTCTCTCATTTGGCCATTCATTTACCAAAAAACTTTTTTTTACAGGCCAAATGTCCCAGCTGTAATCCTTTTTCTATATTCTATCACTTTTCTCCCTTATGTCGCTTCATTGCGCTTTTGCTTATTTTTTAGCCTTTGGCGGGGGCATTGATTCTCTTTTAATTTTATTAGGGTTGTCGATTCTTGGAAACTTTTCGGATATCCGGAGATTATTTTTATAATTAAAAGTCTCTTTTGTTATTTTTCAGATAAATTAAAAAATGAGAGTAAAAGAAGAGCCAAAACAAGAAACGAATTCAAGAAATAAATCACCAATTAATGAAGAATGTTCTTCTTCTTCTTCTTCTTTTGATCCAAATAATACTAAAAATCAACAAAAACAATTTATTTTACAATCAGAATTCGAGAAAATGTTAGAACAATTAACTAAACAAAATAATGAAGAAGAAAATATTGAAAATGGAAATGATGAAGAGGAGGAAGAAGAAGATGAAGAAGAGGATGATGGGGAGGAAGAAGAGGAGGAAGAACTGAAGGTAGGTAATTTATATTGAAAAATAAAAAATGAATGTGTGATTAAAAACCGATCAGAAAATTCGACAAATAATTCTGTCTCTAATTAAAACCCTTAGAATCTCTCCAATTTTTTTCCTTTTCTGTCCTGAGGAATTCTATATATTGTGTTTGTTATAAATTGTTCCTCAATTAAATTTTTTCCTAGAAAAATAAATTATTTTAAAAAATATTTCACCAATCTCCTTCCCTCTTTATTTAATCTACAGTAATTTTATAACCACAATTCTCTACATATTTCCTTTTTCATTCTTTTCGTTACCGCGAAAATTCATTCCTTTTTAATTTATGCGTGCTTTGGGGGGTTTTATTTAAAATTAAAAACTTTTAAAAATTCCCATTTATTTAAAATTTATATTTTAAAAATTAACCATTATTTATTTTAAAAATTCTTTTTCCTTTTTCTACGCCAAAATCAGCCTTATACAAGATAGTTTTGTGTGTTTACTTTTTAATTAAACAAAATAATTAACAAAAAAGTTTTTATTAAAAATTAATTAAAAACTATTTAATTTCCAAATAATTTATTTATTTTCTTTTTATATTTATTTTTGCTATTTCTGTGAATGCCATAAAGACTCGGAGAGAACCAGCCGCGAATTGCTAATTAGGCAGCCAATGAAAATATTTTTTTAGAAAAAATAAGGAAAAGGAAGAGCAGGTATATTTTTGAGGAATTTATTTGGATGGAAATCGACTGAAAATGAGTCGTCAAATAATTGGAAAAATCAGGAAAAATTAAGAAAAATAACTCCGGTTTCGGAATGGTTGTCAAATCTGACGGGGAAATGTGTTTTAAAAGAAATAAGGTTAAAAGTAGGAGAGAAATAGGAGAGAAACAATTATTTTACAAAACGTTAATGTTTGGGAAAATTATTTATTGTATTTTTAAATAAAATTAATATTTAATATACATGAATATATTAGGTGTTAATAAATAAAATTAATAAATTATTGAAGTTAAAAGTCTGTTTCGGAGTGCCTGCCGGCTTCTTTAAATTTTACATCCGCAATTGCCATATCTGGAATTGCAGACTGCCCAATATTTAAGAAAATTAAGACATACATATTTTAACATGTAAATAATTGTTACTACACTAAAAATAATTCTTTAACCTTCTAAATAAACCCAAATTTTAAGGAATAAATTAATAAAACAAAAATATCTACATATATGTATATAATAATTCCCGATTTATTTCTCATCATTTTCTTCTTTTTTGGATTTATTTTTATTGGTTTTACCTTATTAATTCAAAACTTTTTTTGACATATTCCATCTCAATCCAATAGTTCTTTTCTTTTATTTTCATTTTCTCTCCATATTTGTTAGTTTTTGACGGCTGGTTATTAAACACAAATATTTTTAATGGGTAGAGAAAAATAGAAATAAATATTTTGATGAAAATAAATTTAAAAAATAAATATGGTTTGTTAAGACCTTTTATTCCAAAGATTATTAAAATTTATTAAACAAAATATAATTTATTTTATCTCCCAAGTACTACAGGGGGTATCACGACTTTTGCGCCGAGAACATTTGCGCCGCGACTTATGCGCCGCGACTTTTGCGCCGGGTGACTTTTGCGCCGCGACTCTTGCGCTGCGACTTTTGCGCCGGGCGACTTATGCGCCGCGACATTTGCGCCGCCATTATTTTAGAAAATCTGGATCCGAAAAATGCCGGATATCCGAAAATTTCGGTTCGGATACCGGATCCGGATATTCGAAGATTTCCAACTATCCGACAACCCTACTAAAGTGAGGTCCGGCTGTAGTTATTGATATATTTTTAATGATAGTGGCGGCGCAAAAGTCGCCCGGCGCAAAAGTCGCGGCGCAAAAGTTCCCCGGCGCAAAAGTCACTCGGCGCATAAGTCGCGGCGCAAAAGTCGCGGCGCAAGTGTCGCGGCGCAAATGTTCTCGGCGCAAATGTTCTCGGCGCAAAAGTCACGGAACCCTACAGGGTGACTCAAAGATATCTCGACACTTTTCATTTAATCATACTTTTCCTCGTTTACATTTTTTTACTATGTATTATCAAAAATTTTGAACTTTGTATCCAATTAAAGGATGGACACTCCAAAAATTCATGATTATTTTTTTTCCTTATTTCTTTATCATTTAAGCTTTATTTGATCTAATTATCTTTAATTTGAATGACGTTATGCCAAAAATAAAGGTGTCCAAATATTTTTGGGCCTTTTAATTTCACAATCGTTTTATTTATTTTTAGGGAATGACTTCTTTAATAAATAATAACAATGCCATTACAATTCCAAAACAAAAATTACTAAATAATCAACAACCGGAAGAAGAAGTAAGGAAAAAGAGAGGGGCAGGAAGTAGTAATTGTATTCTTCTACCAAATGGGAAAAAAACAAAAGGAAGAGTTAAAATAAAAATGGAATATATTGGAAATAAATTGAGAAGATATACAACTTTTAGTAAAAGAAAAACTGGAATTATGAAAAAAGTTTTTTTTATTTTATTTAAAAAATTAAAAATTCCAATTATGTGTTTTAAAAGAATATTACTGTTTTTTAAGGATAATGTCGGCACAAAAGTTGCCAAGTATACATAGAGATCCGCCTATAAATTCTAAATACGACACTTCAATTTCGAATTTAAATTTAAAATAATTTTCAAAAAAAAGGGGGGGGGGGGAATATGTCAATACACATTTTGTATTAAGAATTTATATTCGACAATAATTTATTTTTTCTTTGTTTAATTTCAATTAAATTAGGCAAATGAACTTTCAACATTGACAGGGACTCAAGTACTTTTACTTGTTGCTTCTGAAACTGGACATGTTTATGCATTTGCAACAAGTAAATTAAAGCCTATGATACTCTCAGAACCTGGAAAACAATTAATTCAGGTAATTTTAACTTTAAATTATTTTTTATTTTTTAAATTTAGAATTGTTTAAATGCAACAGAAGGTATTTATTTTTAGTACAAAAAATATAACCTATTTAATAATTACAGTATTTCCTCTCTTTTTTATTCTTCCCTTTTTTAGTTATTCCCTCATTGGTTGTTGTTATTTTAATTGTGCTTTCTTTTAGGAAAGAAATCTTTTTTTAATTTTAAGAGCAAATAATTGACCCAATGCCAACAAAAACAGAATTTACTTTCGAACCACAAACATTAGGAATAACCACCCCAATAACCCCTCAACAACAACAATTAAATAATCCAAGAAAAAGAAAATTAGTTTCTGATTTATTTCAAATTAATGATTCTTCTAATAATATTCCGGTGAGAAAAAAATAAAAGAATTCTTTTTTGTCGGGGGTTTTTATTAAAATTTTATTTTTTATTTCCGCAACATTTTAAAACCAAAAAATGCTAATTTTGTTAGAATTTAAGAAAAACTGAATTTCTTTATTTGACGCTATAATGAAAGGAATAAAATAATTTAAAAAATTACTTTTGGAAAGTTTTCTCAAAAAAATCTAAAAATTTTCAATTTAGCCAAAAATAAAAGTTTAAAAACTATTTTTGTTTATAAAAATTATTAAAAATAAATTAATTTTTATTTAGTTAATTATTCCACCAAATATTTCATCAAATAATAATTTAAATGAATTAAAAACATTTTGTGATAATAAAATAAATAAACAAAAACCAACATTAGATGAATTATTATTTTCTAATATTGAACAACAAAGGAAAAAAATAAAAAAAGAAAAAAAGGCTAGTTTAAATAAATTTTGTTTTCTTTAAATTTAATTAATTTTTCTAAAAAATATTTTTTTCTTTTAGCCTTATTCTTCTTCTTCTCAATCTTCCCCTTCTCATAATTATCTCGAACCTGTCCAAACATTTGTAGATTCAAAACAACAATTAAAAACATTAAAAGAAGCACTTCAGAAAGCTTCAGAAAATCGTAGAGCAGCTTCAGAAAATCGTGAACGTTTACATAAACAACAACAAAAACAACAAAAAACACAAAAACAACAAGAAAATAATAATCAAAATAATCTACAACAAACATCCTCTCAACAACAACAACAACAATCATTAATAAATAATAATAGTCAACAATTGGGGGCAGCTTTGTTACCTTTTTTACTTCAAGGTAATTAATTATCTTAATTCTTTATTTTAATTTATTTTTATTTTCCCTTTGCACTTTTAATTAATTAATTTTAACAATAATTACCCTCTAAATCCCCCCCACACCTTTCCTAACTTATAAAAACTAAACAAAAATTTCTTTGAAGGTTTAATGGCATGTTCTTCAAACTCTTCTACTCCTTCCACAACCATTCCCCCCTCCTCTTTCTCTAATAATTTATTATTACCTTCTACTTCCTCTACTTCTTCACTTTCAAATCCTTCCCCAATAAATAAAAGAAAACATTCTTCATTACAACAACAAAATAAACAATTCCCTCCAATTCTTTATCAAATGCCTCAAGGTGTTGTTTATGCAGCAGATGATGATGAAGAAGAAAAAGAAGAGGAGGAGGAGGAGGAAGAAGAAGAAGAAAATAATATAATTAAATATAGCAACAATTTAATTCAAAGTTTGTTCTTCTTCAAAAATTCCCAAAATTAAAAAAAAATAATATGTATATAATTTACCCAAAAAATAAATATTATTCTCTAATATGCACATTCCCTTATTTAAATTACTTTTTAAAAAATAAAAATTTAAAGCAAGTTGTATGGCAGCAGTATGTTCAGGTGTATCTACATCCTCCTCCACTCCAATTAATTGTGGAAATGATAATTTATTTAAAGAAGAGAACAATTTAACAACAAATAATTCTTCAACAGGAAATGCTTTACAAAATTTACTTACTGCTGGAATTTTGCCTTTAGCTAATTTAACTGCTCAACAAGTATTTAAATTGGGAATATTTAATATTCTAAATATTTTTTAGATTTTAGCGAATGCCTTGAAAGGAGGAGGGACAACAACAGGAGGAGGGGGAGGAGGAGGAGAATCTACTAGTTCATGCAATAATGATTAAATTAGAAATTAATTAATTTAATAATTAGTGATTTATTTAAATTAATATATTCTCAAATCTTTTCACTTTTATTAAACTCGCTAGGAATATTTTAATGGAAAATACAAATGTTCAACAACTGTCTTTTTTCGGTACTGATAAGGACCGTATAGAAATTTTCTTGAATCTGCTCCGTACGATGTCTGTATCGGTAGACCTGAGAATACTGATTCGATGCTTTCGATAATACCGAACCTTGTCGAACTCTAATCGAAACTCCATAGTTGACCTCTTTAGGTACTCTATTTAATTGTATTTTTCGTTATTATTCATGGATTTTAAAGAAAAATCGCAGCAAATTAATCAAAAATAATTTAATTCAATTTTATTTTTTCAATAAACGTCTTCTTTTTCTCGACATCCAACCACCTTCTTCCCTTCTTTGTATACAAATTAATAAACATTCTTTTTCTGTTTTTATTGGTTCTTCTTCAAATATTGAATCCTTTAAATATTTTTTACTTTAACGAATTTAAATTTAAACTAAATACATTGCAATATCCATAGGGATAAGCAAAACAATTATTCCCTCTTTGATACCAACGAAGAGTAAATTGGCTAGTTAATCCGTTTGAAGGACAAATTGTTCTGTAGGGAGTTATTTTTTCACATCTTTTTGATTTTATATTTGGACGTTGTTCGGAAAGTAAAAATTCTGCTAATTCTGCTGAGGCAGAGGAAGGAGGTACTTTAATTGGGTTATTTTGGGGAGGATAATGAAATGATGAAGAATTGGCCTTTTTAAAATTAAAATTAAGAGTAATTTAAACTTTTAATTTTAAATTAATTTACAATTATTTTGTAAGATTCCAAATTATTTTTTTCATTTTCAGAGTCAATATTAATTGTTTGTAAAGTTGAAGTAGTAATTGTTTCTTCTTTTATTTCTTCTTTCTCCATTAATCTAACAACACCAGAAATTTGTTTATTATTTGGTTTTTCTTCTTCTTTAATTAAATATTTATCTAATTTATCTGTACATAAAGCTTCACATTCTTTAAGTGTTCGAATTGTTTTATCTGTTGCTATTGGCTCTCCTTTTATTAAAATTTTAATTATTTGAAAAGAGTTCTTTTTTGGAAATATAAATTTTATTTTTCAAGATATGAATATACGCTAATGCCTATCAAACAAAAATGTTTTGGGAGAAGTTTTTCATGTTGTTAATTATTTTTTTGATTTTGAAATTTATTTTTAAATCCCCCCGTCTCCAAAAATTTTGTAAATTAAATCTCTCTTAATTTCCCTCTCTCTTTCAAAAAAATATTTATATTACCTGGACAATACCCCCAAGGATATGAATAACATATTCCTTCTTTAGCAAACCATCTCATAACAAATTGTGTTCTTTTATTTCCATTTTCACAAAAAGTCTCTAAACGTTGCCTTTTACAACTAAATTCTTCTCCACTTGCATCAATATAAATTTTTTTAGAAAATAAATTTTTTGGTTTCCAAATATTTGCCTCAAAAAGTTGCTGTTTTTTAATTTCTTCTAAAGCTACTGGAGAGTCTCTAACAGATTGAGAATTAATTGGAGAATTATTTTGTGAAGATATTGATGAAAATATTGAAGATTTTGTTGTTATCTTTTTTTTTTAATTTTTAAAAAAATAATAAAAAAATATATATTATTTTACATTTTCAATAGATAGTGGACGTTCCCTTGCAATTAATTTCCCATAATGTTTTTCTAAAAGTTCCATTGCATTAATGATAGATTCTGATTGATTTCTTTAATTAAAATATTTTTATTTAAATAATCTTTCATTAAAAATTAGAATTTTCGGTTGTCGATATTCCTAACCATTAAATACTAAAAAATAATTTTTAACTTAACTGTTCATTATTATTATTATTTAATTGTTCTCTATTATTAATCCTTCCTTCATTACTCCCTTCTCTTTTTATTTCAGCACTTACTTCATTATAAAGTCTTTAAATAAATAAATAATTTTTTTTAATTTCAAAAAAACTTGAAAAGTTCGGGTAAATTTGGACAACAAATTCCACTTCCATTATTATTTTCACATTCAAAACCGGCAGGACAATTATTGTCAAAACATTGGAAAACACGTTCCTCTCCCTCTAATAAAGGGCCTTTTCCATCTTTACATAGAATTGAAGTTTTGTTTTGGATAAAATTGGAAGTAGTCAAGGGCAAATTTGTTGTTAAAAACAATACAAACAAAGCTTGAAATAAATAAATTGGTATATTAAGTTCGGGTATTTGTGTATAAAAAAGCTAGTTAGACTTATTTTAGATATTTCAAAAATATTTCAAAATATACAGAAAAAGGCATTATTTTTAAATTTAAATAACTTACCGGTAATTAAATAATTATTACAAAATTTTGACATTTTTTTAAATTTAAATAAAATTTATTTTAAAAAATTAGTGAGGGATTTTAAAAATAAAAGAAAAAATAAATTATAATTTATCCTTTAAAATATAAAAATAACAAAAAAAGGACCGCCTCCCTCTTCTAAATTCTCTTACCGGATAATAATTAAATATATTTTACTTGAATGATTTATTTATTTTTTAATGTCGCCAGCTTGATATTTTGAGAATTTAAAAACATAGTAAATCCATCAAGTCTTTTTATTTTCTTCAAGCGAACAGGTAAAATAGTGATGGAAAGAAAAAACCTGTTAAAGTAATATATTCTTTAATTAATGGAAAAAAATCATTCCGGAAAATAAAGTAAAAAATTATTAAATTGTAGGAGTGAAATAAATAGCTGGAATTAACAGGATACAAATAAAGCCAGTTATTTCGATAATTTTTTTGTTAATAAAATTTCGAAATCTTTGATTTTTAAATTAATTTTTTTATAATTCCTTAGAAAATTTCAATTTTTCTTTTTTTTAAATACTGTTCAATATTCTCAAATATTTATTATTTTTTAATTAATAAACAAAAAATTGGGTCAATTATGTAGAAAGGAATAAAATTTATTTTAATCAATTTATTTATTCATTCGATCAACAAAAGCATTTATTTGAAATATTTTTGTTAATTAAAATATAATTTATTTATGTCTTTAATTGAAAATGAAAAAGTTGAAAATGTTAAAAATTATTTAAATGAAGAAATTAAAATAATTATTTTAGGTGGTGGACCGACAGCTTTGGGTAATTAATTTAAAAATAAAATAAATATTTTAATTTAAGGAGCACTTAATCGAATTTTTAAACTCAAAAAAGAAAAATTAATAAATGTAAGAAAAAAAAGAAATTAAAATAATTTTTAATTTTTAAAAATTAAAAGGAAAATATAAATGTTTGTGTAATTGAACAAGAAGAAGAAATTGGAGGTTTGGCACGAAGTATAATTGATGAAAATGGGTTTTGTTGGGATTTGGGTGTTCATGTAATGGGTAGAAAATAATTTAAATTTAAAAATATATTTTTTAAAAAGGAATTAGTAAATACAAAAATTTTGTTGAAGCAATGGAGGAATGTGTGACAGAATGGGAAATTATACCTCGATGTGCTATGGTAATTATTAAAATTTGAATTAGAAAAGAGAATGATTTTTATTTTTTAGGCAGAAATGTCCCATGTTATGAAAAAAAATGAAGAAGAAGAAGAAGAAATGTCAAATAAAATTAATTATTATATTCCCTATCCAGTTCAGAATTCAATTCCTTATTTTCCTAAAAATTTAAAATTAAAATGTTTGGAAGAATTAAATGTTAAAGAAGAAAAAGAAGAAAAAAATAATTTTTTAACAACAAAAATACCGGAAAAAGAAGAAAATTTTGATTCTTTTTCTCTTTCACTTTTTGGAGAAACTTTGCAGAAAATATTTGTTAGGCCATATAATGAAAAGGTATTTTTAAATATAGGCATTTTTGGGTAGTAATCAAGAATGTATTGGGTTGAGAAAAAAACTGAAACGGATTTAGGGTAAACTTTCAAATAAAAATATTTATTTTATTTATATTTACTATAATTCTTCAAATAATTTTTATAAATTTCAAAATATTTTAAAAAGGTCTGGACTGTCCCAATTTCCCAAATGGGGACTAGCTGGTTACAAGGCCGAGTTCCTTTAATTGATTTGTCTCAATTAAAACGTCGTTGTTCGCTTACTCACCAAAAATTGTTAATTGAAGATGAAAAACGTCAAACAGCTTTTCGTTATCCCGCAAACTGTAAAGGTGTTGGAGAAATGTGGAAACGTTTTTCTGAAAGATTTCCCTCAAAAATATTTAATTTTGGACAAAAAGTTGTGGAAATTAATTCAAAAACAAAAAATATTTTTTGTTTAGACAAAAATGGAAATAAAAAGGTGGGGAACTAGCTGGTTACAAGGAAAATAAAGACAATAATTTTTATAGAAATTTAATTATAATATACTTATTTCAACAATTCCTTTAACTGAATTAGAACAAATGATTGGAATTAATAATTTATCTAAACCTTTAAAACATTCTACAGTAATTCTGGTTGGAATTGGATTATTTGGAGGGAAAAATGATTTTGTTAAAAAATTAAGTTGGGCATATTATCCAAGAAAAGAAGTTTAATTTAAATTTGTAATTAATTAATTGTTTTTCTTTTTAAAGATTTTATTTTATCGATGTACAATTATTTCCAACTTTAGTTCAGAATTAATTCCTAAATGTTCTTCTTCTTCCTCCTCCTCTTTTTCTAATTTAATTAAAAATAATAATAACCAATTTTGGTCAATATTATGTGAAATAGGACAGAGTTCAGATAAAGAATTGCCTTTAGAAAATGAACAAAAAAATAAAATTTTTGATAAAATAATTAAAGGTAAATAAAAATAAATAATTTTTTAAAATATTTTTTAAAAAAGATTTAATTTCTGTTGGTTTAATAAATAAAAAAGAAAATATTTGGTCAAAATGGATTAAATGTTTGCCTTTTGGTTATCCAATACCCACAAAAGAAAGAGATTTTATTTTAAAAGAATGTCACAAATATTTAGAAAAATTACAAATTTATTCGAGAGGAAGGTTGATTTTTAATTTAATTTATATATTTAATTTTAATTAAAGATTTGGTGGGTGGAAATATGAATTATCTAATCAAGATGTTTGTTTTCAAATTGGGATAGAATTAATTGACAAAATATTTTTAAATATTCCAGAAAAAGTTCATATTTAAAATGGTCTTTTCTATTTTGATTTTTGTAAATTATTTTTGGAAAGTTTGCTGAAATTTTGATTATTTTTAGACAATTAGAGGGCGGCATATTTTTAGATTTTTAAGAACTACTAATTTATATCTAAACGAGTCGTTCAATTAATTAACAAATAAGTAAATAAAACAATATTTTGGAGAATTAAATTTCTTTAATTTTTGTTTCTTTATTTGGATTTTGAGTATATTTAATTTGTTGAATAAATTAGGTATTAAAAAATTTCAAAAAATACTTTTTTATTTCTTCTAAAATAAAATTTTTCAAAAACAT
Source organism: Meloidogyne arenaria (assembly GCA_036172955.1). Classification (NCBI taxonomy): domain Eukaryota; kingdom Metazoa; phylum Nematoda; class Chromadorea; order Rhabditida; family Meloidogynidae; genus Meloidogyne; species Meloidogyne arenaria. Next base: position 2,441,088 of record JARQAB010000024.1, read on the forward strand.
TTCAAAATCACAGAAATATAATAATTGAGGTAAAATCAAAAAAATATTTAAAAACCCGCATTTGGAGTGAGTAAATGTTGTAAATTTGTTAAGTGTTTATTTTCATCATTTGAATCCTCTTTTATTTTTTCCCCCAAATATTTTGGAAAGTTAGATCCTCTCCTTTGCTTTTGTTGTCTTTCTTTCCAATCGCGCATACTTAAATGGCTTTGTTGGCTTCCAACTCTTTGTAATCGAAGTGTTGGTGTTGACCTTTATTTAAAGGTTATTAAATTTTTCTTTTTTTTTTTGGATTTTTAATTTTAATTTTTTAAAATTTTCTCGGATCATTAAAAATAATTTTCATTGTTTTCTTTCGATAATTTTATTTAAATATGCAAAATTATCTTGTACCTTCTTCTCTGTGCTAGCCTTTGTGCAAGAGTTCCTTTTAATTCTTGTTCACCACAATTATCGTTAAATTGTTTTTCTGACACAAAACTTTGTAAAGGAGGTGCTGACTGTCCTCCATTAGCAACACAACTTTAAATTTAAAATTAAATTTAAAAGACAAATTCTCTACAATCTCTCTCTTTCTCTCTTACCGTCCACAAATTTTTATTGGAAGAAAGAGAGAACAAAAAGTTTGTCTATAACGTGAAGACATTAAACAATACAAAACAAAATTAACAGAAGAATTAATTAAAGAAAGTAAATCCAAAACATCCCCCAAAGTTAAATAAATAAATCTGTGGACATCTGCAGTATATATTGCATTAAGTATTGCTATTAAGCCTTGAGGTAATTCTGTTAAAAGGAAAACACAAAGAATTGCTAATAAAAGGCCAGTTGTTCTGTCAGCATGCATTCTAATAAATAAATAAATTTTTTTTGAATCTTTGAAAGAAAAAAAGAAAACTTTTTAATTCCTCCCCGTTGTTTTAAATTATCAACAGAATTTCTTCCATCATTTTTAGGTGAATCACTTAATTGTTTTAATAAAAGTTGACAACGTTTTTTCTCTGCTTGTTTAAGTCTTTGTAAAAGACTGGCACTGAGAATTAAAAGTAAAAGGCAAGGAATTACCTAAAAAAAGAGAGGGAAATTTTGATAAAATTATGTAATAATTAAATATTTTTATAGGAAAATTGATAAAATTTGTGTAATGGAAGTTCAGCCCTAATTCTTTATTTTGGACAAAATTTGTGTTAATGCTTTGGCTAATTGAATATTCCTCCTACTACTAAATAAATTTTCTTTAATATATTTCATCCAAAACCTCCTAAATTAAAATTTATTTTAATTAAAAAATAGATTTCAAAAATAATCTTAGTTAAATAATTAAAAAAAAATCAATTTTCTTTGCCTTAAAACAAATCCCAGTAAGCCATAAATTAGCTTTAAAAAGCCAACATCCATTAGCCATTGCTGTATTTCTTATTATAATTGTAAAAATTGGTTCGCTATGATTTTTTGACAAAATTCCAGAAATAATTTTTGGACACAATAAAGAGGGCTGCCAATTAGCGTGGGGATATTTAATTACTTGATGAACTGCTAATGATGGAATACAAAGTAATAAAATAATAAATATAACAGTTAAAGATGCACGTCTAGCTAATTCTACTCTTTGCCATTTACTTTAAAAATAGGTAAATTAAATATTTTAAAATTTTTGTGAAGGGAGGGGGAGGAGGGGGGGGGGGGGGGAGAACAAATTTAAATTTACCTATAAAGAGTATTTCTATGTAAAGTCATTCTTCTTAAAAATGCCATTAAAACAGCTAACCAAAGTGTTGCTGTATGTAATACAATTGAAAGAAATATATGTAATAATAAATAATACATCCAAATATGTGTTTGGGTATTTGAACTTTTAATTAATTATTTAATTAAAATCTAAATAAAAATTACCATAAATTCCCTCCAAGCACAAAATGCCAAATATAAATTAAATAGGAGCCCATTGTACCTAAATCACACAAAGCTACTGCCGTCTTTAAAATTAAATTTTTTTTAAATTATTTTTCTACTTATTTACCATAATAGAATTAACTGCTGATTGCCTCATTTGAGGCCTAGTAAGAACTACACAATGAATTAAATTTGTTATTACACCTTTTTAAAAATAAAAAATTAAATATTTATTTATTTAAAAGTAAATACCAAAGAGACACAAAAATACACAAATTTTTCCGTGAATTGGGGCATATGCTCTAAAAAATTAAAAAAAATATTTTGATAATTTCCGAAGTAAATTTTTATACTTTTGAAATAAAACAAGTGAATGAATAAATTGTCTTGTAGAATTATTTGCAAAATTAAATAATGTTGGCTCGTTAGGACCACACTCCATTCAAAATTTCTTAATTTAAATTTAAATTCAAAAATAATTTAGTATTTGACATTAAAATTAAATTAATTCTGAAAAATAAAAATATTCTTTTAATTATACATATAAAGCTGGATAACATTTTTATAAGATTCCTAACCAAAAAAATTGTTTTTAAAAATATGGGATATATAGGTATAAATTAACAATATAATTATAGACAAATTAAAAGAAAAAAATTTTTAAATAAAAAATATTTTTAAAAGAAAAACAATTAATTTATTTATTTATTTTTCTTCTCAAATAATAGTTGAATAAAAATGTGACTTAAAATAAAAATTTAAAAAAAGTAAAGGAGAATAAATTGACTACTTAAAAAATACTTCTATTCCTTTAATTTAATTTAAATAAAAATATATATAACATATACATTTATTTCAAAATTAAACAAAAAAATTTCCAAATTTTTAAAATTAAAAATAAATTGTTTAATTAGAAATATATTTTAATTAATTATTGGAAATTCTGTGAAGATTATAATTAAAAAAGAATATTTCCTAAGCAAATTTATGGTCAAAAAAAATAAATTTAAGTATTTTAATTTTTAATAATTATTGGAATATATTTTATTTATTTGTTTATTGTTATTTAGCAAAAAAAAGTAAAATATTTAAAATAATTTTTAAGTTAATAATCATTGGACTCTTTTTTTTCTAAATTTTTATGTTTTCTTTATTTTTTATTTATTTAATTTTTAACAAAATTAAATAAATAAATTAGTTATTCTTTACAAAAAAAATAAATAATAATTTAATTTAAAAAATATTTTGGCACAGATTTTTGTAATAATTAAATATTTAATTTAAAAAAAAAGGAAAGAAAAAATGCATTCAAGCAATGCAAAGAAACTGAGGAGAACCATTTTTGGATTTTCTTTTTTTTCAATGTTTCTAAATTTTCTCCAGATGATTTTTAAATAAATAAATTTATTTTATTTTTTTTGTATTATGGCATGATAATTTTTATAAAATTTAAATTAAAATATTTAAAAAAAATAAAGAAAATCTTTTCTTTTTATTTCTTTAAATTAAATCATTTTAAAAAGAAAATGATAAAATTTAATTAATTTAGAAAAAGAAAATTGTGTGTATTACATATTTTATTTATTTTTGGATTAAATAAAAAAAAAGAAAAGGAAGAGGAGAAGGGATAAATAAATGATTAAAAAAATAAATATTTTTTTGGAATTAAAAAAAAAGAAAATCTTTAAAAAATAAACTTTTATTTTAATAATTAATTAATTAAATCTATGGAAAGACTTTTTAAAAAGTAAAAATAATTTTGTATTAATAGAATATTTTTTAGTATATATTTTTAATTTTTTAGTAATTTTGATATTGGAGGGATATTAATTTTTGGATTAAATAAAAGAAATAAATTAATTTGTTAATTTTGGAACAAATTTGGAAGGGGGAAACGTTAATTACTCCTAACCTGTTTAAAATATCAACATTTTTGTTATAATCCAAATTTCAAACATTTATCAGAAAATTATATTAAACATTTAAATTGAAAAATCGACCAAACTCTACATACATTTATTTATAAATAAAATCCCCAGAATGTTGTGACTTATAGGGGGAGTAAGCTCATTTTGGGATGAAAAATTCGAAAATGCATATAATGGCTCATTCGAAAGAGCTCCTCGAGCTGAGTCGAATGACACCAAAATCAGCTCGAGATCTTGATTCTGAGGCAAGATAAACAGGTTCAAAATGGTCAAGGTAACCTATGGAGCGTAGGCGAGGCGCTTGTGCAAAACCCCGCGCTTCGCGCGGGGTTTTGCGGCACGCGCCTCGCGGGGAGTCTACAGTCGCTGGGTTCTGGGCTCGTAACATAATCCTATTCCTATCATCGACGAGTTGGGCATACTTGGCTTCTTCCGCATCTGCAAAAACTCTACGGGCGCCATAGGTAAGGAGCTAAAAGAAACGATCATAACTGTGTCAAATCAAGTCATTTCGTTGATTTTGGTGTCATTCGACTCAGCTCGAGGAGCTCTTTCGAATGAGCCATTATATGCATTTTCGAATTTTTCATCCCAAAATGAGCTTACTCCCCCCTTCTCTTTTTCAAACTTCAGGGGTCTGTAACTCGGTCCCTGATTGTCGGATCGACTTCTTCCCCCGCGCGATCGACTCAGCTCGCCGAGCTCTTTCGAATGACACCTCATTTGTCGAAATCGGTCCAGCCAACAAAAACCCCCTATGTCACAACACCCAATCCCCATCTCAAGCAAAAAAATTTAGAAGAATATTTTTGTTTTAAATTCAAGTTAAAAAAACAAAAGATTAACCAAAAAAAGAAGAAGAAATTGTTAATTTTTAATTAATAATTACCGATTTAAAAATATTATTCATTAGAATTTTAATTAAAATATATAATTATTAAAATAAGTATTTATGTACAAATTTTAGTCAAAACAATTCTAAGAAAAGAATTATTTTCAATATTTTTTTTTTAAAATTGAAAATAATTTTTTAGAAAAAATAAAAGAAAAGAAGGGGAAAGAAGTATGTATTTATGGGAAAATCTAAAGTGGAAAAAAGGGAGAGAAGTGTTTTTGTAGAAGAAGATCTGAATTGAAAAAAAAAAAATTAAATTTTAGGGAATAATATTTATTTTTAATTAAAATTAAATAAGGAAAAAATGATTTTTTGTTTAATTGAAAAAATTGTAGAAAAAAATAGAAAATATTTTTTATTATTTGCTTACCTTTTTGTAAATTAATAATTAAAAGTTTATTTATTTTTAAAATAAATTTATTTTAATTTTTATTTAAAATTTTCAAAATTATTGGGATTTAATTAACAATAATCTTTCTTTTTCTATTTTTAAATAAAATACATATATTTATTTTAGTTAATTAATTTAAAAAAGAATTGGATTGAAAGAATTTTTTTAAAAAAACTTTTTTTCTTTCTTTTGTTTCCTTTTTTTGTCAATCTTCAAAAAAATTTTTTACGGAGGCGTTAAAAGCTTTTCTTTCTTAAATTCTAAAATAAACAACTGTTCATTATTTTAATTAAAATATTTAAATAATCAATTTTCTTTTTTTCCTTAACTTTATAGGTAATCAATTTTAAAAATTTCCAAAAAAAATTTTTTAATTTGTTTTGTTTAAGAAAAAAAGTATGTAGTTTGTGTGTTTTTTTTAATATTTATTGATTCTTCAACATTTAATTTAACAAACAACCAACACACTACAAACACATAAACAACAACCAACAAATTATTTATATTTATTTATCAATAACCTTTTAAATAAAGAAAAATAAAAGATAAAGAAAAATTTTAAAAAATATTTATTTATCTTTTCTTTTTGATAAATTTTGTCTTGTTTACAATTTACTTTTTTAAATTATAAAAATTATTTTCTTTTTATTTTAATTTCAAAAAAAAAATAAATGAATAAATTATTTATTTTTTCAATTATTTTAACAATTATTTTGGCTATTTATTTAAGTTTATTATTTATTGGATTAAAGGAAGATGATGTTTGTTTGTTTTTTAATAAATATAAATTTAAAAAATGAGAGATTATTTTGAACTAAAAATTTAGAAAAATATTTATATTTTTATACATCACAGAATTAATTAGTCAAAAATACAAACTTATTTTTATAAAATCCTAAAAAATACATACATACACTCAGGTGCAAAAGTAATGATCCCTATGTTTTTTTCTTCTTTCTTCTTTCATTCAAAAAATACGTTCTATATAGCAATCGAAAGCTCTATTTGTATCTCAGTCGACATGTTTCTGCATTTTTCGAAATTCTGATATTTTCGAAAACATTTCGACCGGTCTAACAGGTACTACATTTTCTTGTAGTACCTGCATTTTCTTGTAGTACCTAAAAAATACATACATACACTCAGGTGCAAAAGTAATGATCCCTATGTTTTTTTCTTCTTTCTTCTTTCATTCAAAAAATACGTTCTATATAGCAATCGAAAGCTCTATTTGTATCTCAGTCGACATGTTTCTGCATTTTTCGAAATTCTGATATTTTCGAAAACATTTCGACCGGAAACTTTTCGGAAAAATTTTTTTGAAGTCTGTAAAAAATATATGTGATTCTCCTTTAGATTCTACATAAAATATAAAAAAATCATCCAAATCGGTCGAGATTCAACCGAGTTATGAATTTTTGAAAATCGAAAAAACGCGATTTTTTGACGAAAAATGGCAAAAATATTGTGTTTTTTCGATTTTCAAAAATTCATAACTCGGTTGAATCTCGACCGATTTGGATGATTTTTTTATATTTTATGTAGAATCTAAAGGAGAATCACATATATTTTTTACAGACTTCAAAAAAATTTTTCCGAAAAGTTGAAAATGTAGTACCTGTTAGACCGGTCGAAATGTTTTCGAAAATATCAGAATTTCGAAAAATGCAGAAACATGTCGACTGAGATACAAATAGAGCTTTCGATTGCTATATAGAACGTATTTTTTGAATGAAAGAAGAAAGAAGAAAAAAACATAGGGATCATTACTTTTGGGTAAAATTCAATTTCGTACCCCCCTTTTTTTTCTTCCTCAAAGTATTAAAAAATGGTCAGTCAGGCTTAGGTTATAGAACTCGTCGAGCTGTGTCGAATGACACCAAAATCGACGTGATTAGATATGGTTTGACAAAGTTATGACATTATGTAGACCTAACGGAGTCGACGACTTATGTCATAACTCTGTCAAATCTTGTCCAATCGCATTGATTTTTGTGTCATTCTACACAGCTCGATGAGCTCTTTCGAATGAGATATCATTTGTATGAATCTTGGTCTCCATGGTTTTTCGCTCTTATGTGTGTTCAATTTCAGGGGTCTGTATTTTGGTCAAATCAAGTCGGATTTTTTCGATTTTGGTGTCATTCGACACAGCTCGACGAGTTCTATAACCTAAGCCTGACTGACCATTTTTTAATACTTTGAGGAAGGAAAAAGGGGGGGGGGTACGAAATTGAATTTTACCTACTTTTGCACCTGAGTGTATATTTTTTAAATAATTTATTTTTCATTTTTTAAGTTAAAAATTCCAGAAAAAGGCTATTTTGGTAGAGGAGAACCTAAAGAAGATGATTTAAACATTAAAAAATTTAAAATTGAGTTTTCTTTAAAAGAGATTAATCAATTAAAAGAAAGGCTTGAAAAGTCGAGAATTGGACATTTTGAATTAGAAAATATAAATGATTGGAGTTATGGGGTTAAATTAGATGAATTAAATGAATGGAGTAATTATTGGAAAGATAAATTTGATTTTAATAAAATGGAAGGAAATTTAAATAAATATCCACAATATTTGACACAAATTGAAGGAATTATGGTTTGTTTTTGGTTATTTTGTTTTAAATTAAAAATTTTTCTGTTAAATAAAAAAATCTTTTTTTGATAGAAAAGTAATTTCGAATCGGATATTTGAGAGAATTTTTTTGGGGGATTTATTTTTTTGTAATTTTATTAGTGAAGATTTCAGAATTTATTAACAATTAAATACACAAAAACAAAACTTTCATCTCATTCCATTAAATTAAAAATTAATTTTATTTACATATTTAGATTCATTTTCTTCATATAAAACCACCAAAACCAAAAGCTTATCGCCATATTATTCCACTTATTTTGGTTCATGGCTGGCCTGGAAATGTTTACGAATTTTATAAAATAATTCCAATGTTAACAGACCCAAAGTCTCATTCTCTGGATTTTGACATTGCTTTCGAAATTATTGCTCCTTCAATTCCTGGATATGGATTTTCTGAACAGCCACACAAAAGAGGTAATTAGTGGTTATAATTAGAGTTCAGCGATATCGGGATTTAGAGAAAAGCCCGGGATCGGGATTTAGGAATGGTGATCCCGATCCCGGATCCCGACACGGGATCGGGATTGGCCGAAAACGGGATCGGGATTTGGACTGGAGATCCCGAATCGGGACCGGGATTGAAAAATCGGGATCGGGATTCGAAAAACCCGGGATAATCCCGCCCGATCCCGACCGGGATCCCGATCCCGCTGAACTTTAGTTATAATTATGTGGTGGTCTCTCGGGGTTACTTACTTTCAATGTTTTGCTATTTTCTGGAATATTTTATCAGAAGTTAGAATACCTTGGATAAAATAAAGTAAAAGAAAAAAGCGAGTAAATTTTTAAATATTCGGCCAGACTGGGAGTAAAATAAAGGAAAATATCATAAAATTTTATTAAAAACATTAAAGAAAATCTCTTTCATTTTTAGGCTTTGATTCAATTGCTACTGCTCGGATTTTTAATCATTTAATGACAGAACGCCTCGGATTCAAACAATATTTAGCCCAAGGGGGTGATTGGGGCTCATTAATAGTTTCCACTCTTGGACGTTATTATTCAACTAATTTAATTGGAATTCATATAAATATGGCATTTATTAGTCCATTTGATAGTTGCAAACATTTTATTCTTTCATTAATTGGTTGTTATAAACCTGAATGGGTTTTTTCTGAATCTGAACATTTTAAGAATTTTTCAATAAAAGAAAAATATTTGGGACTTTTAGAAGAATCTGGATATATGCATATACAAGTATTGAATATACATATAATAAATTTATAAAATTTTTTAATTATAAACCATAATTATGATTAAATAAGAGTCCAAACACCTTTTGGCAGAATCCATATTAGTAGTTACATAGAAAATATAAGTACACATATATGCTATATTTAATTAGGCAAATTGTTTGGACGGTCATTCAAAATTCGTACTTATCCGTTTTTTCACCTGTTTTTAGAAATTTTTTTATTTTTCCCATTTCCGACAGATATTTAATGTCTGGAAGTCTTATTTTTATAAGATTTTCCCCTCTAAAGTTTTCTTTTATTTTCAGGCAACCAAACCAGACACTGTGGGTGTCGGCTTAAATGATTCACCTATTGGATTACTTGCTTATATTTTAGAAAAATTTTCAACATGGACAAATCCTTCTTTTCGTTCTTTGCCTGATGGGGGGATTTTAAAGTAAATATTAAATAAATAAATTGTGTTTAATAAATAATTTATTTTTTTAAAAAAGGAAATATTCTCGTGATGATATATTAACAATAATAAGTATTTATTGGTTACAAGGAAATATTTTAAGTTCTCAACGTTATTATAAAGAAAATTTTTTGAGTAAAAATATTTTTAATTCAAAATACGTAAATATTCCAACTGCTTATGCTGCTTTTCCTTATGATATTGGTGGAGCAACACCAAAAGAATTAATTCAATTAAATTATAATTTAACACAAATGACTATATTTTCTGATGGTGGACATTTTGCTGCATTTGAAATGCCTAAAGAATTAGCTAATGATATTTTAAATTTTGGATTGAAATTTTAAAATTGAATTTAAAATAATTAAATATTTTTTTAATTTTATTTTTAATAAAAATTTTTTCATTCTTGTGACGAATAGAAAATTTTAATGTTAGGGTTTTGCTATTCCGTAATCGGCAGATACTTTTTAATGTTTCTATCATTAAACATAAAAAATAAGACCTTTTCAAACAAAATTATGACCAAAAGAAATTTTCTGGAAAGACTGTAGACAATTTACTATTTTTATCAGTGTTTGGAAATTTAAAATTTATAGTCTTATTGATATCCTCGTACTGATATCCCCTCAATCCCTTCAAATCCCTTTAATCCTTGCTTATTCTGCTTAATTCTTAAATAAATTAACGAAAATAGACCGAAAACGAATTATTTTTGGACCCCGTACCCCGGTAAACCCGCCCCCGAGCGTTCGGGGTGCAACCCTAATTCATACACAGGTGTGAGATTAATTTTATCAACGATTTCGAATCGGATGAAAATCAAGAATGTTATGGTCCTAAATAGTGTTCGTCCATTGGATTCTTGCGGTACCAATACTACAGGTACCGGAAAATACCGATTCGTTATTTCAGGGTATCGTTTAGTACCGAACCGTGCAGTCTATCTCTGAATCGACCGGGTAGGAACGGAGCAGTTCAACTGAGTCCCGGCACAATTGAGTCCTCACGATTGAGTCCGCACGATTGAGTCCCGGCACAATTGAGTCCCCACGATTGAGTCCGCACGATTGAGTCCCCACGATTGAGTCCCGGCACAATTGAGTCCCCACGATTGAGTCCGCACGATTGAGTCCCCACGATTGAGTCCCGGCACAATTGAGTCCCCACGATTGAGTCCCGGCACAATTGAGTCCCCACGATTGAGTCCCGGCACAATTGAGTCCCCACGATTGAGTCCCGGCACAATTGAGTCCCCACGATTGAGTCCCGGCACAATTGAGTCCCCACGATTGAGTCCGCACGATTGAGTCCCCACGATTGAGTCCCGGCACAATTGAGTCCCCACGATTGAGTCCGCACGATTGAGTCCCCCTTGTATATACCTCAATTGAGTCCCCGTGGATTTAATAAGTTTAAAATTTCCATATCCGGCATGCGGGATTTTTCCAAAATTTCTATTTTTTAAAACATAGATGCCGGGCAGACCACCTGTGCACCCCTGCTGCACCCCAAATACCCTCCGTAGCAGAACAAAAAAGTTTTCCATCGAAGATTCAGTTAATCATAATTCTGTTCAATATCATCCAATCGAGCTGATTTTGGTATCATTCAACTCAGCTCGTCGAGTCCTTTCGAATGAGCTATTTTTTGTTTATTCAAATTTTACACCACAAAAATTCCCCCATGAATTTGACTATTTCGAGCCCATATCTCGGCGAGAACCATGTTGATTTTGGTGTCATTCGACTCAGCTCATTCGAATGAGCTGTCATTCAAAAAATCTCGATATCCCTCCTAATCCCCAAATCCACAATATCCACCGATATCCCTCTTAATCGCTTAAATCTACTTATATCCCTTAATATTCACCGATATCCAGCTTGATCCCTCGATGTCGCCTACAATTCCCCTGATGTTAACTTTACTCCCTCCAAATCCCCAGATATCCCTCTTAATCCTTTCTAATATAATTAAATCCACGGGGACTCAATTGAGGTATATACAAGGGGGACTCAATCGTGCGGACTCAATTGAGGTGTTCCGGGGTAGGAAACGACTCAGAGTCGCCGATTCAGAGTAGGGACAATTCAGAGTCCGCCGATTCAGAGTAGGGACTATTCAGAGTAGCCGATTCAGAGTTCGTGGAAAAGGGGACAATTCAGAGTACGCAGAATAAAATACCCTAAAAATCGAGATTTTTGGAAAGCAATTGATTTATTTTTTGCTTTTTATTCTTTTTTGTGTCCTTTTATTGTTTTAGAGAGAAAAACAACAATTTGCACAACCAACAGCAATTATTCAACGGCAGCAAATTATTTTTAATAAATTTAAAATTTTTTAAAATTTTCTCAAGATTTCTAAATTTTTTTAATTTTCTACAAAAACTTAATACGACAAGGGTTCTACTCTACATTGCGAGGTTTTTTTTAATTTTTTTGTTTTTTAATTTTGTTTTTAAATCTTTTATTTTTTTTGGGACTTCTGAAAAAATTTTTTCAATTTTTTAAATTCATTTTTCTAGGTGTTACAACGACGTGCTTGGGCGATTTGCTGTTGAGGTGATTCTGCCTGGCAACCTTTGAATTGCAGTCTTAGATGGAATAGAATCGATGTTCCACAACCACGGCCCTCTTTAAGGCCACAAATCTAATGAGTGAAACGAGACAATGACTTTTTAATTATTTTTTTGATAAATTTTTGTTTCTTTGACTCATTTTTTAATTAAAATTTTGTTCCACGAAGAAAAAAAGTTGAGGCCAAAACTTTACCATAAGGCCTAAAAGGCCTAAGAAAAGCCTAGAGTCAATACTCGGCTAGATTTTAAAGTGCTCTTCAGATCGTAGGAAGTAAGAAAACCCAGAAAAAAACTGATTTTTTATGTCAGAAAATACTCTGAATCGCCCCCTTTTCCACGTACTCTGAATCGGCTACTCTGAATTGGCGACTCTGAATCGACCTTTAATATCATTATGCCAAATTGAACTTTTTCGAATCTGTTTGGCTTGAATTATTTTTGTTTATAAATACTTTTTGCAGCATTTTCCTCATTTTATTTTATTTTCGTATTTTATATTCATTATTTTTACTAAATTTTTTTCGTTAATTTTTATTTTTAGTTTTTATTTACTATTTTAGAATCTCAACATAAATTTAAAAAAATATTTCTGTCTTCTACTTCAACCTAACATTGCATCATCTCAAATTATTCGGTTTTTGTAGGAAAATATTGTATGTCTATTTCCACCTTGAGATTAAATTTCATTTCCATTTTTAGAGATTCAGTAAGAAATAAAACGACAATGTCAGTTGATATTGAAGCAACTTATAAAAAGGTTTCCCAGCTTGAACACGTACTTTTACGTCCTGATACTTATATCGGCTCTATTCAATACACACAAACGGTAAATTAATATATTCTTTGAAGCTTAAATTTTGTTTTTATTCATGAATTGGGGCGGTCTTCTAAAATCGATTTTCCCCTTTTCCAAACAAATCGATTTCTGTGACGGATTTTGGATAATGTGGCACTAGAAATAACGGGAGTTGAATTAAGTATTAAGTCAAAATATTTAACTTTGTTAACTATTAACCTTAATTTATTATTTTAGTCGACATGGGTCTACGATTCAGAAGCCGATAAACTTGTTTATCGAGAAATATCTTATGTGCCTGGATTGTACAAGATATTTGATGAAATTCTTGTAAATGCTGCTGACAATAAACAAAGAGATCCCAAAATGAATACAATCAAAGTTGATATTGACAAGTTTGATAGACTTTATTTTGAAATCGATTTAATAAGTAATTTAGGGAAAATAATTCGATTTCTGTTTGGAATAATGGTCGTGGAATTCCTGTTGTTATGCACAAGGTTGAAAAGATGTATGTGCCAGAGATGATTTTCGGAACGTTGCTTACCTCTTCAAATTACAATGATAACGAGAAAAAGACAACTGGTGGTCGAAATGGATATGGGGCTAAGCTGACCAATATTTTTAGCAAAAAGTTTACTGTTGAAACTTCTAGTTCTGAGTATGGTCGGAAATTCAAGCAGGTCTTTTTCTTTGTTATTTTTTAAATTTCTTCATAATTTCTTTTAAGACTTGGGTTAATAGTATGAAAAAGCAAGGGGAAGCAACAATTTCGGATAGTACAAAGGACGATTACACAAAAGTTGTTTTTCAACCAGATTTGAAGCTTTTCAAAATGGAAGAATTGGATGATGATATTATTGGATTAATGTCACGTCGAGCATATGATATGGCTGGGACGTCTCGTGGAGTTAAAGTTTTTCTGAATGGAAAGAAAATCCCTGTTTGATTTTGATTGTAAATTTTTTTATAAAAATTTTTAGTGTCAAGGCTTTAAACAATATGTTGAACAATATACCAGTCAACTGCATAATGATGATGGTACTCCTGTCAAAGTTACTTTTGAGACTGTTAGTGACCGTTGGGAGGTTGCTTTGTGTATTTCTGACACTGGAAATTTTAAACAAGTTTCTTTTGTTAACAGCATTTCTACACCAAAGGTTTTTTTTTGTTAAAGATTGCCCCTTAATTTTTAAATTTATATTTAAGGGAGGAACTCATGTTGATTTAGTCGCTAATCAAATTGCTGGCAGTCTTGTTGAAATTGTAAAGAAGAAAGTTGGAAAGAATAATATGACGGTTAAACCGGCACAAATAAAGAATCATATGTGGGTTTTTGTCAATTCCTTAATTGAAAATCCTGCATTCGACTCACAAACAAAAGAGACTCTTACCTTACCTGCAAAAAGCTTTGGTTCAAAGTGTGAATTGAGTGAAAAGTTTTTGAAAGAAGCACAAAAATGTGGAATTGTCGATCTTGTTTTGAACTGGGTTCAATTTAAGCAGAATCAGCAAAAAGATAAAATTGGAGGGAAGAAAACTGCGAAGCTTAAGGTTTCTTCTTAATTTTCTTTAGTTTAATTTTTATTTTAAGGGTGTTGCCAAATTGGAAGATGCGAACGAAGCTGGAACTCGTAATTCTCGTAAATGTACGCTTATTCTAACTGAAGGAGATTCAGCCAAAACTTTGGCTGTTGCTGGTTTGGGAGTTATCGGTCGTGATTTTTATGGTGTTTTTCCTCTTCGTGGAAAGCTTTTAAATGTTAGAGATGCAAATCATAAACAGGTTGTATTCTATTGCTTAATTTTATAGAAATTATTTTTTCTAGATAACGGACAATGCTGAAATTAATAATATGATTAAAATTATTGGTCTCCAATATAAAAAGAAGTATGATGTTGACGCCGATTTGGATTCTCTTCGTTATGGAAAGATTATGATAATGGCTGATCAGGTAATTTTCATACCGATATCTTTATAAATTTTCTCTAGATAAGGGGTGTTTCAAATTTTTAATTAGGTTATTAGGTTGTGAAACATTGTGAAAGTATTTACAGACACCAATATTTATGAAGGAGAAGGATTAATTTTTTCCTTCTTTGTAGGATCAAGATGGTTCTCACATCAAAGGATTGGTCATCAACTTTATTCATTCAAATTGGCCTTCCTTAATTCGGCGTAACTTTGTTGAAGAATTTATTACTCCAATTGTTAAGGCGTCTAAAGGAAAAGAATCTCGTAGTTTTTTTTCAATCCCTGAATATGTTGAATGGAGAAAATCAACTGATAATTGGAAATCCTGGAAAATAAAATATTATAAGGGTAATTATTGGAATTTCTCTTTATTAAGTAATTTTATGTTTAAGGATTGGGTACTTCAACATCCATTGAAGCAAAAGAATATTTCTCAAATATGCTTCGCCATCGCATTCCTTTCAAATATAGAGATGAAGATGATGACAGTGCAATTGAATTAGCCTTTTCCAAAAAGAAGATTGAAGATCGAAAGGATTGGTTAACGAAATGGATGGAGGTTTGTTTTAATCTATAGAAAATTTATTTTTTTTTACTTTAAGGACAGAAAACGGCGCCGTGAACGTGGAGATATGGATATTTATCTTTATGATAAAGATACTCGGAGTGTTACCTTTTCGGAATTTATTAATAAAGAATTGGTGCTCTTTTCGAATACAGACAATGAACGTTCCATTCCTAGTTTGGTAGATGGATTGAAGCCTGGACAGAGGAAGGTAATCTTTTGTTTTTCTTTTGTAGAAAAATGATTCAAGTAATTAATAACTATTCAATTATATTTCTTAGGTTCTCTTCACATGTTTCAAACGCGCCGATAAAAAAGAAGTCAAAGTTGCACAATTGGCTGGAGCTGTTGGTGAAATGTCAGCATATCATCATGGAGAACAATCATTAATGTCAACAATTGTGAATTTGGCTCAAAATTATGTTGGCTCTAATAACATCAATCTATTAATGCCAATTGGTCAATTTGGTACTCGATTACAAGGAGGAAAAGATAATGCTTCGCCTCGTTATATTTTCACTCAGCTTAAGTATGTGTTTGAATATTTTTAAATCACTTATTTATTATTTAGCCCTGTAACCAAAACTCTTTTCCCTCCATCTGATGAAAATGTTCTTCGTTTCCTTTATGAAGAAAATCAACGAATTGAGCCTGAATGGTATTGTCCTGTTATTCCAACTGTTCTTGCAAATGGAGCTGAAGGTATTGGGACTGGATGGTCTACAGTAGTTCCAAATTACAATCCTCGTGAATTGGTCGACCAAATGCGTCGTTTGATCAGAGGAGAGCCTCTTCAGCCTATGGTTAGTAATCTTTGTTTTTGAATGTATCATTGTTATTTCTGGATCCTTAAGCGGCTGGCAGATGTTCCGGGATATTTTTGTTTATAGTTCGTCAGGTCTAAACCAGAAAATACGTCCGGGATTGGCCAAAATTTTCGCTCTAATTTTGTTTTCCGTGGGACACTATCTTCTAGGAAATTCGTTTTTTAACTTTCAAAGTTTAACTCACTACTATCTTGTGATTTCAGCTATGTTTGTGTAATTTTAATTTTTTACTTCATTTCAGATTCCATGGTATAAAGGTTTTACTGGCGAAATAGTTGGTAGCAACAATAACGGCAAATTTGAATCTCGTGGCATTATTAATGTTATTGAGAATGGTACAGTTGAAATTACTGAACTTCCCGTCAAAACTTGGACACAAACTTACAAAGAGAAAATTATTGAACCAATGTTTGATGGTTCAGAGAAGAATAAACCGCAGCTACTTCAAGACTACAAAGAATATCATACAGACACTACTGTGCATTTTATTTGTAGATTAAAACCAGATGACATGGCTAAAGCAGAACAAAAAGGATTGTACGATGTGTTCTCGCTTAAATCAAGTATTAATACTTCGAACATGGTTATTTACTTTTTATATATTTTTATAAATTTAAAAATTTTTAAGGTTTTGTTTGATGCAGCAGGATGTCTACGTAAATTTGAAACGCCTGAACAAATATGCCAAGAATTCTTTGACTGTAGAAAGGAATTGTATAAGAAGAGGAAGGCATATCTTGAAGGAATGTTGCAAGCACAAAGTAATCAGCTCAGCGAAAAAGCTCGTTTTATTATGATGAAAATCAATGGGGAAATCCACATTGAAAACAAACGAAAGTCAGCAATTATTGAACAATTGCAGAAGAATAAATTTAAACCAGATCCTGTGAAGCAGTGGAAGGATGAGCAAAAACGTAAGGAATTGGAAATGTGTGGTGAAGCGAATCTTACCGAAGATGAAGAGGTGATTAATATATTTTTATTAAGATTTAATTATCTGTGTGAAAATTTTAATTTAATTATCTGGTTAAGCGAGTGAAAAGGCTCGCTTTTCATCCTCACCAATTCATAATATTTTTTACTTTTAGGACGAAGCTGAAGAAAATGAAGCTGTCAACGTCGAACTCGAAAAGAAGGTTTCTGACTATGATTATTTAGTTGGAATGGCTATTTGGAAATTATCTATGGAAGACAAAGATAAATTGCTTGCTGAAAGTGAAGCAAAAAAGAGGGAATTGAATATTTTAAAAGGAAAGGAATGGTTTGATCTATATGAGGAAGACTTGAAAACATTTTTGGATGCTTTGGATGCACAGGTTGGTTATTTAACAAAATATTTTTCTTAAATTCCCTTGAATTAAATTTTTTATAAAATTATAATTTTAGGAAGAGAAGGAAAGTAAAGAAGCAAATGCTGGGAAAATTAAACCAAAAATGAAGGTGGAAAAAGCAAAAAAGCGTCAAGTAAAAGATGATAGTGATTCTGATTCTGATTTTATTGTCAAGAAGAAAGAGAAGCGTCGACAAATAATTGACGACGATGATGAACCTGAAGTGGTTGTTAAGAAGAAAGAAAAACGCCGCCAGATAATAGAGGATGACGATGATGATGATTTTGTTATTACCAATAAAAAGAAAAAGCAACCTAACAAATAAGAATTAGACGATCTCACAAAATTATTTAACATTCTCCTCAAAATTTATTTTTGTTTATTTCTGACTATTTGATTTTTTTCTAAATATTCACCTTATTTCTGTACTTTTGGGACTATAAATTTTAAACAATTATTTAGTAAAGTAACAAAATTTTGAGTAAAATAGTTTAAAAGCGTGTAGTTAAAAATGGCCATTAAGAATATTTTCAAATATAAAAGATTATTTTTAAATTTACCTAAAAATGTTTCTTGTAATTCTTTTGTTTTGATTAGATTATTTGTTTATATTTTTGTCAATGTCTTCCAATTTTACAAAATTTCCAAACTGGATTAATCTATATGATCGAGCTTCGCGTATTCCTCTTGCCATTTATGGCCGTATATGGAAGACGGATTTTGATATCATTCAAGTAACTTTCTCAGTAAATTAGATTATCAATTCTTCAGGTTAATAGTATTTGGTCCGACCGAGCACAACAAATGAAAAAGACTGTCCGCAAACATTGTGTATCATCTTTTAAATATAATCGTGAGACTAAGAAAATAGATAAGCTGGGCAGCTTTGCTTTACCTGATGACACTACAGAGTAAGGAGATTTTTAAATATGACATAAATATTTAGATCTTCAATAATTTCTGTATGTCCGTCAGGACGAAAAACAGCGATTTTGTTTGAAATAAAGGATGGAGATGGCGCTGATCGAAAGCAATTTTTTCGAGTATTTTATTTTTTAATACAAATGTTCATTTAAATTTTAGGTTACAGATAATCAAACTGGTGCATGTCTTCTTTGTATTAATGTCACTGGGATGAAGAAGCACGGCGTTGTTATTAAAGGTTTGTTTATTTTTTTAGTTGTTTGATTTATTGAAGCTCGTCTAAATAAAAATTTTTAAAAAATAACCTTGAAATTGGGGATTTATTTTCTTTTTCATTTTTTCTGGTTGCTGATATTTTTTAATCTATACTACTAAATACATTCTTTTTATGTTTTAGATTCAGTATTTGGTGTATTCAGATGGTCTCCTAATGAAGATAAACTACTCTATCTGGCAGAACGTCAAGAAAAACCTGCAGAATTTTATGATGCTGACTTGGAATGGAGTGATACCGAAAAATTGACTAAATTAAAAATTGTTATTTAAACTAAATTTATTTTTTCGAAATTTTTTTTAATTTTTAGGGCGATAAATTTAAAGTAGTTGAAAGTTGGGGTGAACAGTGTGTTGAAGTGAAACGACCTATTATTTCTATTTTGGATATTAATGAAGAAAAGATTGATATCTTTGATGAAGAATGGATGGATAAAATTACTCCTGAATCTGTATTTAATTTTAATTATTTTTAGAAAAAATTGTTTTTTAGATTGCTTGGTGTCCTGATAATTCTTCAATTGTTTTCTTTGGTCTTGACAATGAACCTTTTAAACTTGGACGGATATTTTGTGATAATAGACCGTAGGTTTTAATTTTTTTCGATTTGAAGTAGCCTTTTTTAAAAGAGAATTTTTGATTGTTATGAAGAGAAAATTGAAAGAAAAAGTATTTTAGAAAATAAAAAATTATTTCTATTAAATTTCTCTGTTATTTTAACTATAATCCTTTTAGAAAATAAAAGCTCATTAAAATATTTTTTAAATTTAGAGGAAAACTTTATACATTTAATTTCAAAACAAAACAACTTATTCAATTAATAACAAATCCTCAAGATGAATGTTTAAAAAATAATTTTGCTTCCTTCAATCAACTTTCATTTTCTCCTGATGGTAATTATCTGGTTTTCTTTGCAAGAAAGGCTGATGGCCCTCATTCTGCTTGTTTTGCACTTTGCAAAGTCTTTTTTTAATTAAAAAAATATTTTAAATTTATTTTAAGATTGATTGGAATTCTTGTGACAAAATATCAAAAATTGTTGTGCCAATTGTTGATTCTCCAACAAATGAAAATTCTTTTGTTGGTATTTTTGGTCAATATGTATCTAACCGTCCATGGGACAGTAGTAGACAAATTTTCTTTTTCACAAGTCTTTCACGCTCTAAAACGGCAAGTTTTTTTAATAAATACTTTTTAAATTTAACAATTTATTTGATAACAACAATCTTTAATAGATTATCAGTCTTAACAAATTCTTTGATTCCGAACATTTTCTGTTTGAAATCGACAACTAATTTTGAATAATTTCATTTCGAGTTCCCGTTCTTACTAAATGAGCTCTTGCCAGTTAGACAATTATATTTATTTTGTTTATTTATAGGTTGTAATGGCATTGAATTTGAAAAGTTCCAAACTTGTGGAACTTAAATTACCATCTAAAGGCTCTTATAAACTTTTGGATGTTTTTGATGATTTTCTTCTTTTTTCTCATGATTCTCCAAATTCTCCACCTTCACTTTACCTTTCACATTTTGAAAATAAAGGCGACGACAGTAATTATTTAAATGACATAATTCCTCTTCAATCAAAACAAATTCCTAATGATTTAATTAAAATTAATTGGGATTGGCGTATTGTAAAATTTATGCTAGAAGGTAAAAATAAAAATTTTTTTAGAAACTTTTTACTATTTTTCAGAGAATCGTCCATATGAAGGAATTCTAATTCAACCGCCCACTGAAAATAACCAAAAAATTGGATTAGTTGTTCTTCCACATGGAGGTCCTCATAATTCTTCGCTTTGTAGGTAAAAAACTTATATTCTACTATTTTATAATTGAATGTTTTTTGAATTTAAATAGTTGGCCTCGTCGAGAAGTTTTACTTATGCTACAAAATGGATATGCAATACTTTTTGTTCAATATCATGGTTCACTTGGTTATGGAGATAGTTTTGTACGTTCCTTACCTGGACATTGTGGTGATTTGGATGTGAAGGATGTTTATGTATTTTTTTGTAAAATTGAAAATAGATATTTAAATTTATTTTAAAGCATGCTACTTGTGCAACATTAGATTCTTCTCCACATTTTGATCGAAATCGAGTTATGCTTTTTGGTGGTTCACATGGAGGGTTTTTAGTTTCACATTTGATTGGGCAATATCCGGTTAGATTTTTTCTTTTTAAATTTATCTGAACATCTTTAGGAAATCTTAAAGGGATTTCTTAATGATCTTAAAGGGATATTTAGGAGGGATATTTAAAAATGAACTCCTAATGTATTATTCAATATTTAAGAATTTCTACCGTGCATGTGTTGCACTCAATCCAGTACTTGATATTTTGACAATGCATAGTTTAACAGATATTACTGATTGGTTTGTTCTTGAATTTTATTTTATAAAAAATTTCAAAAATATTTTTTAGGACAATTTATGAAAGCACTGGAGTTTTTCCAAATAATTACAAATCTCCACTTACTGAAGAACAAAGAAATACAATGTTTAATAGTTCTCCAATTGCACATGTTGATAAAATAAAAACGCCTTATTTATTACTTATTGGGGAAAAGGATTTACGTGTTGCACCACATTATAAAACTTTTATTCGTTGTTTACAAGCAAATAAAGTTAAATGCAAGTAAGTTTAAATTTAATTAGTTATTAAATTTAAATAAGCTATTTGAGGGGGTTTAGTTTCTATGTAATATTTATTTCTGGAAAAAGAAAATCCATAAAATTTAAATTTTCTTTTAATTTTTTCTTAAAAATATTTTCAGAGTACTTTCTTATCCAAATTCAAATCATCCATTGGAAGAAGTAGAAGTTGGAGCTGATTTTGCTATTAATATTATGCGTTGGTTTGAAGAAAGTATTGAGGAAAATGTTGATTTGGATAATAAAATAAATTATTAATTTATAAATATGTTAAAGAAAACTTTTTTTAATTACAAAATAATAATTTTTTAAAATACATAATAAATTCTTTTAAGTTTATTTATTTTAAAAAACGAAAATTCTCAATAAACAAATAAATTATGCAAAAACATGTACTTAAAAATGTTAGGGATTATTTGAGATGATAATAATTTTCTAAAGATTGTTAAATACTTAGTTCCAAAAATTTAAAGTCTACAGCCGGACACCTCACTTGTGTGTTTAGTATTTACATCCCAAAAATATTCAATTAATTAATTTACTCCTCCTTTAAAGCTTCTTTTATAATTTCATCATAAATTATTTTATTTGCATTAATACCCCAAATAAAATCAAAATGATTAAAATTGGGTAAATTCTTTGCAATTTTAATATATTTTGATGGAATTTGTTGAAGAATTGTTTCCTTTTTTTAAAATAATTAATTTTTTTAAATTAATTTTTCTTTTATTTTTACCTCAACATCTTTTTTAGTTGCTAACCAATCAGAATCACTATAATATAAATAAATTGGGACATTTGATATTTTAGTTAAATTGTAGATTGGTGGGGTATTCTAAATAATAAAATAGATTTTTTAAATATTCTCTCTCTCATTACTTGTCCATAATGTAAATAATTAGCTTTTGCTGTTACATAATTAAATTTTTGAACAAAACCAGATTGTTGCATTTGTGACTAGAGAATTAAAGATTTTTTTAGAAAATTTATATTATTAATTTTACCCAATGGATAATATTTTTTGTTGAAGTTCCTGCGGGTTCATGTGCCATATAAACCATCAAGCGACTCTAAAAGAGTGCTTGGAATATTTAAATTTGTGTTTTAAATAAAAACAATTAAATTTAAACGACCTAAAATTTAAAGCTAAAAATCTGAATTTATATGTCCTTGACTAAGAATATAATAAAAATTTAGGATCACCATATTTTTTAAAATAAATCCCATGAGGTTTTATTTCAAAAAATAACGGTATTTTCTAAGGATGAGAAAAATCGAAATTTCTCATTTTCAACTTAGATGTTCAAATACTTTTTGACTTAGTCTGATCAAAAGAAATCCCCGATCTAAATTACCTTATTAAATTGAGAAGTTTCAGGTCCACCAATAAGAAAAAGAATATTATCACAAAATGGGTTTTCCCAGCTTTGCCCACAGATCATTTTTGCAAATAATTGTGTTGCCCAATTATGTGGAAGAAATTCATGTGAACCAAATAGCCAACTAAGAATTCCCAAATGTTTACCAAATAATTTACCAATTATTGCAAATAAACCCTTAATGTGTTTGACAGAAGCAACAGGTGCTAATGCAAAAAATTTGATTATCTAAAAAGGAGAATAACAAAAAGGAATAAATTTTGCCTTTTTTGAAAAATTTGGATTTCCATTAGACAATTGTGCAAACATAATTTCTGTCCCTTGACTATGTCCAACATAATATAATTTTGATCGTCCACTAACTTTTAAAGCTTTGTCTATCATTGCTGGCAAATCTCTAGATGACATTTCGTCCCAACTATTTATTTATTGAAAGAATTTTTAATTAATTATTTACCTAAAATTCCAATATTGAGGGTCTTTTCTTGTAAATTTTTTATGTTTTGATGAATAAAAATTGCCACGAACATTTCCCAGCCAGACATCAAAGCCAGCATCTGCTAACAAAAATCCCAATGATTGATAGGGCAAATTAGTTATCTGCGAGGGAAGTTGTTAATAATTTGTAAAAAGAATATTGATTAGAATTGTTTACTTTATGGAAACATAGGAGGAAATAGGAAAAAAATATCTGAAGGGGTTTGCAGGAGGAAGTATAAGTTGTTTAATGAGAAGGTATGAGGGAATTGAGTTTGGAGGAATATTTAAATTTTTAGTGTAAACGGGTTGGGAGAGGATTTAAAGCAAACTTGCCCAATCAGCACTAGATGCCAATAATCCATGTTGAAGAAAGATAACTCGTCTTGGTTCTTTATTTATTCCATTAAAATTACGTCCAAAAGGAATTCTGTGCATTTCTAAAATATACTCGTCTTCTGTTAAAACTTTGTGTATTTCACATTTATATCCATAATATTCAATTATTTCTGGCTAATTTATTTATTTAATAAAAAAGTATAAATCTTCTTACAGTTGTTAAACTCTCTTCTGGCAATTCTTTTATTAAAAATAATATTTTTTCTTTATTAGACAAAACAACAAAATTATTTAATATAAAAATTAGAATTAAATAATTAATTAATTTCATTTTTTAATATCTAAAATTCACTTGAAGTATTTAAACAATTTTTATTTTTTAATTAGATAAAAATTAAAAGTTTTTGTTTTTTTTGAAGGAAAAAAATAATATGTCTGTATGACTTTAAAAAAAACTAAAATTAATTTTTAGTAAAAATTAAAAGAAAATTCCAAAAAATATACTAAATATGTATGAGGAAAATAATTATTATCTCTTTAATATTTTTTACTAATTTGAAAGAAAAATGGAGAAAGATAAGAAAAAATAAATAAACTATCAAAAAGATAACAAATACATATATACTCTATATACTCGAATAATTACCCTGAGGAATTATTAATTCAACAGCTCGTTGTAGAGGCTAATTATTTGAGAGGGGGGCATTTATTTGAGAAACTTACCTATATATTTTTTATTTTATCATTTATAAAAAGGATATACAAAATGCTATCTAATGCAGAGATAAATGTTGAAGTTTCCCTTAATATATTCCTATATAATATACCGTAAATCCTCTAAAATATGCCCCCTGCAAAATAAGCCCCCTCTAGAGGTCGATCGAAAAAAATAAGGAATCTAGGGGATATCACAAGATTTGGAGAGATATAGTAGGATTATGGCTTATTTCGAAATGCCTCGATATATCTCTTAATCCACATAAACCCACGATAATTTTCCCCAAATCCTTTTAATCTTTCGATTTATTTTCATATTGATTCCTTAACTGTTCCATTATTAAATTTTTAAATTATTTTTTAAATTAAATTTTTACATATAATTTGTTTAGGAAGGAATTGGGAGTAATTATTTGAGAGACCTAAATGGCAAACTCATTGTTCATTAATAAAAAGGGGTTTTAGTTAGGAATCTGGTTGATATATGTTTGAATTTTATTAAGAAATTCGTTAAACTTTAACTTAATATTAAACATTAAAAAATACTACAGTAATACATTCAGGCCTTTGCGACAAAATGGGCTGTACCTTGATTTTCTGATTTTTAATATTTAAATTGTTTGTTTTGTGTTTTATTTTATTCTGATTATTTTATTGGGAATGTTTCTTTTAAAAAAAGTTTAAATTAATTTTAGTTATTTAAAAGAAATGGTTGACGAGCAAACTTTGTTTAATTTGCAAAATTTTACCTTAAGTTCTGATGGAAGTAATGAACAATATGTGGATAATGGTGAAGAAATAAAAGATTTTTGTCAAAAGATTTTTAAGACGTTAAAGGCAAATGAAATTGGGTATATACGCGATTGGGATTTGGGACTGCATATTTTGTAAGTTTTCAAATGATTAGCATTTGAGTGATTTAATTGTGGGGGGTGAAGGTTAAAGAGCATTTCTCTCTCTTCTAAAATGTCTAATTAATTAATTTAATATTTAAGTGAAGACAGCGGCATTGATCCTTTCAAATTAGCTCAGAAGTTTGGATTCAATTCTTTTCAAGAATTTTTACGCTCAGAACACATGAAAGAATTTATTGAGATTGACAATTCTGATGGGGTAACAACCTATCATTATCCGCTATCTGAAGCTGACAAAAGAACTGCAATTCATCGCGAGCAAGCGGCATCTTTTTTGGAATTGGAGAGAAATAGGTATTTATTTGTTTATCATTTTATTTTAATGATAAACAAATAGTTCCGAAAAATCGTCACAGATAATTTTTAGAGAATTTGTTTAAATCTGCCCCAGATTGGCAGTTCTGGGAATAGAGATTAAATGACTCCACCGTTATTAGAGATCAACTCTCTCGTGTTCAACAGACCCTGGAGGTCAACTCCAAATATTTGGAGAGTCGTACCTTAATTTTCAACTCCAAATATTTCCGCCCAAATATTTGGAGTTGACCTCCAGGGCCAAAAGGGAGTTGACCTCTAGGGGTGATCCCGATTAAGTAAAGGGTTTTTGATAAACTGCTAAATAAAAAAAACCTAGTTTCATGCTCTTTCCCTTCTATTTTTTCTTAGAATGTAATGGTTAGGATTTCTTTCTTAATTCCACTCGATTTCCCTGTGGTTTATTCTGTTTTTCTCCCATTCTTATTTCTGTGCGCAAATCACATTCTGAGAAAAGATAGAATTGTGGGGGGGGGGGGGGCATGAAATTCGTTATTATACCAATGTTTATCTAACTCTAAAAAATAAAATTTTAGAAAGATTCGTATGAGAAATAATACCAGTAGCAGTGAGTGCCCAAATGCTGATAGAATTCTTGCTAAACGTTACAAAAAACGATTTGGAATTGAAGATGAATGGGAAAAATTAGAAGAAGAGGTTAAAACTTTTAAAGAAATTAATTTAAAAAAAACAAAATTTTTAGAGAGAAAGACTTAGAAGTTCAAAATATGCTGTTGGAAGGGGTAAAAAAGTTTATGTTTCTCGAAGTAAAAGACTGATGGAAGAACAAAGTCAACAACCATCAACTTCATCGAGTACAAGTGGAAGTAATTTGTTGAGTGGTCTTGTTTCTAATTCTGGTAGAGGAAGGGGAAATTCAGTAATTTTTTTGAGTTTTTTCTTAATTGAAATTAATCTTAAAGAAAATAATTCCAAAAATTTCTGCGGAAATTTATTTAATTTTGAATTTTATGATTCGAATTGTTTAAAAAAGGGGTTTCTGAATCATTATTTGAGGATGCCTTAGGGAATAGAGAGGTTGAGGAAGGAAAAATTTGGCAATTATTTAACTTTTGAGGGAGAAGGAAAAAATGCGAGTAAAAAATCAAAATAAATTTTAATTTTTTGTTTGTAGGGACGCGGCCGAGGAAATTCTGCTCGAAGTAGTTTTGACCAAAATATTTTATTTAGTCGTTAAAGAATTGAAAGTTTTAAGTAAAATGAGAAAAATTTCTTTGATGATTCCTTCGTTTTGATGTATTACAATTGTTATTCAAATAAATATTATTATTTTATTAAATTTATTGTAGTTTTTACTTTAAATTAGTAATTTCTTATTATTTAACAGACATTTAAATATTTGAGAAAAAATTATTTGGAAAGTTTAATTACTAAATATTTTAATTTAGAATTTTTGTAAATAATTTTTAAGTTTTTTCCATTTCCAAATGTGCTAAACTCAAATCTGTTATAAGATTTGTTATTTAATCTAATTTTCGAAAATCTTCCAAAAAATTTTTTATAAAAAGAATAAATTCAAACAAACTTTTACAAATATTTCTTTTTCTTTAATTTCGATTTTAATTTTTTCTTGTGTCTCTTTCTACTTTTTTCTGAACTTGTTGAATTACTGCTAGTATCTGAAGAAGAAGAGGATGAATGTTTCCTCTTTCTATATTTCTTTTTATTTTCTTTTTTAATTTTTTTCTCTAATTTTTTCATTTCCTTCTTTTGACGTTTTTTTATTTTTTTGAGCTTTTTCTTGTCTTTAAATTCTAAAAATTTACAAAATAATTTTTTTTAAATAAATACCTTCTTTTGATGTCAAAGGTGTTGTGTATTCCTCAGAACTTGTTGAAGAAATATCAATTTCCGTCTTTTGGTTTGGCTTTATTTGGATAAAATTACGGCATTGAAAAGGCAAATGGCCAACATAACCACATTTTGTACAGGCACCCGTAGCTAATTGAGCACGGACCAAAATCTCTCCTTGAATACCTTTAAAAAGATTTTGAGTAAAATAAAACAAAAACCAATTTGTTCTCCAGGAATTGGTGCTAACAATCCAGCAGAAGTGCTTTGTTGACCTAAAGTCTCATCTTCGTTTTTTGGCCATCTTCTAATTTGTCCAAGGGGTGTATAATTCGAATTGCTACCCATAATTTTTCGAATATTGACTGAAAAGGAAAATTACATCAAATATATTGACAGATTTATTTAATAGAGTAGGTTAACGTTTTGGACTCGGAAAATCTTTTTTTTCTGTGGAGCACCACAAAAGGGCGCGCCACGTTTGGCACCAACTATTCGGCGTAGCACGGTTTGGCGGAACATCCCACATCAGTCCCGCCATTTCAGTCCCGTGCCATTTCAGTCCCAGCCGTTTCAGTCCCGCCGTTTCAGTCCCTCCTATATGGGGACATTTCAGTCCCCATGTAAAAAAATAAATAAAACAACTTTAAAAATAAAAATTGAATAAAAAATAATTATTTTATCACACAAAGAACATCTTAAAAGCTAGCCGAGTCTTAATTCTAGGCTTTTCTTGGGGTTTTTCTGGCTTGGGGTGAAGTTTTGGTCTCGATTTTTTTCTTCAGGAAACGAAATTTTTTTAAAAATGAGTCAAATAACTCATTCTCCGACAACCGTCCATATCTTTGGATATCCCCTATACCCCCGAGCAGAAACAAATAAAATTTAAAAACCGACTTAAAAATTTATCAAAAATAACTAAAAAGTCATAGTCTCGTTTCACTCATTAGATTTGTGGCCCTAAAGAGGGCCGTTTGGGTTAAGGTTGTTGTTGACGATATCCCATCACCGCCTGTTCCTTTCGATGTGCTTGGCCGAGTAGCAAGGACGTAGCCGAGACCGAGTAGCCAGGGCAGGCCCGTAGCCAGGATTTTTTTTCGGGGGGGGGGGGGACAAGAGGGGAAAATTTTTTTGCGCCCAATTTTTGGCGCCGAAGGCGCCAAAAAATTTTATTTTCAGCGCCGCAGGCGAAAATTTTGAGAATTTTAGAAGGCCGTAGGCCAAAAAAATTCACTTTTTCAGCGTCGCAGGCGAAAATTTTTTGAATTTTGGAGCTCAAGAAGCCAGATTTCTTCTATTTTCAGCGCCGCAGGCGAAAATTTTTTGAATTTCAGAGGCCGTAGGCCAAAAAAATTCACTTTTCTCCCCCAAACCCTCCCGCAAAATTTTTCCATTTCCCCATTTCGGGGGGGGGGGGGGGGAATTCCCCCCCCCCTGGCTACGGGCCTGAGCCAGGGTGTTCCTGGGTTATAGCTCCCCCTTGAAATGGGGAAAATAAAAAAATTTCAAAAAAGCTAAAAAAAATAAAAAATAAACCATGTGTGTGTAGTAGAAACCTCTCTATTCAGAATAGAATTCTCGCAGTCTGGAGTTTTTAAAAAAATTTAAGAAATTTAAGAATTTTAAAAAATTTTAAAAAAATTCTACATTTTCCATAAAATTTTTTTTTCGTTACTAATTGTTGTTGGTTATTGCTAATTGTTGTGGTAGACCACCTAAAGAACCTAGAAAATGTTTAAAACAAAAAAATAAACAATAACAATCATTGGTACAACAATAAAAACCATTGGGGACTGAAATGTCCCCATATAGGGGGGACTGAAACGGCTGGGACTGAAACGGCTGGGACTGAAATGGCACGGGACTGAAATGGCAGGACTGAAATGGCGGGACTGAAACGGCGGGACTGAAATGGCGGGACTGATGTGTCCCCTACCGCGGTTTGGCGTGATCCTGCACAAACGTCTCGCCGACGCCAAATTTTATTTAAATTTTTAATTTTTTAGAAATTTCTTCATTTCTTTTGACCTTTAAATTTTTTTTCAGATTTTACATTTAAATCAAAATCGTTTTTTTAATTAAATGAGCTATCAAGGGTCTTCATCAATTAGTAACGGCAGAAGATATGATGATGTAAGAAAAATTCCAATTCCTTCAAAATACCACAAAAGTAGTAAAAAAGACGGAAAAGAAGAATCAAGGTAATTTTTATTTCTTTATAATTTGTCACAATAAGTCTAATCAGTGTAATTTTTCCTTCGATATAATCGACTATTCCTTTTTGCCATTACCTTAATTAAAATAGAAAGGAAGAAAAATGACCTTTTTTCTTTTTTAGACATTCAACTAATTTAAATTATTTACATGGAGGAAGCAATTCTACTTCTGTCCAAAAACCAAATTCTTCATCTGGTTTTGAATCTCGAAATGAGTCTTTAAGTTTACAACTTGCTGCTGCTCAATCTCAAGTAATTCGATTGGAGACTGAACTTTCAAATACAAACACTGCTAAATCTTATGCGGAAAGTAGACTTTTGACGTTACAAAGGGAATATAATGCTGTTGTTAAAAGGAATGCTGAAATTGTTGAGGTTTGTTGTTGGGCGGAGGGGGGGGGCGGTAATTTATGTTATGAAAAGAACAGATAATTAAGATAAGGAAACAAGAAAACAAATATGTATCTCTGAGTTTTGTCTAATTAAGCCTTTTTATTGAATCTGTTGCCGTATTTGTCAGATTTGTCATTACCTTGAATTTCTGATTGTTTTCAATTTATAACTTTTGGCACTATATGAAATGAGGTCGATAATCTTTTTTTTTTCATTACTTTTTTCCATCACTTTTTTCCTTCCTTGATATGACAGAATGGTCAGCATTTTCCTCCTTGTTCAACTCCATTAAATTTGCCTGTGGCATAATCAAATGAGAGGAGAGAAAAATACACACACGTACAGACGAAACACGGACGAACTCGGACAGACAAAACAAGGACGAACTCGGACAGACAAAACAAGGACGAACTCGGACATACAAAACACGGACGAACTTATTTTGTCTGTCCGTGCCTGTCCGAGTTCGCCGTATTTTGTCTGTACGTGTGTATGTTTTTCTCTCCTCTCATTTGATTATGCCATAGGCAAATTTAATGGAGTTGAACAAGGAGGAAAATGCTGACCATTCTGTCATATCAAGGAAGAAAAAAAGTGATGGAAAAGAGTAATGAAAAAAAAAACGATTATCGACCTCATTTCATATAGTGCCACTTTTTCTTTTAGGTAATGAAAACATTAGAAATTGGAGTAGAAACACTTCAACAAGAAAAAGTTGCTTTAGTTACTGAAAGAGATGAATTAAAAGCAAAATTAGATGCTTCAGAAAATAATTCGAGAATGTTAAGTGAACAAGTGACTTTTTTAAATGAAAGAAATTCTACACTTTCTAAAAAATGTGTTGATTTACTTGATGGATCTAAAGAATTTCGAGAAAAGTTTTTTTTGATTTTTTTAAACAGGATTAATATTTTTCTAATTTTTAAGAGCTACAATTTATGAAGATGAATTAAAACGAATTAAACCTCGTTATGAAGAAATGGAGGCAAATTTTGATGCAATAAATGAAAAGAATAGGTTTTTTTTTAATTTTTGGGGAAAAATGGGAAGTTTTACATTAAATTATGTTTAAGGTAAAATGGATTTTAAATGATTTTATTTTTGAATTATTTAAAAGGAAAATAAATTTTTAAGATACTTTTTGAAATATTTTATTTAAATAAAATTAATTTAGAAATTATTCAACAAGAATTAATATGTTCGAAATGCGGGAACGTATTTGGATTAAAGAAAAAACAGAAATGGAAGAAAGACAAAAACAAAATGCTGAAAATTGGCAAAAAATAATTGCTGACATTCGGGCAAAACACGAAATAGAAATAACAAAAATTAGACAACAACAACAGCAGCAACCAATGGTTATGGGGATTTCGAAAGCAGAAAAGGATAACGTGGATAGACATTCTGTAAGTTTTTTTAAATGTTGGGGGATATTGGATTTTTGTATGGCAAAGAAGTTTTTTGCAATTTTTATTCTTTTCCTTTCGATAACGGGGGCAATATTTGTACGCAAAAATTCTCTTTTCCCAGTAATCTCTATTCATCAAGGTTTAATTTGTTTTCATCTTTGTTTATGCCTATTTATAAATTAAAATATATTAGAATATTATCAATATCTAATCCTTCCACCCCCCCCTCCTCTCTCCCTTCCTCAATCCATGGAAAAAATGTCAGGAGAAGAATTATCAAAAATCAAAACTTTTTTCTGCTTTGCTGTGAAATTCCAAAATAATTTTGTTTTTTTTGGAATTGTTGCTAAAAAGTATAAATTCTTTTCTGAATATAATTATCAATAAACGATTTTTTTGAGAATTTTTCTAAAATATTTAAACAATAGTTGTTGAATGATTTTTGTGATTAAATCCATTAATATATTTTCCTGTTTCTCTTTTAACTCTTTGATTATTTATTTCTTCTCTTTGTTTTCTGTGAAATACTTTTTGTCTGGCATCGGTTAATAAAAAGAATCCACAACAAATACAGCCAGCAATTAAGAGAATAATTATAAAAATTAGAAATAATCTGTTTTTTAAAATTTAAAAATAATTAATAATTGTTGTGAAAATGTTTTTATTATTCGAATAATTGAGTGTTAAAGGGAGTGACCATTTTAGTAATTTATTTTCGACTTTTAGCCCCATTTCTCTTTTTTGTATGTTTGAGGTTTTCAGAAGAATCCTAAATGAGTAGTTACCCCTACACAAATCGCTCCATCGCTCCACTAGAAAATTAACCATACAAATCGCTCCAATTACCCATACAAATCGCTCCTTCCTTATGATATCATTAATTATTAAAACAAAATTGCTCCCTCCTACTTAAAACTAAATCCCTACCATTAATTAATTAAAACCAAATCGCTCCCAAAGTGTAGGTAAAACTCAAAAGCAAATCGCTCCCTCTTATTTGTAAACCAAATCGCTCCCTCTTTCTTAGAACCAAATCTTACGCAATACATAATTAAAACCAAATCACTCCTCCTATTTGCATATAATACAAATCCAAAAATCAATTATTTACAATACAAAAAATATTTAAAAATTTATAACTACGTTTATGTAAACAGAAAACTAATAAACAGCCACGTATTTGTATTTTGATAAAAAATATAAAAATCATAAAAGTTTTAACCTATGCAAATTAAAATTTTTTGATAGTTAAACAAAAAGTGCAAATTATGAAAAATAGAGTTTAACCATTTTTATTGCCGCGTATACATCTACTAAAAATTTACTCAAATATTTTTACTAAATATTATTCTAAAAATTAAAATTCGCTGATAAATATTTTTATATTTAAATTTAATATATTCGTGCTGTTGAAAAATTATTTGAATGGGATATAGAAGAAAATTGTAAAGGAATGTGCCCAGACAGAAGCAAATTGTATTGTGATGCTTAACAGTCTTACGTTGGTCATATTTTATTATTTATATAAAATTAAACTGCAAAATTATTTTTAGTATTTCTCATATTTTTCGTACAAGCTTAAATTAAACTCTCTACTTTGATAGTAATAATTAAACCAGGTCACTTGTCTAAAATTATTAATTAAACATCAATAGCCGTTTCACCATTTCAATATTTAAAATATCTTTCTTTTATTTTCCCAAAAATATATTTACAATTAGTTTAATTGTTCAGAGATACACACTATATAAACACCCAGATTTTGTAGATTATAGTCATTCAAAATAAATTCACCAAAATTATTAAATAATGGAAAAGTTTATTCCTATTGTTTCTTTTTCTGCTACTATTAATGGATTAACTATTTCATCCCCAAAATTAAACACACCGCGCTTTGTTCCTTTCGATATTTCTGGAAAATGTACAACGTGTCGTTCTGATGACGTGGAAATTGATTATGTCATAACCGTGAAGGGAATCTATATTATCAGTAATAGGCTTAAGAAAGAAAAATTTGTTTCATTTGATGTAATCGAGAGCTTTGGCGAATCGAACGTTTTTCGTTTTAAAACGCGAAGGAAAGTTTTTAGTATAAAAGAAGAGAACGAAAAAATCCTATCACAATCAATCAACGATGATTTTTTCAATATTCAAACCACTAAAGGAAATGCTCTACTCCGATCTCAATCAATCATCGATGAATTTATAGAAGTTCCACCTGAGAAGAAGTTGAAATTAGAAAATATTGAAATTAAAGATAGAAAAGTGAACGAAAATATAGAAGAAACTATAAAATAAAAAAAACATAAATTATTAGCAAGTAATTATTTTAATTTTTTAATTTAATTTGAATAAAAAATGTTAAACCAAGACCAAATATATCAAACTTATTCGAAAAATGACCTGAAGCTAAAACTCCCTTTTGGCTGTATTGTAAGTGGACCCAGTTCAAGTGGAAAAAGCACTTTTGTAAGAAACTTGGTTATTAATGCAAAAGAACTGATTGATCCCGCACCAAAATCAATACTCTATTGTTATGGCGAATTTAATTCACTAATACCCGAACTTCAAAGAGCAGGTGTATCTGTATATTCAGGAGTTCCACCAGAAGATCTAATAAGAAAACAAGGAAAACCATCATTGATAATTCTAGATGATCTTTTATACTCAATTGAAGAAAAATATCTTTCCGAACTATTCACAAAAAAATCCCACCACCTTGACTTTGGAATTGTTTTTGTAACACAAAATCTATTCGAAAAGAAAATTAGAGTTGCTCGTCAAAATTCAATGTATATAGTCCTAACAAGAGCTCCTAATAGCGCTTTATCAGTTCGAAATCTTGGTGTACAATTATTTCCAGGAAAATTGCCTTATTTTCTTGATGCATATAGACAGGCAACACATGACAACTATTCATATCTTTTCATAGATCTCCACCCCTCATCAGACATATCACTCCGACTTAGAACAAATATATTTAATACAACACTTGAAAATAAACAGATCGCAGATCAATTTGAAACAACTATATTTTTACCAAAAAATCATTGAAAAATGATAAGTCAAATTGTAAAAAATAATTATCAATTTCTTAAATTATTGTCAAAAACCCGCTCATTAAGAAAGAGAAAACGTATTTTAAGATTAGCAACAATAGAACAATTACTTTCAATTGCTGAAATTTGTCTAAATATAGTGAAAAACAGATTTAAACTAACAAAACGCCAAAAGTGTAAATTAATTCCATTTGCAAATTTTGTTCGTCGTATAAGTCGAGTTAGAACAGAAAACGGAGCAAGAAGACTTGTACAAAAAGGAACCGGTCTCCCACTTGGATTATTTCCAGCATTACTTACACCAATAATTTTAGAGATTGCAAAGAATTTGTCATCAAAATTTAATTAAACATGGCAAATAAATTTATACTCGTTCCTGAAGATATATATCGAGGATTATTAACACAGCCAACTATCGATACTGGAAATATCAATTTGGATTATACACGAAATAATATAGAAAATATCAAGAGAAAAAATGTCAACACTGAAGTTAAGAATATAAACTATAATCAAGAGTTGCGTAGGTACCTACACATGCTAAAAGATCAAGCTCGTACACCAATAGGTGTTGCAGTACGTGAATTAAACAATCCTGCACTTGATCAAATAAAACAGTTACTACCCCAGCTTTCTCATGTTCAAAATGGTCAAAATGACAGTGCAAAAGATTTGGGTTATACAAATAAGATAGCAGAAATTCAAGAAATGGAAGATGAACCAAGTAATGATTCGATACGTACAGCAGACGAGGGGACTCCGAAAACATCACTGAGACCAAAATCTAAATTGAAGGAAAGAGTAGCAATGATTTATAATTTAATACAGAACAATAATGAGAAATATAATATAAATAAAGATGGTAAAATTCTCAATGAACAAGGAACAAGAGAGATTATTGGAAGTAATGTTCAAAAGTCATTAAATTGCATAATACGATCCAACCTTCCGGGTTATAGATTTAAAGAAGTTTCACCACCAGGGACTACAATTTTAGAAAAGAAGTTGCAAAATGACCCGTCACTCTGGTCTCTAGTTGAAAACCCCATTACACCTAAAAGAATACATAATACTCAACATAAAGCTACACTTGAAGATAAACTCAGTCAAATTAGAAAATCAAAACACAAGTCGCAACAACTTCCATCATTATTAGCTGAAGGATGGAGACTCCCAGAAGTGTGGAAATGATTTTAGATAGCCTATATAATGATCCAGCAAACCCTGCAGGTTTTGCTGGTGTTCAACAATTATGGATAGAGGCAAAAAAGAAAGATAAAACGATTAGTAAAAGGGATGTTATTTCATATTTAGAAGGGCATAGAACATACACGATTCATCGTCCCCGTCGTGTTCATTTTAAAAGATCAAAAACCATACCTGCAGGATATATGACAGACGTTCAATGTGATTTGGCAGATTTCCAAAAACTATCTCGACAAAATCAAGGATATAGTTACGCGCTTATTGCAATAGATGTACTGAGCAAACGAGTATTTGCTGAACCTGTAAAAAGTAAAAAGTCCAAGGATATGATTAATGCGTTCGAAAATATTTTACAAAGAATGGAAATGTATCCTCACAGAATATTTAGCGACAAAGGTACTGAGTTTACCAGCAAAGATATGATGGAATTTTTCAAGGGGAATGATATTGAAAAATATACGCCCAATGCTTCAACAGTAAAAGCATCACTTGCTGAACGATGTATTAGGAATATTAAACAACGACTTTATCGTTATATGAGCGAAAAGCATACTTTAAAATGGACAGAAGCTCTACCCAAGATTGTCGATGCAATAAATCATTCAAAAAGCCGTGCAATCGGAGGTTTGAAGCCTGTAGATATTAGCTTTAAAAATGCAAGAAAGATAAGAAAAAGAATCTATGGAGAGATAGGAACAAACCCAAATATCAAAAAACCCAGGTTTAAAAAAGATGATTATGTTCGAATGAGTCGCAACAAAAATATTTTTGAAAAAGGATATCTTCCAAACTACTCAGATGAAATTTTTCAAGTTGATTTGGTTAAGAATAAGGCAACCCCAAACAGATATCGCGTAAAAGATGACAATGGAGAAAAATTTAAAGGTTATTTCTATCCAGAGGAGTTAACAAGAGTTAGAAAAGATGAAAATACAAGCTATAGAATTGAGAAGATTATACGTAACAGAAAGAATAAAGATGGAAAGAAAGAATATCTTGTAAAATTTTTTGATTACCCTAACCCAGAATGGATTGATGAATCACAATTTGTATAATATCATTTAACATTTAGATCATTTAATAAATAAAATTTTATACTATTAAAATGGACAATACGTTTTTTGTTGTATTACCTAGTAATGTCAGTGATTATTCTGATAATAAACCTAATAAATTCCGTTCTCATCTTGCCAGACCCATTCAATTTCAAGGAGGAAATTGGGTCTGTGGTCTGTACAGTATTCAATATCCACAGTCATGGGCGGCTACGATTGGCACAGATGAAAAACAATGGATTGATATATACTATAAGAATGTGAAAGACCCAAAAAGGGTTGGTATTCCCAAGACAACACAAATAACAGCAAAAGGTCTAAGTATTTTCCTTAAACTTGTATTATCAAATAAGAATAAATCACGTAAAAGGCGTGAAATATCGAACGATTTATCTGAAGACGAGTTAATTATCGGCTCTAATATAAATGTTGTAGACAACCTAACTATTAAACGGCGTAAAAGAACTGTTCGTGGAAGAAAACTGGATGCTGATGGAAGAGAATTTAACCCTCAAGTACAAACCCATCAGAAATCTATAGACACATTTTTTGAACAATTCCCTCACAACTATTGGGATAGTATTCGAGATTTTGAGGATGAATTAGAACAACATATAGTAAATGTCGAGACAACAACGAAAGAGTATCATGCTGAAAACGATCCGATAAGAAAAACAGATTTAAAAGAAGAGATGGATCATTTGAACTCACTTTCTGAAGGAAAAATGTTATTTATTCGTCTTCTAAGAGAAGAAGCAGATAGGAGAGATGAAATAGATGAAAGCCAAAAAGCAAATGAATTTTTTCAAAGACATCCGGACGATTATCATGAGCAATTAGTAATAAAGACAATTGACTTAGTTAAAAGATATTTAGAATTGGAAAAGAAAATTAAAGACAGACAGAATAATGAAGATGGAAATGTTCGATCAACATACGAAATTCAGAGTCTTGTTTTTTCAATAAAACGTATGCGAAAAAATTTAGATGTGATAGAAGCAGCAGTAATAGAAAAAGATTTAAAAATTAGTAGAGAAGAATTTCATCAAAAAAATTCAAAGACACATGCCGAATTCGTCCAAAAATTTTTCGAAGACAACCCAGATGACTATTGGAACAAACTTTATAAAAATTTAAATGAACTTCACGAATTGCATAAAAATATTCGTGCAAAGAGAGAAGCAGAGTTAGTGGAAACAAATGAAGATAAAAAGGCTGCTATTGGAAGTGATATTAAAGAATTAAATAGATTGGCTCACTATAGAAGAACTAGGTTTCAAGCAATAAAGCAAAGGGCAATGTGGATGTATATAAGACATCAGCTTCCTATACCACCAACTGATGAAGAAATTAAGGAGATGCAAAAGATTGATGAAAGAGATAATCCGGAACATTTAGGACATGCCAGAAAGTTAGATGAGAAAGGAAATCCATTACCACCTCCGCCCTTAGAAATTACAAAGGAAATGGCTGCTGTACTTGATGAAAGAGCTAAATATGTAAAAGAAGAAGAAGATAAGGAATATGAAAAGAGAAAAAAGAAAAAACAGTCAGAAAATGAACAAATATTGGATTTGGATAATTCACCAACGATAATACAAGAGGTGCAAGAAGAGCAAACAGATAAAGAGCTTGACAACATTAATGAACTTATAGAGGAAAAAGAAGATAATTACGAGGATTTGCACGCAGATGTTGAATTTGAATATTTGGAGAGCATTGATAGATTTCGAGCTCAATTCAATGATCATGAAATAACATCAATATTAATATCACAGCAACTATGTTATGTGCTTGGATTCCCAATGCGTAAAGTAGTTGATGGACAAATAGGAAAATATGGATTTGATTTGAAAGGTGGTTTTACAAATTTTGCAGTATATTCGAAAGGATTAACTAGTAGTGTAATAATGGGAAATTCAATTAGTTCATTGTTAAGGATCGTCTCTGTTGAAAATAAATCTGGTGGTATTATTGAAAGAGTCTACGATCACCCTATGTTCATTCCTGTTCTACCCAGAGAAATAAATGAAATAGAGATAGAACTGCGCTGGATGAATGGAAATTTAGTCAAATTTGATCACGGAACAGTAACTGTAACATTAATGTTTAGCAAAGTTTTAAAATTCTAATTATTAATTTTCAAATATTGTTGTTATTCAAAATAAATATTTTTTAATAATATTATTTTACTTTTAATAAAATTTAATACAATATTAATAATGGTACATATTCCATTTGATACTAGAGAAATTGTATATGATGACCACCATCCATTGATTCAACATGGTGAAGGAATACAGAATGGCGAAACTTATCATTACTTTAGAGGAAACGCACCGTTTCAAAGAGGATATGGGAGACAAACAGGAGGAGGTGTCGGAGATGTTTTGCGCCATATATGGCGTTTCCTTTTACCGTATGCTCGTCGTGCAGGAACAGCTGTAGCGAAGGAAGCCTTAAACACAGGAGGAAGGATACTAGATTCCGTCGAAAATTCAGTTTCTACAGAGAATTCTACACCGTCAAATTTAAAACAAACTATGATAAATGAGGGAAAACGTGGTTTAGATAGATTATTAGAGAAAGGTGGATTGCCAAAGCAATTTGGAACAGGAATACGTGACAGAAAAAATGGTATAAAAAGAGCACCGAGAAAAAAATATAATCATTTACCATTTACAACGCAAGATAAAAATCATATATTAGTTGGAAAACTACCATCTATAAAACCAAAAAAGAAGCGTACGAAGATTGATACCTTTGGATTATATTAATAAAATGTCTATTCATCATAAAATAGATCGCGACTCTGCAAACGCTATTACAAACGCTCTTTCATTTTTTGAAACTCCCAGCACAAATGTTAGTGTTATTAATTCATCAGTAATCGAACTACTTACACTAAACCCTGTAAATATCACCCCATTTCATTTTAAAATTCATGCAAGCACAAACTATGTAGACTTGGCAAAATGTTATATATTTACTGAATTAAAAATCAAGAAAGAAGATAAAGATGGAAGACTAATTAACTTAGAAAAAACAGACAACGTTGCTTGTTGTCAACTCATTGGTCATACGATATGGAAAAATTGTCGAGTGAGTATCAATGGAACACAAATATTTGAAGGAAATTCGTTAATGGCATACAAGAGTATTTTCGATTATGAGCTAACATACCCACAGAACGTAAAAAATTCCTATTTGTCAGCAGCTGGATATTACGATGATGGTGATCTTGGGCTCAATGGAGTTGGGTTCGAGAATAGAAGACTCTTATTTGCACCATCAGCTGATGGCACTCAAAAAACAGCACAATTTATTGCGAAACTAGATGTTGACATATGCAATCAACCCAGATATCTAGTAAATCAATGTGAAGTAGATATTGAACTTTTGCCTAACGACTCAAACTTCTTAATTGTTGCACCTAATAATACTAATAGAACAAAATATCATCTTGAAGTAGTTGCTTGTAGGCTTTATGTTAAGAAGATTGAGCTTATGGACAGCCTTGCCTTCGACATATCTAAAAAACTAGAGATAAAACCTGCAAGATATCCTATGCGAAAGACGTCAATAAAATCATTATTTATAAGCGAGAATAGAACTGAATTCAATGCGAATCTATGGGCAGATCAAGTGCCGAGAAGAATTGTTTTAGGGATGGTAAAAAATTCTGATTTTGTTGGCTCACAGGAATCTAATCCTTTCAACTTTCAACCTTTTGATTTGAGA
Organism: Meloidogyne arenaria; assembly: GCA_036172955.1. NCBI lineage: Eukaryota > Metazoa > Nematoda > Chromadorea > Rhabditida > Meloidogynidae > Meloidogyne > Meloidogyne arenaria. The sequence continues at coordinate 2,481,439 of JARQAB010000024.1, forward strand.
GATATTTCGATAACTGCAGGTGGAGTTAATATTCCTGCAGCTCCATACTCATTAGATTTTCCTAAAGGAAAATATGCAAGAATATTTCATGACATGCATGAAGCTATTGGATACGCAGGAACATTGGAAAGTAATGGGATTTCGATGCAACGTTTTTCAATAGGAGGATACTGTATACTAGTTTTCAATTTGACAAATAGTCAGGAAGACAATGGGCCTGAAACATTTGATCTAATAAAGAACGGAACAACAAGTGTAAAACTCAGTTTTAATAATCCAGTACCAGAGGGAGGAATTGTACTCATAGCTATGGGAGAGGTGGACTCTTTATTGATGCTTGACAGGAATCGGACTGTCACAAATGATATAACAGTATAAAATAAAAGATTATTTAAAATTAATTCATTCAAAAAATTCTAATATGTATTCACTATTTTTTTATATTTAATATTGTTATTAATAAAAATTTTTAATTTGTCTTTTTGTGATATTATACCAAATACATTTGATTCAACATATGATTATGACAATCCTGGAAAATATTTAGAAAAAATGTTTGGGACCAAGTTAGTTAACACAGAAGAGGATGAGGAAGATCTTCCAGAATATAAAACTTACTTAAAAAATCTCGAGAATAGGAAAAATGAGAGTATATCTGCTCCAAGACAATATCGAAGGCATACTGTAAATAGAGAATTTCAAATACCCTTTCCATGTAAGGAAATAAAGTCAGATTCTGGTAGTTACAATTTTTACTGTATTGCGTTATTTATATTATGGTTTATGCTCGTATCGTCTGCACTATTATACCAGCTAAGATCAATCCTTAATTTGGGAAATAAAATTACTAGGAGGGCAAGCACACAGAATTATCAACAAGGAATTCCATTAAAAGAAATATTTGTTGACAATGGACACAATTCAAATTGAAAATATTTTATCACAAAATATCATTACACGACGTTACTTTATTGGATGTTATGCTGCAGATAAACTTCCTCACGAAATCATAAGTTTTCCTGCTTCAATGGTGGTAAATCTAGATAAATCTTCAAAAGAAGGATCACATTGGATAGGGATGTTCATACCAAATAAGAATACAATATATATTCTCGATTCACTTCTAATCCTTGCTTTACCCGAACCTATAAACAATTTTATATCAAAATTCTCAAAACAAATAAAAAACAAATATATTTTACAAAATATATTATCAAAAGAATGTGGTCACCATTGTATTGTATTTTTATATTTTATTTCTCTCGGTTACTCGTTTGAAAAGTATCTCTCACTAATAAAGACATATACTAATCCAGATGAATTTGTAAAAATTTTTATGAATAAACTAATTAAATAGCACATAATTATTAAGAAACATACATATTTTTTTTTTTTTGAAAATGTTGTGTATACAATCTTTAATTTAACTTAATATAAATGTTTTTATTCAAAAAATTTGTTATTGTAAATAAATATATACAATGTACATGTTCAATGAAATTATTGCTATTTATGTCTTGTATCAGGAAATGCTTGTTTACAATCTTTAACGTAATCTTTGATGTTAGTTTTAAAATTCATAAGGTATAAATACTCAAGTTTTTGATATCATCAATTCATTCTTCATAAATTTTATTAATTCAAAATGTCTCAATCAAACAGTCCAAACGAACAAAAGGATATTGAAATTATTGATAGTATTGAAGAATCGTCAAATATCGTTAAAAATAAGGGGACAACAGATGTCTGGTTGAGTAAAAAGTCAGAAAAAAATATTAGTAAGAAAGCGCATTCAAAAGCTTCGGCAAATAATAAAACTCTTTGGAAACTAGTTAGAATGAAATATATACCTAGATTAGAATTTCGTTTGTGCAAAAACTGTTCAAATGTATTGTTCCATAGTACTAGTCGGATAACTGAACGTCATGATGGTGGTGTTAAAATTGCATTCGAACTCTGCAAAACCTGTGTTGATCTTAATATGCATGTTAAAGACGTATTATGTGATTGGAATTTGAATAAACCAATAGAAAAACAAATGGATTAACAAGATAACAAAATATAACTTTAAAATAATGATTTAAAATCATTTTGATCAAATATTTCAAGTTATTCACATTATTTAAAAAATAAATAAATATATTATCAAAAGAATGTGGTCACCATTGTATTGTATTTTTTTTATTTTATTTCTCTCGGCTACCCGTTTGAAAAATATCTCTCTCAACTAAAAACATATTCTAATCCAGATGAATTTTTAAAAATTTTATGAATAAACTAATTAAAACGTATATAATTATTAAGAAAAATAAGCAGATTTTTTGAAAATATTAATGTAAAGAAGTATCACTTTTTAGGGGCAAAATGGTATAATTAAGAAATGGAAGAGAAAATTTTGAAATTATTAATAAATAAAAGATAAAAATTTATTTTGAGAATTATAATTAAGAAATAGGAAATCAAATTTTGAAAATATTAATGTAAAGAAGTATCAGTTTTAAGGGGTAAAAACGCAAAATTAGTGATTAGAAGATACAATTTATAAAAAATTATACAAAAGAAGATGAAATTTGCTAATTTTTGGCGTTTTTGCGTAAAAATGTATAAAATATGGTGTATGTGTATATTGTATACGCGTGAAAAATCACCATCCGTGCATGTAATCAAAGTCATCGACCGATTGGCTAAATTTTCGTCCCCCATAACATAAGTTATCTTCGTAATTAGAAGGAGGCGAGAATGTTGTTTGCACCATAAGCGAGAATGTTGTTTGCACTATTTCGACTCAAGTCGTCAAAAAATATATTTTTGCTCATTCCATTATTATCTAAATAAGTTGTTTTCAATTTCTTTCCTTTAAATTGTTTTAAGATTTTGTCTCTGTTTAAAGGATGAATTAGCTGATAGCGTAATGAGCTCACACTACATTTTAAAATTCGAGCGCATTGATCAATCAGGAGAACCATTTTATTAAATAGAAAGAATAATTGATCAAATATTGAAAATTTTTTAAAATGATTTGTAAAAATCAACGGATTCAAACCTATCATATATTTAATAGCTATTCAATATTTATTTTTTGAAAGAATTTTGTCTAATATGTCTGATATCGGAGGTTCCTTTAAAAATCTCCATCGTGAGAACATTATATAATCTGTACCGTTGTATTTTCCCCTTTTAAACTTTTCGTCATAAAGATCCCATCGCAATATGTGCTTTTGAAGGTTTTTATTTGGTTGATTTAATACTAGTATATCTTTAAATAATATTCTAGGAGGTGGAGGTGTCCTTCGAAAAGGTGTTATCCTGTAGTCTACTCTTTTCCAAGGTTTTAAATCCGAATCATCAATCGCTGAAGAAATTGTTATTAATAAAAATAATAAGTACATTTTTTTTTTTAAATTTTATATTTTATGTCCAAAATCTACAATTTGATAGTTAGAAACAACCACTCCTATTAATATAAGTGGTTTAAATGATTTGTGATAGGGTGTGGTACAAATAATGCCTTTTTTTAAATTGGGACGAATAAAATTTGGATAATCTAAAACAATTATATCTTCTTCATTTTCTTCATTTCCATCCTCTATTTTTCCAAACTCTAGTACACTATCCTTGAAGCTTTTGTAATGTAACTTTTTGCAAATGTCTGCGTTTAGAGTTATCCCTCTTACTTTTAATGTTGTTTTTTCTTCTCCTGTCTCAGTATTTATCATTCGTAATCCATATGCCTTACAAGCTGCTGATACAAACTCTATAATTGAATATTCAGCATATTCTTTAGCCAAGTCACCCAAATATGGTCCCGCAGTTAGTGGAGTTCCTTTATCTATTGGATATGAGAATAACACACTATCGGTATCACCATAAAGCAAAGAACATCCCGGAGAGTTACATATTTTTTGCATTGCTCTTAACAAATGGATTCTTGCCATTGATGTCGTCCATAAGGATACGACAATATTTGAAGTTCCATGTTCTTCAATAAACTCGTCTTTTACTTCATAATTTATCAGAATTGTGTCCTCAGTTAGTTTATCAATCGAGTTAACCTCAATTGATTTGTTTTCAAGAAAGTCTCTCAATTCTGCAGGTGAATCAGTGATGTGGCTTTTAGTCAGTGTATTTCTCAGACTGAAGCGTCCCCAAAGTGAATTGAGCATTAATTTTGAAATGTATCTCATTGCTTTATCTGGTGACATCTTTTCTCTTTCAAGAATTATGCCAAATCTTTCTTTACACTCCTTTATGAATTTATCTTCTTTCTCTGGAGTATTGATTTCATTAGGGAACCCACTTGCATGAATCTTCATACTCATAAATTCTGCCACATATCCCTTAAATAATTCATCATCCCATTCTTCATAGTGAAGTGCACGATAATATCTTGTTACTTTATATCCACTTTTTAGTGCCTCCGAAAGTTCTATTGAGGTACATGTTGAAACCCATCCCCTTTCTTGATCAACATGTGGGCAATTGTAGTTTGGGTTCTTTTCTCCTTTTGGATAATTAATGCAACATTTACGACAAAGTGGAAAAAGTAGTCGATCGTCAAATTTTACTGGTATCACTGGAACATCAATTTTCCGAGGTGGAATTATAAATACTTTTAGAATCCCTTTTATTGGAATTTGCTCATATGATGTCCAATTTACACATTGTTCCTTTTGAGAAATTATTATGACTTTTGGGTGTCCAATTGGAAATGATTGTTGCAGCCCAAGTGAAGATGGGCTGATTTTTGCAAATATTAAAAGAAGGAAAAAATTAAATAAAAAATAAAATAAAATAAAATATAATTTTGCAGAAAAAGAGAGGCAAAGGATTAAATAAAAAACTAAAAAAGGAATGCGCCACACAAACTTCATTCACGTGCATTCTCGCGACTGAAGTTTGTGTGGGCAATTTTTCCCATCTCTTTGTTTGTTAACCTTATCTTTTTACCCCTCTCTCCACTTTCTCTCTTTCTAAAATTAATTTTTTATGTATTGAAGTTTTGCTGGAATTTTCTATTCGGCAAAACTTTCCTTATCTTTGTTTGCACAGCTACCTATTTTATCATTTCTTACCCCAACTTTCTATTAAATTTTTTGCCATCGGCCAAAAACCAAGGCCGATGGAACCCTTTATAAGCCGCTCCTAAAACCCCCATAAAATTGTCTTCTCCAAATCATTCTTTAAATAACATCTTTAACTAAAAAGCCTTCTTCTCCCTTTTACAGCAACTGTTAAATTTAATTGTGAAATAAATAATTTAAATTTATTCTTTAAACTTATTTTGAATTTTATTACTCCAAGCTTGGTTGGGTACAACATTAAGTGGGGGCTCAGCAACAAGAAACCAGGACTCAACAACAACTACAAATAAATTTTAATTTGTTGGACTCATCAGTACAACAATTCATCTGCCGAATCAACTAGAGTGTTCATCGTCCGTGAACAACAACAAAAAGTGTGAAGCAAATTTGTGCAGCAACAGACGTTCAAATCTACACCAATTAACGGATCAACTCGGATCAAGAAAGGTGTGGGAGGATTTAATTAATAAAATTTAAATTTTATTCGAGAACTATTCGGGTTTTATACTCTGACTTAGTTCAAAATTTTATATTGTTCAATTACTTGTCCCCGTACAACTAATTGAATCAATATCTCTTCGAGTGAATCTTACACGGTTCTCATCTTCGGCAGTAACCCAAGGGTCCTCTAGTTTATTTGTGAAGTCCTAAAGGCAATTTTTCTAAATAATAATGGCATCACCAATTAAAACAACAATTGTCAATGCACTCCGAGCATTGGCAAAAATTAAGACGAAGGAAGAATGGGTTGACAACATCAAAGAAGGAGACTCCAACCAGGTAAAAGCAATAAAATTAGAGACGCAATTCAAGCGATTAGAAGAAGAAATCAACAAAGTAGAATCGAATATAGAAGACATCAGATTATCTCTCTCATCATGGACCGATCTCCTGCGCAAAATTCCTTCTGATGAACGCCTAGGGGCAAATGACGAGTACGAAGCATTCCAGAAAACCCACAAGCTTGAGGCATCGATGGAAGCAATCGACACAATGCTTCGACAACTAAAAGACTTCAAGGACGAAGTCTCAATCAAAGCAAAGGTCGCCGTGGCAAAAAGCGACAAAGAATTAAAAGAAGAAGAAATAAAATACTCACAGAAGATGCAATCAACCTCAGCCCAATCTGGTGGCACGCCTCAAATAAATACATCTACTATTTCTTCGGTGTATCAATTGCCCACTCTACAAATCAAACCCTTCAATGGAACTCGAAAGGACTGGGTTGAGTTCTATGAATCATTCAAGTGCGCAGTGGACTCTGGAAATGGCTCGGACGTGGAAAAACTTACTTTGCTGCGCAACTTGGTGGATGGAGAAGCGAAGGAACTAATTGCTGGATTCCGGCTCGAGGCAAAGAGCTATAAAGAAGCTCTACAAATGCTCAAGGACAATTATGGGGACAAGGACGCTTACATTAGAAGCCTGCACACACGTTTAACTAACCTCAAAGCATGTGTAACACTGGGAGATGTTAGGAGGTTCAGCATCGAACTGGAACGACTGGCCCGTGAATTACTAAATTCTGGAGAGGATATAGAGGGGCCGTCCGTTTATCTAGCCTTGGAAAAGAAACTCAACAAGCCCTTCTTAAGGACTATATTGTCCAAAAGGTCCGAAGGCAACAATTGGTCGACTACACAATTCAGAGAAGCTCTACGAGAAGCAATACAAAAGGAAATGGCCATACAAGAAGTCATGAATGAATATGAGCGAGAAATACCCAGAAGACCCAATCGAATGAGCTTTCAACCAATTCAAAGAGGCAATCAATTTCAGAGAAGATCGGCACCAAATCAAAACCAGAGGCAAGATTTTACTTACGCAACTTTAGCACAGGGACAACAAATAAAGCCGAATCAAATCAAAAGAAGCTCATCAAGAAGACCAAGAGTTACATCAAATCAAACTATGGACAGACAACCACAACCGAACTGGAAATGTGCATTTTGTGATGAGCAACATTTCAATGACAGATGTGTCAAATACAGTACTCCGCAAGAGAGACTGACGAGAGCAAAAGAGAAGAAGTTATGTACTAGATGTCTGAGAAAGGTACATACAAGTTTCAACTGTCCAAAACCTTCAATGTGCTTCCACTGCAAGAGGATGCACCCTTCTGCTCTATGCTTTGCAAAAATGCAGAATCGATATGCCCAAAGGCAGGAAAATGTTCAACCTTCCAAGCCTGGAGGACAAAACTTAATGAATAATCGGCAACCTGAACAGGCAAACGCTGTAAAAGAAGAAGGCTCGAAATCTGTGCTAATGACTTTGCCAGCAATAGTGTGCAACCCGAAACGCCCTCAACAGAAAGAAGAGGCTCTCATATTCTTGGATGCTGGAAGTCAACGATCATTTATCTCGGCAAAACTGGCCAACAAATTACAACTACCGATCGTCTCGAAAGAGAAGTGCCACTTAACTAGCTTTGGAGACAGGTGCTCGAAAACTTATGACAGCGACTTGGTAAGACTCAACATATATTGTGCTGATGGACAAAAACTGAGTGTGGTTTTAAATAAATTGGGATTTTTGGTTAATCCCTTGCCCTGTTTCAACGTGCGCGAAATTGATCCAATGGACCTACAACGTGAAAAAATTACACCAAGTTCTTGCAAGCAACCGGATATTCTACTTGGAGTAGATTTATGGCACGAACTCAACATTCAGCAACTTAAAAAACTACCAAGTGGCTTCACAATTAGCGACTCGAAGCTAGGAAAAATTCTAAGCGGAGCTGGCCAAATAGATGAAGGTTTTGCTACTCACACAATATACGCAGCCTCTGTTCAAGTAAACGTGGTGATCACAGAAGAAAGGCCCTGCATTGCCTGTTTTACAAATGTTAATGAAAATAATGATTGGCCTACCAATTCAGAATGGCCCAAGGCTGGCACATGCACTCATTCAGCCGAAGCAAAGAAAATTTCAAAGGAAGAAAATATAAACGTCAACAGTACATTGGATCAGAATAAATCAACAGAAGAAGACAACATGACTATCAATGATCGTGAAGCAAACGAAAATATGGCAACTTTCTTTGGACTACACTCAATCGGGATGGACGATACAATGCTTCCTGAAGATAAAGATGAAGTAATGCAAAACTTCAAGAAGAATTTAACCTTTGTCGATGGTCGATACCAAATTTCTCTTCCTTTCAACAGCCAAATTCATGCTTTGCCTACTAATTATCGACATGCAAAAATGCGACTGGCATGCACTTTAAAGAAGCTTCGACAAATAAATGCAATTGATCAATATCAAGCAATTCTGGAGGATCAACTTGCGAAAGGGGTGATTGAAGTTGTTAAAAACCCAGCTGAATCGACAGGACCAGTGCATTACCTTCCACATCGAGCTGTGGTCCGTGAAGACAAGAACACAACAAAATTGCGAATTGTCATGGATGCTAGTGCTCGTCCACCAAGTCAACGAAGTGCTCCTTCACTAAATAATTGCCTACATACTGGCCCACTTTTGCTTAAACAACTTGTTGGAATCTTACTACGCTTTCGACTAATGGATCGAGTGATTCTTGCTGATATTGAGAAAGCATTTCTGCAACTTGGTGTCAGAGAAACAGACCGAGACTGCACCAGATTTCTGTGGGTAAATAATCCAAAAGAAATCCCTTTAGAAAATTTTCAATATGCTCAATGCATCGTCTACCGCTTCTGTCGTGTCAGTTTTGGTCTTACAGTGTCACCATTCTTGCTCAATGCTACAATTAGAGAGCATCTTAGCTTATTTGATTCACCAGTGGCACGTACAATTGAAGAAAATCTCTATGTGGACAACATAATGATACAAGTAAAGGAAGGAGAAAATGCCAAACAAATGTGCCTGGAATCTATCGAAATATTTCAATCTGGTGGAATGACATTGCGCGAATTTTCTGGATTTTTACCAAATGAACTCAAAGGCTTTCCAGCAGAAAATTTAGCAACAGATCAAAACAATGTAAAAATACTTGGCATTCCTTGGACTCGAGACAGTGACACTATAATACTCAAATTGGCAAAATTTAATGGAAACCCAACTAAAAGAACATTACTTTCTACAATCGCAAAGGTCTATGATCCACTTGGACTTGTTTCTCCAATTGTGCTTCAGGCAAAATTCATTTTACAACGTGTATTCGAAGCGAATTACAAATGGGATGCTCCCCTAGATGACAAATTATCTGAAGAATGGATAAAATTAATGGAATTTTGGTCATCAACCAACACCATAATGATTCCAAGATTGATTAAAAATAGTCCAACGAAGGAACTTCATTGCTTTACTGATGCCAGTGGTCAAGGATTTGGAGCAGCCGTTTATATACGAACATTCAATGCAATAAATGGAGGCACTACAAAATTAATATTTGCCAAAAGTCTAGTCAAACCTGCGTCGCTACCACACAATGCTTCGACAATACCAAAGCTAGAGCTTCAAGCTCTAACACTTGGAGCAAAAATCATCAGATATTTACAAAAGGAACTGATTATGGAAGCAAATTCAATTACTTTGTGGAGCGATTCTCAATGCAACATAGAGAGGCTGAAAAAATTCGGAAAATACGACCGATTCGTCAACAATAGACTGGCAAAAATTCGGGATTTATGTCCTGTCAAACATGTAACAACAGAAGATAATCCTGCTGACCTTTGCTCACGTGGATCAACACCAAAAGAATTAATTGGGAATGACCTTTGGTTCCGAGGTCCAAAATGGCTACAAAATAGAGAAGAAAATTGGCCTACTCCATTGGTAATATACCAGCCTGGACAAGAATTAGACAATGAAGAAGAAAATGACATTGAAATCCAAGCGGTAATAGAAGAGCAAATTCCAGAAGGCATTATTGACGTACTAAGATTCTCGAAGTACAAGAAATTAATTTCAACATTGGCCTACGTCTTCAAATTTACAAAGAAAATGAAGGGATTAATCCATCCCGAGAAAAGTGAAATAGTACAAAATGAAATAAAAATAAAGGATTTAAAGGAAGCTGAAAGATACTTGATTAAAACAACGCAAGCCAGACATCCTCCTCCAAAGGACGTTATTACAAGTCTAAAGATGTACAAAACTACTGATGGAACTTGGCGCTGTAAAGGAAGATTGGATGAATCAGAATTAAAATCGGAAACAAAGAACCCAATCTTCTTACCCAGAGAGTCTTGGGTCACTAAATTACTAATTTTGGATCTTCACATAGAAAATAAACACTGCGGAAGCTCGACTCTTCTTGCTATACTTCGTCAAAATTATTGGATACAACGTGGGCGAAGAACAATAGAAAATACAATCTACTCAAACAAATTTGGATGCCTGATGTGCCGAAAATTCAAACTACGACCTTATTCACTGCGCGACTTCGACAACTTACCACGATACAGAATAAACGTGGCACGACCATTTTTACATTGTGGAGTTGATTATTTCGGCCCAATGAATGTGAGAGGACAAACAACGACAGAAAGAGTTTATGGTGCACTCTTTACATGTCTCACCATTAGAGCAATACACTTGGAACTGGCTACAGATGCTTCAGCAGAAACCTTCCTTCAGGCTTATCGACGTTTCATTGCAAGACGTGGCACACCTTCAATAATGGTCTCAGACAACGCGACAAACTTCACTCTTGGCTCAAAAATAATTAAGAAGATAAATTGGGACTTATACTCTTCCAAGGAACTACAAGACTTCATCAAATTCAGGGGCACAGAATGGAAATTCATCACACCACGCAACCCAAGAGAAGGAGGCGCTTGGGAAAGATTGGTAAGCGTGACTAAAACAGCACTCAAAAGATGCATTGGCAAAAAACTTCTGACTACAACTGAATTGACAACACTTTTCTGCGAGATTGAAGCAATTGTTAATTCTCGGCCGCTCACATTTATGTCCGACAAGGAACCATTAAATGCTCTTCGACCAATTGACTTCATTTGTCCTTACTCTCCCATCGAAATAAACTTACCTCAGACAGAAATTGATGAAGATGAAGAATATACACCAAACACAACAACTAAAAATGAACTTACAAAGCAACTTAAAAATGTTCAATTGCGTCTGAACAACTTTTGGAAATTCTGGAAATCCAACTACTTGCTTTCCCTGCGCGAAAAATTGCCTAAAGGACAGGGGGAAGCAAATATCACACCTAAAGAGGGGGACATCGTTCTCGTCGAAGATGAGAATCTGCTTCCACGATCTCTATGGAAAGCGGCTAGGATCGTGGAACTGATTCGGGGAAGGGACAATATAATTAGGACAGCCAAAATTTTAATAAATGGAAAAATTTTAAAAAGAAGTATTAATCAGCTTTTTCGTTTAGAAGTTCAGCCCGAAGTTGAAACTGTTCAAGTAATGGCAACAATTGAAACAAGCAAACCTGTTGGCAATATGGACACATCTGTGCAAAATAAACAACGCAAAAGAAAGCATGACGAAAATCAACCTATGGCCTTGCAATTTCCGAAATTGGCTCCTGGCTTTACAATACCAAAAAGGAAAATTCTTAAACCAAAACGGATGTCCATTGCTGCTATGAATATGCTCTATAAAAGCCTTGGAGGAAATAAATACTCGTTGGAGGATCAAGAAATTATACGCCAAAAAATTGTTCAGGCTCCAAAATTGTCTGAAGAAGAAAGAAAGGAAAAGGAAGAAAAAATGAAAAATGAAGCTTTGGAAAAATATAAAAATGGATTTAAAAAAAGATGTGAGCGAGGAGATAAATGGTACAACACTTTGGATGCAAATGTTTCAATTACAACAGAGCCTTGGGACAAAACAATAAAAACTTCTGAAAATTTGGAAATCAAGAGAGCAGCTCAAGATGCCGCTCGGGAGGAGCGAGGGATTCAATTGAATGAATCTCTTCAAAAAATTTCAGACATTCAAACACCGGCACCAAAGGAACAAAATGTTTTCTATTACAATGTGCTCCATGAATGCAGAGGCGAACTTCACAAAGATTGCAAACCCGATGAACGTCTTGGAGAAAATGCCGAACAACGACCAATGTTCAATCGTCTGAAAATCCCACCTCTGTACTGTCTCCTCCATGTCTTTGCGTATGAATGGCTCACACGACAACACAGAGATCCGACTTATTGGCAAGAATGTTCTGACAAACTATGGAAAATTAAGGACGACATCAACAATTTCCTACTGCAATTCTGGCTCTTAATACAATGGGAACACACAACGGCATTTCTGGACAAGTATTTGGAAGATTCAATAAAAATTCAATTAAAGAAGTGCAAGGTGTTAAAGAAAATTTACAACAGTTCGCAATATGGCCCAATAAAATTGGAAACATCTGAAATGGACTATGGCATACCCTTCTTGGAAAGATGGCTCAACATTATTAACGACAAAACTGGAAAAATTTTGACCCGACTACGACGCAAGGAATTCCAATTGTCCTTGCAGAAAAGAAATAGAAAAATTGAATTATCTCCACTCTATTTGGTGGACAGAGAAATAATTGTTGCCGCTGATACTTCATTGGACTCAATCAACACATGGTCCAAGGACAGGAAATTAATACACCATACCCCATTCGATGGATCAAAGCCTTTACAATATACGTGCTTTCTTGGAGAAAAGGTGAAGGAATTAATAATAATCACCAATGCAGATGAATCAACAGCGCGATCAATCGACAGAACCTTGGAATTCTTTGCAGATATGGAATTAAATATTCGGACTACTCTAATTCTTGCCGAATCAAGCAACAAAAATAAACAATTAAAAATGGCAACACAATTCCACAATTTGGCCGAAACATATGGCACTGGATTTTACAAATGGAATGGAAGTGCAAAGGAATTAAAGAAAATTAAAGAAAAATCAGAGGAAACTAAAACTACACAGCAGAAAAATAAAGTAATTGTTCTCAAGCAAAATTCCGACCCTCGGAGAAATCTACTTTGTGTGCCTCATCGAAAAGAAAAATCACCACCTCCTCGAAAACCTGAAAAGGCCAGTGAGAAGCTGCGAAGAAACTTCATGACACTTCCAACACGAGCATATGGAAAATATTACCTGGCCTTGATAATTTTATGCTCAATTGCAGCAACCTTTACTCAACCAATTGGAAGTCCTCTGTTAATCCCCATCCAAAAAAGAAGCGAGTTTTCGACATCAACGCAACAAATGGGATTTAATGACAACAGAACGCCAAAAAGAATACATGTGACAGCATCACCTCGGTTAAAGGAAAAATTTAAAGAAATTAATAGAATGGCTTCATCGACAGCGACTCCAATGCCACCAAAGCCTATCAAATTAAAATGGTTAATTGAGAAGCAGTCAACACTTTACAAACCAACGGCTCCTGACAATAATTTACCAGAAGTAAATCGATTTAAAATTGAAAAACAAAGGGCATACGAGACCAATCTACAACGCAATAAACCAAAGACGGTTCCGACAAATTTCCCGGCACCTACAATTGTTCAAAAAAGGGAAAGCATTCCGAATAATGATTTACCAGCCTTTTGGTGTGCCCACGCTCCAAGCTCTCTTTGGACTATACCTGACCAAAGCAAATCACCTTATTGTCATCCTTTGACTAGCAACAAAAAATGGAAAGACATGAGGATCAGTCTTTTTTCTCATGCTCAACATACCAAGGAATTAATAGCCCACCACTGTTCTGTAAAGAAAGTTGATGAGGTCTATTATACTAATCTTTTGGGTGACAGATTTCTACAAATGGAGCGACTAATGATATCAATTTCAAAGGAAGACTGTTCAATAATGGCCCAGCAACATTTATGCCCATCAACAAAGGAAACGATGCAAAAAATTGATAACAATTCATGGTCTACTCAACAAGTAATCAACATGGAATTTCCGGGCAGATTTCAAAGTTTATTTTCTGGTGAACAAAGGGCCACAGCAATCAATTGTTTGGTTCAAAGAATCAGCTTATTTTTCAAGCCTCAAACTCTGGAAATTTTTTCGCCAACACACAATATGGGCCACTGTAAATTTACTGAAGGAAGTTGCAAGATTTACGACAACACGACAATAATTTGGGAAACCGATTGTCCAGCTCAACAATGTCGCAAATGCAAGCACCAATACACTGAACAAATGGATGGCCTCTATAAAATTGAACCAACAAGAATAATCTGGCTCAGCAAATCGAAGGAACAAGCTCTAACATTTGAGAAAGAAAATGCTCCAAATGAAATTTCATGCAATGGAGACTCAATCACTCTTTCTGAACAAGGTTTTGGCATACTCACAAAGGAATATAAAAGAATGTTTTTGGCGAGAGGAAAAAGAACTGTTGAAGAAGATCAATTGGCAAGCGAACTCACAGCATCGGAGCTAACAATGAATCAACTCATCGAAAGAATATTTATTGAAAAATGCAAAAAATACAAACAAGGTACAAACCCAACTCTGCTGGCCAGACAACTTTTACAAAAGGAAAACATTGCTGCTAAATGGATTGGACCCCGGACAATGCAACTGTACACGTGCGCGGAAATCTCCATGAATATGATCAGAACCAGACGCACAACAAATTGTTATAAATATATTCCAGTTGAAGTACTGTTTTACAATCGGACATTGAATTCATTTCTGGACCCTGTACTTCGTATACTTAGCAGCACGGCACCACCAGCTGATTGTGGCAGATTTCGTTACATGTACCTGGAATATTCTCGAAATACTTGGTACAAAATCGATACAAAAACAGCAGTAATGGATTTACTCAACAACAGTGCCATTCACACATTCCACAACAACTTGACGCAATTTAATGAAACTGAAATACACCCTATAATTTTTCATGAGTGGCTAATACATCCTGACGATGACAAAATACCATTCCTTCACATTGACGAATTAACGCAATCAGAAGAATGGAAAACAACGCAGAAAACTGACGAGCATCATCGCGCACTTACACTTGGCGCAATTCCGGGCGGACTACCTGGGCTCGCCAAAGAATGGTTTCGTGGTTTATGGGAAATGCTTGTTCATTATTGGATGATATTCAGCTGTGCATTCGCTACATTTCTATTTATTAGGGATGTTTTGGTACCAATTCTTTGGATATACTTTCTAACGCCGACACTGAAAACTATTGGAATAATGAAAGGCCGACAACCTTCGAGGACAAATGCAGCTCGAGATGCAGGAACTGAATTTATGGAAATACGCCCACGAAGCGATTCAATTGCAACAGCTCCAACGCCGCCAATGAGGTTCCCAAGTTTCAAAAGACGTCATCAAGCCAAGGACGCACGTGTCCAATTTTCAAAGGCAAACGACTCCGTTTCTCTGGCTTCAGTTGATTCACCGTTTGGCAATCCTCTTCGACGATTACAGGCAGACACTTGATTTGGCGCCAGAGGCTGTTGCAGCCCAAGTGAAGATGGGCTGATTTTTGCAAATATTAAAAGAAGGAAAAAATTAAATAAAAAATAAAATAAAATAAAATATAATTTTGCAGAAAAAGAGAGGCAAAGGATTAAATAAAAAACTAAAAAAGGAATGCGCCACACAAACTTCATTCACGTGCATTCTCGCGACTGAAGTTTGTGTGGGCAATTTTTCCCATCTCTTTGTTTGTTAACCTTATCTTTTTACCCCTCTCTCCACTTTCTCTCTTTCTAAAATTAATTTTTTATGTATTGAAGTTTTGCTGGAATTTTCTATTCGGCAAAACTTTCCTTATCTTTGTTTGCACAGCTACCTATTTTATCATTTCTTACCCCAACTTTCTATTAAATTTTTTGCCATCGGCCAAAAACCAAGGCCGATGGAACCCTTTATAAGCCGCTCCTAAAACCCCCATAAAATTGTCTTCTCCAAATCATTCTTTAAATAACATCTTTAACTAAAAAGCCTTCTTCTCCCTTTTACAGCAACTGTTAAATTTAATTGTGAAATAAATAATTTAAATTTATTCTTTAAACTTATTTTGAATTTTATTACTCCAAGCTTGGTTGGGTACAACATGATGTTGTCGCAATTGTTGAAGGGTAAAGTGAATTGAAGTCAAGATATGAAATGTTATGTTGTTCATCTGCTTCATAATGTAGACGAATTGGTCCAGTTCTACCACCAAAGAAACAATCACGTAATTTAATTGGACCCTTGTCAAGATAATTTTCAAAACTTTTTCTCATCTTTCTGTTCTTCCTTAGCAACTCTTTTATTTCACATTCCCAAATTACATCAACCTGTCGAATATTCTTACGAAGAATTTCAAGTCTAGCATTATCTTCTTTTCGAACAACCCCAACAGTTTTACCATTGGGCAATACAAAATCAAGATTATTTCCATAATGTTTTGGACATGCATGCCATACACATCCATTAACTTCAATTGCTTTATCTTCTTCTTTAATATAACCATCAACCTTGTATTTTCCTTCCACTTTATATTCACCATTCTCAGAATGTGCAGTTTGTATTTCGACGTTGAATGTATCCGAATACCAGTCAAGATATTTCATTGCAATTTCACTTTGCGTGTCGCATGTATCATATCCTTTTTCAGGAACAATTGCCAAGTGTTCTTCTTTTAAATGGTTAAGACGAAAATGTTTCATGCACGCAGATGCAATTGTCATTGCATCCTTAAGAATATCAATGCCAAATGAGTTTGCGTTTTTTGGTTGACTTATTAACAGGAATTTTTGCCTAAAGGCTAAAAGTGCTTCAGTCAGAATTTGTACGTCATTCATACAATATTCAGCTAAAGCTTCATTTAAGCAGAACGGTTTATCTTTTTCTTCAGAGTACCATTTGTCAAATACTTTTTGTTTCTCAGGGAGCATTCCTCCATAAAGATAATCTGATTTAGGTGGAAGTTTTTCTAATGTGATGTCATAATTGTTTGGATTATTCGCCAAATGTGGAAAGAATTGTTTCTCTTGTATTTTTAGATCAAAGGCTCCAACAAGTTGTCCCAAAGCAACTGGACATATATTATAAGAGTCTCTGAATATTACTTCATTACATTTTTTATTCTTTGGTACTTTCAATTCGTAAAGTTTATTTCCTCTTCTAATCATGGAAGGCACTATTCCTCTAATGAATATTTCTCTAAATGTCATTACCATATCATATCTTCCTCCAAAGTGAGAGAATGCAATAGATAAAAATTTTCCATCAAGTTCGAATAAAAGCCAATTAACAAATTCATGCAAAGGATCGTCAGTAATTCTTTGTTCATCCACCTGAGTTTGCTGATATGGACGGATTGAGAAAGTAATGTTTCTATTTTTACCGCAAATTTTACAAAATTTTCCTTGTCGATGAAGGAAATTTCTCCAATTACTCTCATCCTCCATACATGACGTACATGTTATTGTTGCTGCAATAAAATTTACTTGATGAAGTCTGTGATCCTGACGCTCAGGAAGTCGAGTGTGTTGTGTAGACTCAAAATCAAATGTTATCAATCGGTATGGTGTAGGTTTCTTTTGTTCAAGTGGACGTATAAAACATCCTCTTTCTAATGTATGGTACTGTAAACATTTTAAACACCATTTCTGACCACAAATGTGTTTTTTCTCTGGGTTTCTTCTGTGATCTCTAGTGTTCCAAATGACTCCACACCTTTCACATTGCTTTGATCTTCTACACTGATTGCTTGATTTGTGATATTCAAAGCAATCACTATTTGTAAATGTTTTTCCGCAATCATCACATTCTTCGTTAAAATCCTGAGTAGCAGGGCAAGGGCGTTGAATCCCAACTCGACCACAAAGTCGACAACGTGATTTACAGTTGCCAGCATGCTCAAATGAATACATGTATTTCTTTTTACATGTGTAACAATACTGCCAGTGTGGTCCAAATTGTGCACCTACAGTTCTAATTCCGTCAAAATGTCCATTTGAGTAATATATTGGTATAGGTGTATTGAAATCATCTGGACCATACTCATATTTTAATTTATCTTCAGAATTATCACCAAATATGAAAACTTTAAATTTAAATTTGTCCGAGTTATTATTCCAATAATTAACAACTGTTGGGACATGTTCATTAGCGTCATATATATCTTGACTTAAAGGAATGTTTGCCTTTATCATTAAATTGATGATATCAGATTTTTGTCGATTAACTTGCGTCCTATGATACTTTCCAAAATTTCTTTTATGTCCTAATTCATCAATGACATATTTTCTTGTCAATTCAAGAGCATAGAAAAGACAATAATTATCATTAATGTTTCGAACTTTGATGATCCAACTTTCTGCCTTATTTTGAGGACTTGAGTTTGAATCCGAAAATGCTGTTCCTTTTATTGATTTTCTTTTTGGCAGTGATGAAACATCAATTGAATGAATTGCAACATTAAATGGTTCACCTAAGATTGACCCTCTTTCTGCTTTAGATTGAGAGACAAGAAGGAAACGTTGAAGAATATTTTCAATTGTATCATCATTTAATTTACGTACAGGTATCCAAATATCGTTGTCTAGGATCGGTGATGATATTGTTGCTCCAAGATGATCAACAAAAATATTTTGATTACGTGCATCTGCAATAGCCTGTTGAACGCAAGTATGAAGGACACCTCTAAGAAGATTCTCGGGGTTGCTTGGAATTAGTTTTATAGAAAATTTTGAAACTAGTTTAATCAATTTGAATTTTTTACAATAGGATTTGCTGGAATCAATTTTCTCAATATAATAATCTAAGTCTTGATTTTCTTTCTTAATATCACATTCTTCATTATCTAAATTTATTGAATTATCTATAAACAATTCTGGTTTTATGGTAGAAGTTGTTTGGGATGAGAGGTTTTCATCTTCTACTCCATTCTCTTCATTATTTAAATTTAATAGATTTTCAATGAAAAATTTTGGTTTTTTGGAAGGGCTTGACATTTTTTTGAATGAGAGGTCAGTGAAAAATTGATCTCTTTTATACTATTTTTTTTGATCTTTGATCGTTTATATAATATTACTTTGTTTATAGAAACATAATATTAGAAGTTATATTTAAACATTCAAATAGAAATCATAACACCTTTTGTTTTTAATCTTTCATCGTATGTAAAAAAAATACATTTGTTTTTTTTTGTAATTTTTTATAAAATATAAAAAGAAAATTTATGTCTTTTGTCCGACGGGATGATGCACCATTTTTTCAAGCAAAATATAACCGTTGATCATTATTATATTTTTCTTACGAAAACAAACATATTTTTGTCGCTTTCTCAAACAACAGTAAACATCTTTATATATTGTATATAAGGCTGAAAATTTTCCTCCTGGTCTAGCACATTAGAAAAAACTTAAAAATATAAACCTTTCTATTTTAATTTTTCTATAAATCTTTTTTCCAATTTTGCCCATTCTTTGGCTATTTGATAAATAATTTACGTGAAAAAACATTTTTAAAATTATTCTAAAAGAAATATTCGTTAGTAAATTTTTTAAAAATCCAATTAAATTGTTCACAGCATGGAAATAGATAAAATTACAACTTGGCATGATAGATTATATACAACACTATAATGTGAAAATATTCGATTAGAATTTTGATATTAAATTACAGATAACCAATAATAAAAATGTAGAAGGAATATTACCTAAATAAAATAATCTATCGTTGCAGTGTGTTTTAGCTGTGCTCATTCCATGATGGTTCTATTCAATCTTCCTTTCAAAATTTTAAATAGATGAATTTTTACAAAACATGATTTTTTCGTATAAACATTTTGCAAGCGATGCATAATACGTGAAATTTTCTTCGTGTTTTATTTATTTTTTATCGTTGTTACTTTAAAAATCGTAAAATTTTAAACTTTTTTTTAATTTTAGTATGTTATGAGAAAATATGTTTTTACGAAATTATAATTGGTCTTTACTCAATTGTTTCTGCGCAAATTCGATATGTTCATTTTTCCTCAAGATGTCAAATTAAAATATTTTTAAATAATTTTTTAGAAAAGTTAATATTTAGTACAAATTTAGAAAATTGCTGATACGTGGATTTTTTGCAAAATCTCCTTTTTTTATTTACTTTTTATCTTTTAAATTAAAAGAAATCGTAAATTTTGCTTTCTCTTTTAACTCGACAAAAAAGTTTTATTTGCTTTTCTTCAAGTTAAAATAAAATTTTAACTTTTTCTTTTTTAAACTACAATTTATACGTGGCAGTTGTGTAGGAAGCGATTTGTTTTAATTATGAGTTGGAAGTGATTTGATTTTTATTTATACTTGAGATTTAAAATAAGAGGGAGCGATTATGTTTTAATTAATTAATAGGAGCGATTTTGTTTTAATCAATTAATGGGAGCATAGGTAAGGAACGATTTAGTTTTAAAATAAGAGGAAACGATTTGCTTTTGAGTTTTACCTACACTTTGGGAGCGATTTGGTTTTAATTAATTAATGGTAGGGATTTAGTTTTAAGTAGGAGGGAGCAATTTTGTTTTAATAATTAATGATATCATAAGGAAGGAGCGATTTGTATGGGTAATTGGAGCGATTTGTATGGTTAATTTTCTAGTGGAGCGATGGAGCGATTTGTGTAGGGGTAACTACTTAAATGCTAAGATATCCTAAATCTAAATGCCCGTTTTTAATGTTTAGAAACGTTTACTTTAACAAGATTTTAATTAAACATACAAATTCGGCCATTTAATAAATGGGCAACATCCATCAGTTGGGCAACAATCATAATAAATTAAAACATTTTCGGGTGGACATAATCTGTGAATATTTTAAACACAAAATAATTTTAATTTGTTAATTTTTAATTACCTCGGTCCAATTTGTGGGCAATTAAATTCAATACAAGGATTTAAATCCCAACAATAAGCTTGTTGTGAATTTACATAATTTAATGAAAATAAAATTAAAATAACAATAATTTTGTTATTTTGCATTTTTTAAAGAAAATATTTTTATTAAAAAATAATTTTTGAGGTTTGTAAATGTAAGAGAGAATATTTTGATTATTTTTATTTATTGTCATAAAAATACCTACAATATTGCCATATAAAAAATCAAACAAATCAAGTTTTGTATTTAAAAAATACTTTTCAGTTTTGTTTAAAAAAGGGCCTATTTTCTCTCCAAAAAATTTTTTTTGCTGACTAATCTTTATATTTGTGTAAATAATTGTTTGTATAGTTGAGAGAACAACATATTAAAAAACGGGAAAAATAAACTTGGAAATAAAAACGTAAAAATATTTTAATGTTTGAGACGCCTTTTTTTCAAACAGATTGTTTATTTCTTTGAAATATTCTTATAAATTCCCAAGAGTATTTTCCACTTTTTTTAAAGAAATCCTTTTGTTTTACAATATTTATTTTTAATTTTTAACTTTTTTTAAATTGTTTTGTATAATTTAATAAGCATATAATGAATTGAAGTAATGGGGGAATAATTAATTTAGATATAATAGGGACCATTTTTCCTATTTAGTCGGGAGAAGGAATTGTCCCGAATTTCCCTCTAGCCGAATCCTTTTGTTTTTAGATTCTCCTTTTTGTTTAACATATTTAATTTCCTTATTTTAATTATTTCTTTTTCAGACTGATCTTCGACTTCTACTTGATTCAATAAGAAAATTTCACAACTCCGAGGTCGAAAATTTTTCAAAGAAAATTGAACACTTGGAGAAAATTGCAGCAAAAAATAAACATCCATCATCCCAAATTAAACAAGATTATGATGATAGTATATTAGATGATGACGATGATGTTGTTGTTTTACTAAATAGTAATGCTTCTATTAATAATAATATTACCAATACTGAACCAATTATCAATACAGGCCAACAACCAGCCAGTATTGATATTAATAAAGTTAAGGAAGAGGGGGAAAAGGAAACATAATTTTTATTTTATCTCTTTCAAGTTTTAAAGTTCATTGTCATTTATAGAGGGTTTATATATTTAATTATGGGGGAAAATTGTGAATTGTTTTTACTGAACTTTTAAACATTTTTTTTCTTTTTAACATTGGTTTGATTTTTCTACAAATTTGTAATTGTATTTTAAGTAAAAATAAAAAAATACTTCGAATATATTAAATTAGCGTATTTTCTTTTTTAAAAACTGTATTTCCCTTTTTAGAGAAGATATTTGCTGTGTCGTGTAAGGCTTCCTTGCCGTATTTCCTCAAATAGTACTACTGCCAGCAGTACCATTTTTAACATTCATCTAAAGGGCAGTACTATTTGAGAAAATACGGTAATTAAAAATAGACTTCTGCTAAATTCTATTTAATTTAACAACAATTTTGATTTCGTACACTTTAAAATCTAAAATTCCTATCCCTTTTTTAAATGAGATTTCCCTTACTTAAAAATTAACAAACAATAAAATCAATATTTAAAAGTAAAATTTATTTAGACAATATTTGACAAAGTCTGGAGTAATGAGTTTGTGGTGGACATGCAGTAAAAAACAAAAATATATTTCAAGTCTTCGGAAAATCAAAGAGAGAGAGAACATTATCATTCCTATTATATATTTGGTAAAGTGAGGGAGGGGCACAGGAACAGCAGAACAAAATATTTAAGAGGGTTGGTAATATTATATTGTTAAATATTCTTAATGTGCTGGCCTGGCAGGCTGGGTAGAAAAAAATAAAAAAGAGGGAGCAGCGGCAGGAAGAAGGAATTTATTTTATCTAAGGATTGAAGTACTCGTTAATATAACACAAAAATGAACAAATTAAACTTTAAGATATTTTTTCGTCCAATCCCTAATTAATTTATATATTGATTACACACTATTGAAAGGCGTGTCGAGACAAAACATGTCCGTTTTACTTAGAAAACACAATTTAAAATAAAATTTTTTAGGTATACTAGGGGGGGGGGGGGAGGACTAACAAAGAATAACCATAAAAGTGGACAGTATGTTTTACTCTAATATTCGGACTATGTTTTGCCCCTCACCCATTGAAATGAAAACAAGCTGATCCAAAGCAGGAAAATTTTAAGTCTTTTTTTTACTTTTGTTGCTAAAATTTTTTGTTAGATTCAAATTATTGACAATTCCAAACTTTGAATCAAGACTTTTTCCCACTAGAGGCTGTTTGTGAATTTGCAGCCATATTTTCGCCTGTTGAGGCAACTACCGTCTCGTTACCTCCTTCTGGATTTTGTGATTGTGATGTTCGATTCTCTCTTGATCCGCTCACTTGTTGTTGTCCACTTTTGGCCTCTTGACCATTTCCCCCAGCGGCAGGCGGTGGAGGAACAATTGAATTTGGAGCTTTTTCAATAAAAAGTGTCAAAGATGTTTTCTCGAGAATTTTTGGCTCTGGAATATTCTTTCCTTGTTCAATTTGCGCCAATATTGAATTTATGTCCATTGAATCCATTCGCTTCCAAAGTTCTTCACGATCTTTTTCGCGTTTCTTTTCTCTAAAAATTAAAAGGATAATCTTCAATCTTCAGAGATCCTCAATTTAGAGTATTGACTTCTTAGAGTGTAAAATAGGTTCGGGAAATCTAATCACAAAACGTATTAGGGAAGTTAAAGAAAATATTCACATTTAACCTTTTCAATTTTTTAAAATTTTAATTACTAAAAAATACTTTTGTCTTTCAAGTTTGTAATTAGCCGTAAGTTCATCAAATAATTTTCCATTCATCTCCATAAATGTTTTAAGAACATTATATACTAGAGCTACAATTGTTTGATTCCAATGTTCCTTACTAATACGATAAAGTGCAGGGAACATGATTGGCATGACATGAACACTACAATCTTCAATTAATGAGAGAATATATTCATTATTCCAAAAGTAAAGTGCTCTTTCGGCAACCTAAAAAATATTTTAAACAACCCCAAAAAATTCAAACCTGAAAATGAGGACTTGATACGCATTTAGCCAGTTGTCTAAAAAGAGGGTCAATGATTTTCTTAAATTGTTCAGGCTCTATAATGTCCAAAATTTCTTCAACCTCTCCAAGAAACATAACCTTTAAAATATTTTTAAAATATAATAATTGGCAATATGGCTATGATTACTGCATAATGATAAATGATTTAAAAAAGCAATGCTTATGAGTATGGGTAAGTGGGAAACAAAAAACAGGGGAAAGCAAACTTTTTGGTAATGGTGAAGATCATTGGTCCCTAAAAAAAAGAGGTTGAAAATGCCTGTTTTTTTCGTTTTTTCTGGTAATATTAGGTTTTCGCATACGCTGAGCTCGAATCTGACGTCAGATTTATCATATGATATCATCTTATCTATGATTTTTTAAAATCTTTGATTTTTTATTTTTTTCGTCAAAGTAAGGTAAAATGAAATTTAATTTAAATTATATAACATTGGAAAAACTCAATGAATGTAAAACAGAAATAAATGAAAAGGAATATAAATAATAAATTGTAAGTGAAACTATAAAAGGTCAACAAATTCAATATGAATGTAGTAGTGAATGAAAATAATAAAATGAAAGAGAATACAAATGTATTTGAGCAATAAATTTTCACGCATTTACAACATAATACTCACTAATTTGATCTAAAACGTTATCAAATGAGACTATGGTCTTTTTCCCATTAAACTGTCTCCAATTGTGCTCATCGAGATACCCGGGCATTAATTCTCGACTTGTGCCTGACATTGCTTTGAATTTCATTTTGATATTTTTCCAATAATTCTCTACATGATTAGGGAATAATTCTCTACATGATAGGAATTCAATATGAACTACTACATTCATATTGAATTTGTTGACCTTTTATAGTTTCACTTACAATTTATTATTTATATTCCTTTTCATTTATTTCTGTTTTACATTCATTGAGTTTTTCCAATGTTATATAATTTAAATTAAATTTCATTTTACCTTACTTTGACGAAAAAATAAAAAATCAAAGATTTTAAAAAATCATAGATAAGATGATATCATATGATAAATCTGACGTCAGATTCGAGCTCAGCGTATGCGAAAACCTAATATTACCAGAAAAAACGAAAAAAACAGGCATTTTCAACCTCTTTTTTTTAGGGACCAATGATCTTCACCATTACCAACTTTTTTAACTTTGTAAGAAAATATCAAAAATTGACCGCGAAATGACTAACATTAAATCTGAAAGGACAGCAGCAAAGAAAATGTAGGCACTAATTAAATAGCACCTAATAATTAATTAAAAAAAATTCAAAACCTCTTTAGAACTACATGTTTTAGGCCAGAATTTGAGCAATGCGTCGAACACTTGAGGAGTTAAAGTAGAATCTTTTTCTATAAATTGCACAACACAATAAGCCAACTAAAAATAATTTTAAAAAATTCTTTTCATAAAAAACCTGTGCATGATACAGACTCAAACACCGAGGCTTATGTAATGGAAGTAAAACTTTGACCAAAAATATTTTGTGTTCCTGCTTTAACGGCAAAGCAAATCCATTAATAATACTAAAAAATTATTTAAAAATTCAAAAAAATTTAAACCTCCCAAGAATTTCCAGCATCTCACTAACACCGTTAAACGATTCCGTTTCAAACACGAAAGACAAAAACATATAATTGATTTGTTTTCGAATAAAAGCACGAAGTCCAAGAAATTTCCCATAAATACGATGTAAAATTGTTTTGAGAAAGTCACGCTCACGAGGATCCTCAGAATCAAAAAGTTCAAGAAGCTGAAGCACAAAACGCTGGTCGATATATTTTTTACCAAGTGTTGCTTGAAAATCAGGAGACTCGAGAAATCGCAAAAATAGTTCGTAGACAAGCTATTTGTAATTATAAAATTTTAGCATTTTGTTGATAGGAAAAAAATACCTGAAGATGTGGCCATGAAACTTCCAAAGTGGGTTCATCCTCTTCTGGATCAAATTCTGAATTGTCACTAGGTGGCAAAACACGAAATATATTTCTTGAAACCATCCGAATAATCTCAGGATAGAGCGGCTCACAAACAGCATTTTTAGTAGCAGTTGTATAGTCAATTAATTCGTTTAGAGCAGCTCGTTTAATCTAAATTTTAAAAATTTTAATTGGAAGACATACTAGCATAACAAAATGGTCGATGTTGTCAGGTACTAGACTAAGGAAGATTAGAGGTTAAAGAATGGTCTCAGAAAAAAGTATCGAACCCAAACAATAATACTGCATCATAAAGGAAAAATAAAAGCATAAATACGAAAAGAAAGAACAAAATTATCATTTTACCCATAAGAAAATTTACCTCTTTGCTCTTTAGCTGTGAAACAGGATCATAAAAATCAAAAATCTTCTGACATTGTTGAAGCTTTTGAATCGCCAAATTTGTTTGTTCTGCTTGCGATGCATCTATAGAATCAAAAATTAATTTTCCCAAAGTTCAGTATAACCTTTAATCAACGGAAGCTGCACCAAATCAGGTTCATTGTCAGTATGATACCGACTGCTTCCAACAAGTCTCCTTCTACGTCTCGAATTTCCACGCTTAGAAAAAGGGTCAATCTTATCTACAAATTGATTTGCAGATGCACTTAATTGTTGCCCGCCAGTTGCTGCTCCAGATGTTTTAGGTGGTGGAATTGTGTGAGTAGTTGGTTTACCATCCCCTCCTGCCGTTGTAGACATTTGAAATAGATAAAATAGTAAATAATATTTTTTGCAGATTTAAATTATCCTGCCTTAGCTAAACGTGAAAATTAAAAGAAACATTTGTAAGTACAAATATCTCCCAAGAATCAATTTTTCTAATTTTTTTTATTTTAAATAAAGATCGGCATATTGCTAGTTAAAATAATGGCATGATAGCCACCTTAAATTCATAATCAACACCCAAAATTTACCCTTAGTTAAAATCTTCTTGATGCACTTTTGGATACTTCTATTTTTTGTTAGTTTCTTTTTCTTCTTCTACTTATCTGCATACATGTACCCTTTTACATAATACCTTTATATCACTATTAATATAAAGTGTATGTATGAAAAAATGAAAGAAGTGATGAAAAGGAAGAGAGGATAATTGAAAGCATTAAATCCTTCATCAATATATACTCTATCGTGATAGGATAAAAAAAGGGAGAAAAATAATATACCTACTATATCAAAAAAATTAAAAACATATGAAAGAATAACAGGTAAAAACATTAAGTGTGAAGGTAATACATGCATTCATGAGAAAAAATTGTAGTAAAGATATTAGATTTGACGAGGCTCTTCTAACAAATAAACTTTTAGAGTCTACACATACATCCCTTTAAATTAATAATTCAAATATTTTTGGATACGTCTCGCTCGGTACACGACGAATAGGCGCGGCCGAATAGGCGCCGACGAATAGGCGCGGCCGAATAGGCGCCGAGACAAATAGGCGCGAGACGAATAGGCGCGGGACGAATAGGCGCCCGTAGTTATTTTTAGTGCATTTTTTGTTATTTTATTTTTTAAATTTTTTTATATATTTTTTTGTTTTTTACAGAAAAGAATGCTTGGTATTAGTGAAATTGACACTAAAAATGGGAAGAAAAAGTTAAATTACGATGGTAGACTTTTTATATTTGATAAACCAAACAGAGATGGAACGATTAAATTTTGGAGATGTGAATTCAAAAATGGAGCTGAAAAATGCAAAGGACGTATATGGACTACTTTGGAGGATGAATTTGTTCGTGAGGTCACTCAGCACACATGTGAACCTAATCCAGCTCGAATTGTTGCCAACCTTCAACCCGACTTCATTTCGAGAAATTACACAATGAACCCTTAAATTATTTTTTTGTTTTTATATTTTATCAATGTTGATGCGCTTCTTTATTAATCCACTCGTTTATTAATTCGGTGATTATTTTTGCTTCCATGATTCTCTTTGGTACATTTTCGATTTGGTGACTAATAAAACTGATATGTTTCTTTTTTTTAATTAAGACTTTAAAAATGTTAGAAAATCAGAACAAAAAAATCAGAACAGAAAATCGGAACAAAAAAATCAGAACATAAAATCAGAACATAAGAACAAAAAAAAATTCTATGAAAAAATAACTACGGGCGCCTATTCGTCCCGCGCCTATTCGTCTCGCGCCTATTTGTCTCGGCGCCTATTCGGCCGCGCCTATTCGTCGGCGCCTATTCGGCCGCGCCTATTCGTCCTGCTCCGGTCTCGCTTTCTTTGGTTTTATCGGTTAGGGACGATTCCGCGCCGACGATTCCGCGCCGACGATTCCGCGCCGAAGTTTCCGCGCCGACGTTTCCGCGCCAGGTCAGTTCCGCGTCAGGTCAGTTCCGCGTCAGCACGTTTCCGCGC
Source organism: Meloidogyne arenaria (assembly GCA_036172955.1). Taxonomy (NCBI): domain Eukaryota; kingdom Metazoa; phylum Nematoda; class Chromadorea; order Rhabditida; family Meloidogynidae; genus Meloidogyne; species Meloidogyne arenaria. Next base: position 2,509,741 of record JARQAB010000024.1, read on the forward strand.
ACACGGTTCCGCGCCAGTTATAGAGGGCACGTTTCCGTGCCAGCTATACAAAATATGTGATACTTTGATTTTTAAATTTTTTTGATTTCTAAAAATCCATTATCTTTTAGGAATGTCTCAAATTCTGACTAAACGTAATAAGCGAAAAATTCCCCATAACGGATTTCTGTATGTATTTGATAAGGAAAATAAGGACGGTGACAAACTTTTTTGCAAGGGACGAATCCACACTGATTTGGATAATCAGGTTCTAAAAGAAGTAGGTAATCATACATGTATAGAAAGTGGACCGGCTCGTGTTCAGGTTATTATTTATTTATTTTTTCAACTTTTTTTAAACTTCAGGCACAAATGGCTGTTACCAAAATGAAGAAGAGGGCTCTCGAAACGTTAGAACCACCATCAACAATAAGAGCAGCAGGGCTTGAATATAAGAGCAGCAGGGCTTGATTTAGATTTGTTTAGAAATATTATTTTAGTAATTGTTTCAATTAGCCACAAAGTTTTTCATTTTTTGATGTTTATTTTTGATTTGATTTAATAAACTTTATTTTAAAATTTCAGTTAATGCTTTTATCTAATGTTTAAATCTATTTTTTGTAGTGTTTTTCACATATTTTGTATAGCTGGCGCGGAAACGTGCCCTCTATAACTGGCGCGGAACCGTGTGCGCGGAAACGGGCTGGCGCGGAACTGACCTGACGCGGAACTGACCTGGCGCGGAAACGTCGGCGCGGAATCGTCGGCGCGGAAAGATACCCCACCGTGGTTTTATATGTTAGAGAGTGGCGAAATGCTCATTTTGGCAAGATGACAACTTTTTACTAATTTTTTTACAATTTACAAATTACCACATTTTTTTTTGTGATCGTTTCATTTTTATTTTAAATTTGTTTTGTATTTTTATTTTAGGAAAAAAATTTTTTATTAAAAGACAATGACAACTGCTCATCGTCCAACTTTCGATCCCGCAAAAGGTGGCACAGGAAGAAATGAAGGAGATTTGGCAAAATTATCTCAACAATATTCTAGTAGAGATATGCCGTCTCATATGACATTAAAATATCGCCAAAAAGGCCAAGCACATCCTGATGAAATTAATACAAAGGTTTTTAAAGGAATTATTTAATGTCTATTTATTTCAAATATTTAGGACCTTCGTCGTGATGTTGAAGAAAAAGAGCAATTAACTTCAAAAGATCGTCATTCCCGTGAATCTAGAACTACTTCAGGATCTAGCAGTAATTCGAAACGACCAAAGTTAATTTAAAAAAAAATTCTTTTAATTTTTTAATTAAGATTAGATGATCCGCAAAATTTGGATGCTGATTTCCCACAAGATGATGTTTTAGAAGATAGTGATTTGGATGATGATTCTGATGATGAAGCTGAATTAATGGCTGAGTTAGAAAGAATTAGAAAGGAGAGGGCTGCTGAGAAAGCTGCGAGAGAATCTAAGGAAGCAGAAGAACAGGTATATAAAAATCAATAATATTATTCAATTTTTCTAATATTTTTAACATTCGGGCGTCATCCTTAAAGATTTCGTGGAATTTCTCCCACAGCTACCTAACCAGACTGACACGTGGATGTTGGTTTTGAGATTAAGACAATCCTAGGATTTCACTCAAAAAATCCAAGATATTTAATAAAAAAATAGGTTTAGACTCTGGTTCAATTTTTGAAAATTATTTTTCAGGAGAAAATTCGTCAGGAAAACATTTTACATGGAAATCCTCTTTTAACTCAAAATACTGACTTTAAAGTTAAACGTCGGTGGGATGATGATGTCGTCTTCAAAAATTGTGCACGTGGAATTGATGAACGTAAAAAGACTCCATCTTTTATTAATGATGCTATACGCTCTGAATTTCATAGAAAATTTATGGAAAAATATATAAAATAATTTGTTGATTTATTTTGATTTTAAATATTTTGAATTGTAAAAAACAAATGATAAAGCGGTAATACTTTGGGTGAGACCCCTCCTCTTTCCACTTTTTTCTGTGTGAAGTTGTGTATCATTCGAAAGAGCTCTCCGAGTTGATGTGAGTCGGTTGAAATTAAAATCAACGTAATCTAAAACAAAGCTATGACCGTTTATTTTAATCCCTTGCAGCGGCATAGCATAAAAGCTTTTTCAATGAACCCCCCTCGAGCTGGGTTTCAATGAACCCAGCTCGAAGTGCTCTTTCAAATGACATAATTTTTATATCAAGCATAGCAAGGTCAAAATGGTCAAAGAAACAGGAAAAAGAGGGGGGAGGGGGTCTCTTCCAAAATACTACCGATGAAACTTTGTAATGCCATCAATGAAGATAAAGTACAGGATATAACCAATTTTATAATAAAACAATTATAATATGTTCATTGAGCATATTGTCTGAGAGAATAACAAGCAATAAAGATAACAAAATGGGGCAAAAAAGTTTAATAAAAAAATGAACTTGTTTGAACATTTTTTGCCCCGTGTGGATATATAACATCAAAAATAGTATATTGTATTTCTTTCTAGGTTACTAGGCAGGAATTTATAATTTAAAAAATGAAAATTGGTAAAGAAATATTCTCTATATTAATTTAATATAATTTAGTATTGAGGTAATGGTTGCGGCATTTGAACTTGCAAAAGAGGAGGCGCCAAATGTGCCAGAGTCATTTTGATCGTTTCAAGAACCTTCTTACCAGATGCTTAAAAAATTTATAAAAGCTTATAATAATATAATCTCGTTTTTTGGAAAGGGAACTCCTTTATTTAATAAAAAGAAGGCGCAAGACTATCTTCAATTTAAGAATTTTTCTTTACAATTACTCACAATAACGTGAAAGCTGTCGACCAACGCTGAAAGCATAAGTCACAATTCTGTCAAACCATTGCTGATCTCCACAGCGTTGCCCCAATCGTACTTGAATCGCTACTTCAAGCATTCGTTGAACGACATAATTTCCATACTAAATAAAAATTGAAATTTTATTTAAGATTCTGTACACCAAGATTCTGTACCTGGTGGAAAAGCATAATATGAAGAGCATTTTGACCGCGTCTAAAAATTTTACACATATCAATTTAAAAAATAATCAAACTTGTCAGTGTCATAGCTTCCAAACACTTCAAAAAATATAGCCTCAAGAGACTTTTCATCTGCATGCGAAATAGCTACTTCAATAACATGAGAAGAGTACTTTCCTTGTGACAATTCCAAAATATTAGACCTAAATTTTTTTAAAAGAATTTTTTAATTGAAATATTTTTTTACATAAAATGGTGTTTAATTATATAAGAGCGCTGTCTCGCCAAAAAGTCATCCTTAAGAATAGCCTGCACGATATAGTTACCAAATTCCTGTTCAGCCAATGAGCGAGCATGTTGCAAAACAGTCGAAATCATTAAATGAAGTATTTCATAAGCAGCACTAAAAACGAAAAACTAATTATTTTGCCAAGAATACTGTAAAATCAGAAGTGGAAAAACGCTAAAAAATTCTGAATGAGCTTATACAAATCCCAACTATTAGCTACTAGGAGATTTTTTCCCACGTCTGGTTACTAGAAACACGTTTCTAACAGAAATTCTATCAATGCTTTCGAAACCCTTCTCACCGAAAATTAATGAAATTTTTGGCCCTATCTGAAAATAATGCGGCAATCAAATTTTTTCCTACTCCCCATAATGGTAAATTTTTCAATATAATTCTCTCTATATTTGATTTATGCCGTAGGGAAAATACACGCGAAAGGATTATTTTTCTTTAATATTAGGAGTATTTACTTTTTTTCTGTCCGTATTTTGACTGACCGATGTCCAAATTTTGACTGACCGACGGACGAACTCGGACAGACAAAACACAGACGAACCCGAGTCCGTCCTTGGTTTGTCTGTCCGTCTTCGTCCGTGTTTTGTCTGTCCGTGTTCGTCCGTGTGTTCTGACCGAGTCCGTCCGTGTTTTCTGTCCGTGTTTTGTCCGTTCCTCGTTTTAGCCCGATACGCCGTGTTTTCTGTCAGACAACACAAAGATGTAATATTTTTTATTTTTTGCTTTTATCCTTTCTCTATGATTACATTTGAACATGCCACAGGGAAATTTATTGGAAGTGAACGAGGGAAAAAGTCTGACCTTTCTGTACAAAATAAGGAAAAATATGGAAAGGAAAAAATTTGATTGCCGCATTATTTTCAGATAGGGCCAAATTTTTTTAAAATTCATAAAGTTATGTAATAAAATCAACATATTATAAACCTCTTATTGGTAGCATCGCGTTGCTGTGCATTATTTTGATGACAAATCAAAATAACTTTTTCTAACGCACATTGCAACACACGACAACCATATTTGTTCTCAACAACTTGTTTAAGACCAACAGACTTATTTAAAGATTCAATGAATTTTAGGTAGACCTGTGGCTGTAGATTGTTAACAATATATTGAACGATGTGATTGCCTAAATTTTTAAAGTTTAAGAAAACTTTTGGCACCTATACCGAGATAAAACATATCAAGATGTCTAAAGAAATAAAAACTGACCGTTTTGATCGGTAATCAATTGAAATTCAATTCCAGCAAATCTAACATTCATTAAATCTTCAACAGAATGTGGCGGCAAGGTTTGAACGAGTTTTTGTAGAACTCGACAACCATAACGATTTAATGCCAAAGTCGAAGCAATCTCTTCAAGACCACGAATAAACAGGCTTGAGGTTCGGTTTTCGCTTGCCAAGAGTTCCTAAAAATTTGTAGTAAATTTTGTAAGATTATCGAAAATTCACTTGAATGAGGAAATTCCCAGTATTGTCAGTAGCCATTCGCAAAAGATATTCCTTTCCCTTAGTTGGTTCAGTGAACAAATCATAAAGACGTTGTCGTAGCTCCCCGTGGTGATGCAATTGATGTTGTATTAATTTAGTATTGACACCATTTTTTGCAAGTTTTATGATCTCTTCGTCACGAATCGTCATAAAACGATTCGGACTAGAAAAGTCCAAAACTCGAATAGTTCCGCTGTCCAAACCACAAGTCGGCAATAAATTGTCAATCGGAAATGAAGGTGGTGAACTTGTTGTAGAAATTACCAAATTTTCCATCATTTGAGCATATTCTGTGTTAGTCAACATTTTTATGGTAAACAATATATGTTAGCTATATTAGTGTTAGTATAAAGTCACTGAAAAATGTTATAAAGAAAAAAATATATAATGGAACACCTATCTCAGAAATTTGAACTAACTTAAAAATAATTAAATGAATGAGAAACTCGGGCGGGGGATCATTGAGTCCCGCCGTTTGAGTCCCGCCGATTGAGTCCCGCCGGTTGAGTCCCGCCGGTTGAGTCCCTGGCCGGTTGAGTCCCGGCCGATTGAGTCCCGCCGGTTGAGTCCCCACCCAAAGGGGGACGTTTGAGTCCCCGCAGTTATTTTTAGGATTTGGAGGGATTAAAGAGGATATAGTTTCATCTAGAGTAATTAAGGGAGATGATCGAGAGATTCTGGCGTGATACTGAGTCAATACGACATTCTGGGACCGAGTTACAGACCCCTGAAAATCCAAAAAAGGGGTCAAATTCAATTTTGGGTAAAAAAATTCTTAATATACAAATGATAGTTCATCGAAAGGACTCGATGAGGTGAGTCGAATGACACCAAGATCATCACGAATTGATGATTCTGAAAAAATTGCGACCAACTGAATCTTCTCTGGGAAAACTTTTTGTACTACTACTCCAGTAAAAAACTGCTATTACCTAATACCCGACTCCGGCAGAATTTACCCGGATAAGGGAAAAAATCAAAATGTGAAAAAAAAAATATTTTTTAAAAATTTTATCAAAAAAAATCTTAAAAAACCATTGTCTTGTCTCGCTTCACTTATTAAATTTGTGGCCCTAATGAGGGCCGTTTGGGTTCGTTTTTGTCGTCGACGTTCTTCTAATTTTACCACCTTCGTTCCTTCGACGATCACGTGCTTGAAAATCGCCAGTTAGAAACTGACGGAAATCAACTAAAAAATTTAAAAAATAAAAACTTGAAAAACAAAATAAAAATTCCAAACCTTTTTAAATTTTCCATCGTTGTAGCCGTGGGATGAAGTCCAGCACGTGGCGAGCAAAGTTAGGCCATCTTTAAAAAAGAAAATCTAAAATTAAAAAATAAAATTTAAATTTTTACTTACACAAGATTTTCGTCCTCCTTGAGAAAGTTCAGTGCCCAGATGGAATGTAAAAGTTATCGGTCAACTACTAATTAACAAAATTAGTTGACAAAAACTAGGGAAAACCTAAATAAAATGAACAAAATAATGAAAAATTCTAAAAATAAACACTGGGACTCAAACGTCCCCCTTTGGGTGGGGACTCAACCGGCGGGACTCAATCGGCCGGGACTCAACCGGCCAGGGACTCAACCGGCGGGACTCAACCGGCGGGACTCAAACGGCGGGACTCAAACGGCGGGACTCAATGATCCTGTTCCGAGAAACTCCGAAAATCACTTTATGTATTTCGTAATTGACATTTCAACCAATATTTAAAACTACGGTAACGAACAGTACAGTTGAGTCCGCACGAGGAGTCCGCCCTCTTGAGTCCTGATATCCACCTCTCCAAATCCCTCGATATGCCCTTTAAGTTACCGATATCCTCCCTATATTGTCTGGTATCCACCCAAATCCGCCGTTATCCTTACAAATCCCTCGCCTTTTTTTCAAATGTGGAAAGGCCCATCCCTATTAGTATCCACTGAATATTTATAATTGATCATTCTTTAAACAAATTTATCAATAACATTTTTAGATAAAATCCACGTTTATTTGTTGTACATTCGACAACAATTTTCTCTGTTTTTGAATTATTAACTTCATTTAAAATTTTATTAATAGCTTTTACATATAATTTTTTCAGAAAACCTAATGATTTATGTGCGGAAGGATCATTTAATTGTTTTTGTTTTGACTTTTTCCAGGTTTGATTATTTAAAAATTTGAAGGTGTTTTTACTTCAATTTAACCGACTTAATTTTTAATTTGATAGCAATTATCATTTCTTGCAGATTTTAGATTTAAGTATTGAGTTTTTAATTTTTTAAAACCTAACTTTGATAATTTTTAGGCATTAATTTTATGTTGTTGGGATTTAATAGTTTTTCCATTGAAAAATTGCTTTAAAAATTTTTCCACTTTTTTCATTAATTATTTTTCCAGTTATGCTTTATATCATTCTTCTCGAAAAGCTCTAAGTGGTGTTAAAGCTTCAATTTCTGAGGATTGGATTGCAAATTCAACAATTACTCATCATCAACCACTTTTTAATGATTTATCCTCCGCACAGAATTTTCTTGGTTCTCTTGATGCCCTTTTTATGTTTTTCTATGCTATTTCGCTTGTATTTTGGGGATGGTTAGGTGATCGAATGAATCCTCTTTGTGTTGTTGTTTTTGGAATGGTTGGATCTGCATTGACGGTTTATTCTCAATTTTTTAAAAATTTTAATTTTTTTATAAATACTCATAAATAAAAAATTACTTCAATTTTTTTAGTTAACTGCTTTTGGTTCACTTCCTTATTGGCTTGCTTGGTATTCACTGCCTTGGTACCTTTTTACTTGGTCATTATTTGGTATAGTTCAAGCCTGTGGTTGGCCTAATGAAGTTACAATCATGGTTAAATTATTTTAAATTCTAAAAATTAAATTAAAAGTTTATAGGCAAACTGGTTTCCTCAATCAAATAGGGGAGCAGTTATGGGACTTTGGTCAGCTTGTCAACCAGTTGGAAATATTGTTGGTGCAATTATTGCCTCTTTTACCCTTCCAATGGGCTATCAGGTTTTTTAAAAACTTCTTTTTAAAATTTTTTATTTCCTTTAAGTCAACATTTGTTATCAATTCTTTAATTATTTTAATTGGAGCAATTGTTATGTTGCTTTTTGTTAAGCCAAAACCTCAATTGGTACAAAATCCCCTGACTTTTGAAATATCAACTGAGCGAAGGACGGTAATATCTAATGGAATACATTCTGTTGAATCTGATGAAGAAACTGTTGAAATTATAAGGTTTGTTTTTACCTTCTATTTAGGTTTATCTTTATTTCACATATTACCAATTTGCTCAAACTTAAGAGAAAACTAAATAAAATAAATTCTGGTTATTTTTGTTTTAATTTTTATGTCCATAACATTTTTCCTTTTTAGTCCAAGAACATCAACACCTAGACCTATCAGAATGTGCGAAGCTATTTTTCTTCCAAGTGTTCTTCCGGTTTATATTTTGTTTATTTAAAATAAATATTTTTTAAAGTATTGTCTTTGTAATGCTTGTCTTAAATTTGTCAATTATGCCTTCTTCTTCTGGCTTCCGTTTTATTTGACTTTTAAATATCGATGGAATGAAGCAGAAGCAAATCAACTTTCTATTTGGTATGATATTGGAGGGATTTTTGGTTCTATACTTGGTGGAATGGCTTCTGTTTGTTTTTTTATGTTTAAATGTATTCTCTAACAATAAGTGTTTTAAGTCGAATGGAAAAAAGTTTATGGGTTTTTTGCATTCGAAAGTCCTCGTTTTTATTCGAGAATCTTTATAGGGAAGAAGATCCTTTATTTTGCCAAAAGGAAACTAGAAATTCATGTGATAGGCAAGTCTTCCTGTTTATATTTCCTAGTGTTCTTCCGTTTAGGACTTTATGAAGCAAAAAAGAAAAGAAACATTCTCATTAAAGTACCTACACGTGTTTTCGACACACTTTTTTTAGACATTAAATTGTATATTTGTCTTTTTAAAAGTTTTTATTAATTAAATCATTTGAATTAAATAAATTATTTTTTAAGGATCGACTTAAACATAGAAGTCCTGTTTTGGTTTCTATGTTAATCTGTTCTGTTCCATTACTTTTCTTATATGCTAGTCTAGGTCCAAACAGATTCTTTCATATTATTGGAATGTCTTTACTTGGTTTTACAATTTCTGGGCCTTATAATTTAATTGTTAGTACAATATCTGTTGATCTTGGTTCTCAATCTTCTCTTGCTGGAAATGCTGAGGTAAATTTTTGACAAAAGCTAATTCTAAAATACATTAGGCAATGTCCACCGTGACTGGTTTAATTGATGGAACAGGGTCTGCTGGTTCAGCTTTTGGACAATTATTCATTCCGTTGATACAAAATAATTTTGGCTGGAATTGGGTTTTCTATCTTTTTGTTTTAATGGTAAATATTTTTTAAAATTTATCTATTTCAAAAATTTAAATAGAATATTCTCTCTGTTTTGTGCCTTATGAGAAGGTTCCTCCACGATTTAAAGCTGATTTGGTTAAGCAAAGAAAGTGCAAGGGAACATAGACGAGAAAATGAGCCATTATTGGGTACAAATTAAATAAAAGAAAATTTTTTTGGGTAATTATATTGTTTATATTTCTTTTTTTCTTTCCTTCATTTCTTTGATCGTTTGTCGACTATGCCTCTTTTTTCCATTTCAATCAACCTTTATATCATTAGTACATAATTAATCCTTTTGATAGGCGATATAGAGGGAATGAAAGGAAGCCATAGTCGCTAAATGTTTGGGGGAAATGAAAGGATGAAAATTGACTTTTGATTTGGCATCAAAAAATAGATTATTATTTAATAATGGGTAGAAAAAGCTGTTTTTAGAAATATTATTTTGAATTATTATTACGCTTAAAAAAGTTTTTTTTCAGAATTTTGGGCCGAGATTTAAGGATTTATATAATTTATTATTTAAAAATTCAAAAAATTATTTCTTTCTCTAAACAGCTTTAATATTTCATTTCTATTATATATATATATATTTTTGCAGAATAATTTTTGACATTTCACAAACTTCTTTATAACTAAATTTAATTGGGTTCTAAATTGTGTGTTTTGTTGTAATAATTTAGAAAAAAAATTTCTAAAATTATTTTTTTGTGTTTTATTTTATGAAAGTATGACACATTTAGACAAATTAAAAATGCTTAATCAGTGACTAATTCAACGACCAATTGATAAGAAAATTTAAGAAAAGAGGGAAAAGGCTTTTGACAATTTTGTAGAAGAAAAATTGGTTTTTGTGGTATGTTTGTTTGGTGTTAATCCTGGATTGTAGGGGAAGGGAACAGAAAAATATTTTTAAAAATTTTGTGATTATTTTCTTTAATTTTAATTTTTCTTAAAATTCAAAGATTATTTTTATAAAAATTCTTTTAATTTTAAAAACTTTTTTTAGATTTTATTTTTGTTTTATAATTTAATATTTAAATAAAAATAATTTTTGGCAACAAATTTATTTAAGCTAATTTAAACAATTTAATAAATTAAAATTTTTTTGTTTTTTTAAAAAAAGTTTTATAAAAATAAATATTTATTTAATTAAATAAACTTGGTAGAAAAAGGGAAACCTTATTTTAGATTTAAAATTAAATTTATAAAAATTAAATTAATTATAACAAGCATTTTTGCCATTATTTCTTTTAATGTTGGAACAGATCTGAAATGAAAAAAATTTTTTGCTAATAAAAGAAATGTTTCTATTTAAATAAAATAAATATAATTATTTTAAATATATTTTTTTTATAAAAATTTTTAATGTTTATTATAGTTTGAGTTTTTTAGCACCCACCTAACAACAGGCTAAAAAAGCGTAAGACACTTTTAATTTCAGTTTTACACTTTTTTGTGATGACAAAAAATATCACAAATTTATTTTTATTATTCTCCAATTTTATTTTTCTTTACAGAATCAATGCCTGGGATTTTTTACTAAAATTACTATAATTTTTGTTTAAAATTGTTTGAGGCAAGCGCGAGCTTCTTTGGAGATATTTTCCAACATATTCCAAACATATTTAAGTTATTTTAATTTATTTTGTCCAAAAGAATTTTTTTATTAAAGTTAAAAAAGGAAAACTTTTATATATTTGCTAAAAATAAATATTTATTTTACCCTAAACACAATTAAATACATAAAAATATTTTTTACTGCTTTTTCTCCTTAAAAATATTTTTTCTATAAACAATAATAATAATTGTTTTATTTGAACAAGAAATTGATCCAGCCAAAGCTTATTTCTTTTTCTTTTTTTTTAGACTATATGTATATTTTCTTAATTCTTTATTTAGTATAAACGTTAATTTTTAAAAATAAGAATATTTATTTTTTAGGTAATTTAATATTTTTAGGTGCGCGTGTTTGATTAATATTTAAATTGCTAATAAGTTTTTTTGTTTTGTTTTTTATCTCGATTTTTTAAGATTTAAAATTTTTTTAAAAAAAGATATTTTTAAATATAATTTTTGTGCTCATTTAATTTTGTTTTTATCTCGGATTTTTTCTTCTAAATTTATAAATTCCTTTCTTTATTTTCGCGCATTATTTTCTTCTAAATCCATTCATATAAAATACCGTTCTTTCGACCGCCCCCCCCCCTCTTCCCTTTCTTCTTCTACAAACCAAAATATTTTTTATTGTTTATAAAGGAAAAATAAATATAAATGAGTGGGCGGGGGGAATGTCTAAAAATTATTATTAGTAAATACTTTTACTTATTTTTTGGTTCTTTCGCATTATTCTGCAAAAATCCCCTTTTTTGCTTCTATTTGTATTATTTTTAATGAAAATAAGAGCTCTACTCACGCAGAGTTATGGTACACTCGCAAAATAACGGACCATATATTCTAACACGCAGATTCGTGTTCCTTTAACAGTATGTTACTTTTAACCATGTATACTTTCTGAAGAAAGGAGAAGAAAAGTAAAATGGTGCAGAATAATGCAATAGTTGACTAATTTTTTACAATTTATTTTATTTTTAACAGCTAAAAATATGATAGAACAACAACAACAACAACAATTAACAACAACAACTTCAAATTCATCATTTAATAATTCTTCTAATTTCCATCAATGGCAGCAATATTACAACAATTATTATCAAAAATTAGATGAACAACAACAGCAACAATTCTTTTTTAATGACCACCAGTCTTTATTATTTGGATATTCTTGGCCTTCTATTTTTTATTTTAACGACGTTTTTGAATATCAAAAAGAAGAAAAGGAAGAATTTATTTTAGAAAAATCTTCTTGTTGTAAGTTTTTATTTTAAATAATAATTAAAAAGAATCTTGTCAATAATATATCAAAATTTAATCCAAAAACCCCCTACCAAATCCCCCCCCCCTCCCTTTCAATTTCCAATTAATTTTTCAATTATTTCTCTCCCTCTAAAAATTATTATTTTTTAAATTTAATCCAAAAATTTCTTTTAAATAACTCCTTTTAATATATTTTTAAAGATGATTCATATTAAGAAATTATTTTAAAAGGTCGGGAAAGGAATTAAAAAAAAATTTTTATTTTAATTTTATTGGGGCAATGCCAGTCATTAAACAAATAAAAAAAGCTGTCCCGCGAAAATAAAAATTATTTTTTATTTATTTTTATCTACAAATTTGAAAGGAAAAAGGTATTGAATTATATTTTAAGAAAAAAAAAGAAAATAAAAAAATGATAAAGAATTGATATTTAAAATAAAAATAATTTTTTAAATTTAATTTTTAAAAAGATTTTAATTCAACATTTTCTTCTTCTTCTTCTTCTCAACAAAATACTAATTTAACAACAACAACAATTTCAATGCCATATCAACAACACCAACAATATTACAATAATATTTCTCAATCAAAATCCCCAACACTAACTCCTACTACTTCAACTCCCCACTCCTCCTCTTCCTCCTCCAAAGAAATATTTACAAATTTATGTCCTTCAACAATAATTGAATGTCAAACAACAAATCTCTATGGAATTGATTATCAAGTATTTTTAAATAATTTATGCATTCAATATTCACACCTCTTCCTTCCTCCTTTCCTTCCCTTTCCTCCTCTCACTTCAAGAAGCTTTTCACCTTTATTTAATTCTTTTCCACATTTTTAATGAGGAAAATTTGGGAGAAAAAAATCATTAAAGTCTTTCTAATTTCTTTTTTTTCCTTTTGGGTTTGTGATAGGGAAATTGGGATAATAAAAATTGCCTTAAGGAAAAGTAGTAATTTAAAGAGAAGATTGAAAGGTTAATAATTTAATTTATTTTTTATCAGAATACACAGCAACAACAACAACAACAAATAATCTCTAATACTAATTCCCTCCAACATACTCAACAACAAACTTCATTTAATTCTTCGTTAATTAATTTTGGACAAACAAAACAAAATGATGCAATTCAACACCACCACCAACAACAAAAATATTTTAATTCCCACCCTTTTATTCACCAACAATTTTGCAATAATTTACTTCAAAATCCAAATTTTGGACAAAATATAGCTTTACACAACCATCAATTGGAAAATAATTTAATTATTCCTTTAAAAAAGTACTAAATAATTTTGGAAATTTTAGTTAAATAATTTAAATTTTAGGGAATTTATTGAAGAAGAAAATTTAATTGTTCCTCCTTCCTTTCAATCCAGCTTTCCTCATCCAACAAATATTTTCTCAACAAATTCTCCTCTTCGTCTGTCTTCTGAAAAAGTAAAAATTAAAAAAATATTTTAATCAAAAATTCTTTTTAAGGAATTTTTTTCATCTTCCTCAAACTCTTCCCCTGCTTCTTCTTCTTCTTCATCCTCTTTCCTTTCAAATAACAACTTGGTTAATAATTTTGTAAAATCTAAACGAAATAACAAACAAATCCAAAACTCTTCTCCCCCCTCTTCTTCCTTCTCCTCTTCACCTTCTTCCTCTACCAATTCTTTATCTTCAACATTAGCAGCTTTATTACCTCCAGAAATTAGTGCAAAAGTATTTTGCCCCCCAAGTTCAATCAATCCAAAATCAACACGTCGAATGCCTCGAAAAAGTCGTCAAGAATTAAATCATAAACGAGTACATAATTGCTGCTTTCCAAGTAAAATAAATTAAAATAAAATAAAAATTTCCGAAAGGAATTTCCTCAAAAGTTAATCTTTCAAAGAGTTTATTGACTAAAAAAGAATTCGAATAAAAATTGGTCTCTGATTTGGATTTTGAAAAGTCAGAGTTTTAGTCTAAACCCTCTCTTGGTCCATGTAAAAATAAAAACCTCTAAATCCGGAAATTTGAAAGTTTTAACTTAAAAGTTTATTTTTCTATCCAATAAACAAACAAAAAAAGATTTTAAAAATCTACATAGTACATATGTAGTTTTCTCTTTCTTCCCCTTTACAGTATCTTAAGCAATTGGTGAAATATTAAACTCTTATTTTGAGTAACACATAGTTGTTGTTTGACATTTTTTATAGAAATTTTTTTCAAAAAAACTTTTAAGGACATTAAATATTATCGTTGTTTTTTTTTGCAATAATAAATTTAATTTAAATTAAATAAATAGGAAAATTAATGAGGCAATAAATTCAATAAAAAATTAAGTTTTAAGAAAGGAAAATATTTTTTGGATTTATTTAAGTAAATCTTTTTTTTAATCCTTTTTCCTTCCCATGAATCTTTCTAAATATTTTACTCTTCCAAATTTAAATATTATTGCGCAATTAAATAATAAAAACTTTTTTTTAGAAAAAATGCCAAAAATAAATATTTTTCTTCTTCTTAATCTTTTATTTATTTAAAGATTGTACAAAAGTCTACACAAAATCAAGCCATTTAAAAGCACATCAACGGCTACATACTGGTAAAAATAGTTAAATTTAAATACAAAATAAAATTTAAATATTTAATTTTTATTTTTATCTACATATACTTTCTTTTGCAATTTCTTTTTTTACAACTTAATCTCTCCTTTTTCCCACTATTAAATGTTTATATTTACGGTGGCAATTTTCTGATGAAGATTTTTTTCTCGGTCATTTCAAAATGCGGGATTTTGAGAGAGAAAGAGATTGTTTTATTAATGATCAAAGGAAATAAAAATACTTTAAAAATAAAAACTTTTTCCTTCCTTCCTTTTCCGCGCATATTTTTGATATACTTCTCCTCTTTTTTACCTGTCATTTTAACTACAAGTATAATTTTGTAGTAGAGACTTTTGACACAAATAATATATTCTCATTCAACTTCCGCCTTCTTCTTTTTTAAATCTTAACCAAAGGGCCGCTCCTCCTTTTGTTTTAAGAGGAGGGAAGGGGAGGGAGAGGACAGAAGAACTAAATTAGTTTAAATAAATATATTTTGGGTAATTCTCGGGGTTATTTACAAATTAAGTATTTTTATATATTTATTTAAGAGAAATCCCCCTCCTCCTCAACAAATCACTTTTTCGGCAATTCTTTTTTAGCTTTTAATTAATTATTTACAAGTAAATACCTAATTAATTAATTAAATATTATTTTTTTATTTGAGAGAAATTTTTAAAAAATTATTTTTTTAGGAGAAAAGCCCTATATTTGTATATTCCCTAATTGTCAATGGCAATTTGCTAGAAGTGATGAATTAACTCGACATTTACGTAAACATACAGGGGCAAAACCGTTTAAATGTTCTTTTTGTGTGTATGTTTATTTTTATTTTTGATTATTTTTTTAAATAAAAATTATTTTTTAGTCGATGTTTTGCACGTTCAGACCATTTACAGGTAAAAAAATAAATGAAAATTTTAAATTATTTTTATTTTTTTAGTTGCATATGAAAAGGCATACTAACCAATCAACAAAACACAGAAATTCTATTTAAACTTTTTTTTTTAAAATCTTTGTTTATTAAAACCTCATTCAGTGTGTGTACATTTAAAAACAATTATTTTTTGATTCTCGATAAATTTTAGAATAATTTTTAAGAAGTAATTTTATTAAAATATATGAGAAACAATTATTGTAACAATTCCACAGTCCTTGTTTGGAATATAGAAAACCATTCTGAGAAGAACTGACTGACAAATGAGTTAACTTTGAGTTTTTTTCTAAATTAAAATAAAAAAAATATCCAAATAGAAGGATTAAAAAATTATTTAAATTAATTTTTAGTCCAGAATTCCTTTAAATCATCTTTTATTCTCCGAACGTCTGGTTTAAGTTCGTTAAAATTTTTTATTGTTTTAGTAAGAATTCATTGATTATCTCAATCATATTGCCAATTAATCTGAATCGTCGATTGACTGAGGTTGGCTGTTCCGAGTATCCGGAAATTTCCGGTTTGGTTATCGGTTCTGGATGCACGAAAATTTCCCAAGGCCTAAATATTTAAATTAAAGTTTTGATCAAATTTTATTTATTTGGCATAATGTATATAATTGTTGTGTAGATTAATGAGAAGATTAAAGAAAAAAATAATTTTTGTGAATTTTCGGTTAAGGACGATTCAGTATCGCCGATTCAGTATATGGCCATAACTTTCCTGATATTAGACCGATTTGAATAATTCTCATATCATTCGAAAGGTCTCGAGATTCGACATCTTTTTCATAATTGGCCCGATCTGATCTGATGATCACAAAAAAAGTTACAGCGTGAAAACCGATTTTTTATGCCTGTGATGTCGTTTATCAGTGATAACTTTTTGTAGAGTGATCAGATCAGGTCAGTCCAATTATGAAAAAGATGCAGCACCCCGAGACCTATCAAATCATATATAATAATTCCTACAATATTGATCGAGCAAAAAGTTATGGCCAAAAAGCCCATATACTGAATCGGCCAATACTGAATCGGCGATACTGAATCGTCCCCTACCCTGAATTTTTGTGAAATTTTTTTTTTCTAAAATTATTTTTAAATTTTTTTTTTTTAGTTGTATATTTATTTACAATATGTCTTTAACAAATTTTATTTATTCTCTTAAATGTCCAATTTGTAGAGAATTTTTTTCTGAGCCAAAACAACTTTGTTGTGGACACACTTTCTGTACAGAATGCCTTGACAGATTAAAAGAAACAACTTTATTTAATAATTCCGGTTGGTTTAAATAAATATTTTATAGTTTTTTTGCCTTTTTTTATATTAACTATTGAATTTTTATTAACCTTGATAATCGATTTTCCAGTTCTTACCTAATAAGATAAATCTGATCCGAAAACATTTAAATTTAGAATACAAAAAAACATACTTAAAGAAAAAGGGGACAAACATCGAGTTAGAAAAAACAACTAAAAAATGAGTGAAAAGTAATAGTTGGGAGATAATTTGAGGGCTGGCACGGAAGGGAGAAGGGCAGTTTAAAATATAAAGTAGAATCTTTATTTATTCACTACACCCTTTTCAATTTTTATTAGAAACTAAACTTTAAAAAATTAATAAATCTTTAATTCATTTATTTTTAGGATTTAATTCAAAATTAGTATTTAATGTTAAATGTGTATTATGTTTTGAATTGACTTATTTTTCTAGTAGTGGCTTAAAAACTAATTATGTTTTAAAAGGTATTTTCTTTTAAATTAATTAAAATAAATTTATTTTTAAAAGATATTCTTGAAAATTATCGACAAAATATTCCAAATACAACAACAATAAACACAAATTCTGATGCTTTTGTGGACCCCTACCCTGAAAGTATTACTGGAAGTATTAGCAGTTCTTTATTTTCAAGAAGAGAAGATTTTGTAGAAAGTGATGAAAATATTTTGAATTTTATTTTAGAATTTATTTGTGAAGGAATTGAAGGTATTAAATATTTATTTTTAAATTTCCCCCGTATTTTTTGTCAACAATTATGTTTTCTTTGTGTTGTATTTATGTGTATTGAAGTTTTAAAATTTTTTGATAAAAAGGATTAATTTAATTTTGTTGTTAAAAAAAGAAGTTAATTTTTATTGGAAATTTTTAATAATTATTTATTTTTTAAAGATTTTGTATTCCTTTCTTTTTAAAATATTTTTTAGGCAAGAGAAAAAGGAAATTAGAAGAAACACTTTTTTGTTTTTCTCTCTTTCTATTTTCTGTACACAATTTAAATGGTTATTATTAAACAAAATCTTTTATTTTTACTTTTATTTTTAATTATTTTATTAAATATTTTATTATTTTTTGTTGATTTTCAATTAACTAAAGTATTTTTTTAATTTAAATAAAATTTTTAATAAGATTTTCAGGAATTTAAAAATTATGAAGAAAAAGAAGAAATTAATTGTTTTTTATTAAAAAATAATTTGGCTATTTCAGCTATTTCAAGAATAAATACAAATTTTTGTAAACAATTTATTAAATCAAGATTATGTGAAATTAATAATTATTGGCCAATTGGAGAAATTGAAAATAATTGTGATGAATATTTTGGTTTGTGTGATTTTTTAAAATATTTTAATATTTTCTTTTAAAGATTTAAAACAACAAAATACAAAAATTGGATGTTTTTATTTGTCTACAATAAATAAATTAATTAAAAATTCTTTTAATTTTCCTTCAGAAAATTCTCCAGAATTTTGTATTCAAAATTGTTTAAATTCTGGATTTTCTTTTGCAGGTTTTCTTTTATTATTTAAAATTTAAATAAAATTTTAGGTGTTGGATTTGGTGTTAATTGTTATTGTTTTAATTATTTAATTGATAAAAATGAAAATTTTGTTAATGAAAATTTATGTAATTTAAATGTCTGTCCGGGAAAGAAAAATTTATTTTGCGGTGGAAATGGAACTTTATTTGTTTATAAAACGGGAATTAAAGGTTTTGGTGGGTTTTTTTCCAAAAATTATTTTTTTTTGTCTAAGATAAACAAACAAAAATTCTTCCAAAATTTATTCCATATAACGGCAAATCTTCATTAAATAAAATAAAAATACTTTTTCTTTTGCAATTAAATGGCCGTGATTATCTCCAAATTCGTCGTCTTCTTGGAATGATTTATAGCCAAAAACATTTTTATTTTGTTCACGTAGATATTAGACAACAATTTTTATATTCAGGTTTTCTTTTTAAATTTTTTAAAATTTAAATTCTTTAATTTTCTAGAATTGTTAAAAATCCAAAAATATTTTGAAATTAAAGGTTTTTTCAATTTTAAAGTTTTGAGGAAAAGATTTGCAACAATTTGGGGAGGAACTAGTTTATTAGAATTATTTCTTTTTGTAATTAATCAATCAATTTTTGAGTTGGAAATTGAATGGGATTATATTATAAATTTAAGTGAAAAGGATATGCCTTTGCTTTCTTTGGAAGAATTGGAAAAACAATTGGAAAAGTAAATAAAATATATTTTTGAGGTAGAAAGGGAAGGGAGGGTGTTGTTTTGGTTGTAGAGGAGTGGGGTCTTTTTTTATGTATGGGGGGGGGGGTCTTCACATTATTTTTTAAATTTATTTTTTTTATTTTTTCAAGTTCTTCTAACAAATCATTTTTGAGCAGTCACGGTTACAATACAGCAAGTTTTTTACACAAACAAGGATTTAATTTCCATTTTTTGGAATGTGAAAAAAGGATGTGGAGAGTTGCTAAAAGAAATGATTTTCCTTTAAATCTTCGTTTGGATGGAGGTTCTGATTGGTTAATTATACACAGAGATTTGGCAAAATATTCTGTTTCTAACGAAGATTTGCCTTCAAATCTTCGTTTATTATTTACGACAATTCTTTTGCCGTTAGAAAGTTTCTTCCACACAGTTTGGTTTTTTAATGGATATTTTTGAGATAATATTCAAAAATTTTTTGTAATAATTTTATAATCTTTTAGCTTTCAATTAATTCAAAAAATTTTTGTAATCAAATATTTAACCAAAATCTGCGTTTTACTAATTGGGAAAGAAAGCAAGGATGTCGTTGTTCAGCATTTAAGCCAATAGTTGATTGGTGTGGTTGTTCACCTTTGGCTGTTAAAAGTATTGAAGTTGAAAAGAAAATTAATTTAAAAAGGTTTTCTTTTAATTTAAAATTTAATTTTTTTTAATTTTTAAAACAAAAAAAGATGTCAAGAAAAGAATTTATTTTTTGGACGAAAATTTGATTCTTTTATTGATATAGAACCAATTAATTTTTTACAAAAACAAGTACTTCGATTTAGGGAAAAACAACAATATTTTAATTTTAATCAATCTTTCTGGTTAAATATATTTAATTATGAAACTTCAAATGATTCTCCTTTTTGTAAAATTTTTTTTAATTTTTTAATTAAAAAAATATTACTTTTTAGCTTCAAAAATTGAATTAATCAATTTAATTTCAAAATTATTTATTAAAAAAATAAATAAAAATAATTGTTTATTTAATCGTCTCTTAAATATTTTTATATTCCGTGTCAATTCAACTGCAAAATTTCAAAATATTTTTCAAATTGAAATGAAATGTGAGGAAGGAGGAGAAGGATTTGAAGTATTTGAGGTAATTTAAATTAAATAATTTGTTGTTTTTCCAAAGGATTTTATCCTTTTTTTTTAAACTATTTATTTTGTTAAAAAAATGTTTTTTCGATTATTTTTTTAGTTTTTAATTGAACAAATTACTAGTCAACAAAATAAAAAAGATTTTCAAATTATTACTGAAGAAGGAATATTTGAATTAATTGATGGAATTGAATTTGGTATTGGTTTTGATGTTAAAGAAGAAATTTTTCGAATTTATCCACCAATTGTTGATTTAGTTAGTTAATTTTTTCAATTAATTTTAATTAATCTTTTAAAGAATTTAAATAATTTATTTACTTTAAAATGGAAATGGAATTTAATTTTAAATAAAGAAAATAATAATTGGACAAGTCCAAATGTAAATTTAATTTTAAATGGACCTAATAATGAATTTTTATTTAATGAAAAAATTAAAAGTTATGATTCATTAAATGGTATTCAATTTGTTGATATTAAATTAAAAAATATTTTGAATGAAAATCCAAATGTTAATTCTGGTAATTTTTTAAATAATTATTTGGGAAATTTAAAAAAATGAGGAAGTGAAGGGTATCCCGAAGGGAAGGAGGGGGACATATCGAGATTGGGGATTTTACGTTGGTTCTAAAACATAAAAATTCTTTCCTTTAATAGGACAATGTAACATTGAAATATCCCGATTTGTCCGTACAGATATGACTGGTTCCCATCCAAAAAAGTTTTTTTTAATTTATTATTTTAAAAAAGGTATTTGGTCAGCATCTCTTTTTATTAATTCTACAAAAATTTCAAAAATTTATTTTCCAATATTTCCTTCTACAATTAATTCATCAACAACAATTAATTTAATTCAACAATTAACTTTAAATAATTTTAATATTTTAAATTGGTGTATTAAATTAAAAAATAATTTAAATAATTGTTTAAATACGAATTGGAGTAGTTTTTTATTAGAAGAAAAAAACAAAATAATTTTTGGTTTGTTTCTTTTTTTTAATTACAAAAAATTGTTGACTCTTTTTAATTAAATAAAAAAAATATTTTTAAAAATTTTGGGCAACAATTTTTTAAACAAAATTTTTGATCATTTCTCTTTTTTTCGACGTTTGTCTGAATATGTTCCACTTAATGATTGAAAGCGAGAATTGTGTAATTAATCATAAAATTATTATTTAAAAAAATATATTATTTAAATTCTTTCTATAATTTTTAGAGAAAATTAATTAATTGGGACATGCAAAATTAATTAATTACTTCTTTATTTATTTTATTGGAGAGAAATGTCACTAGAACATTACAAATTTTGTTTGTATATACAGTGTCTCATGAATCGATCATCATCATCATTTTTATATTATTGCACGGAGCACACAAAATTCAAAGTACGAAATTGTTTTATTTATTTTTATATTAAATATTTGCTTTATGTGGCCAACAAGGAATTAATATTTATAAATTTTTAAAGAAATATTTGTATTTTTTTGTTATTTATTCTTGCGGATTTAACTTTTACGGACTTTAATTAATATTTATTTTGTAATTAAGTTTTGCTAAAAATTTGTTGGAATTTTTTCCTGAAACTTTCTCCAATTTTTATTTCTTCCTTTAAATTTCTTCCAAAAAATTCGTCAGTAAATGTTAGTCCGCAAATATTAGCTTTTAATAATTTATTTGTTTTAAATCATTCTTTGATCTCCTATCTATTTTTGTGTGCCTTTTACTTTTTTTTAAAATAAAAGAATATATTTATTTTTCTTTTAAAATTATTTAGAAAAAAGGAAGATAAAAAACCCTTTTTCTTTTTTATTCTTTAAAGTTTTTTTAAAATATTTAAAAAAGGATTTTTTAATTTTTTTGGAATATTTTTATGGATAATCAAAAATCATCTTCTTTCCCTTTGATTACTGAAAAAGAAATGATTAATGCTCGAAGAAATAAAATTTTGGGGGATTTGGCAGCCCTTTGTAGACGATTATTAGAATGTTCTAAAGTTGAAGCTGAAGAAAGAAAAATTGGACATTCAAAATGTTGTGGGACAGAATTAGTTAATGGAACTGCTGATCATGGAAAAGGTTTTTCCCAATTTTAATTTAAAAAATTTATTATTTCCCAGAGCCAGCAGCAATTATTAATAAATTACGTGAACTTGCATCTGCTTTTGATTCTCAATTTTTACAACACAAAGCTGTTGATCCAAGAACTATGTGGGCAAGTACTTTTTGTTCTCCTGTTCTTGAAAGAGCTGATCTTTTTGAAATGTCAATTTTTGGTTTTCGTTTTTCTGGTTGTTATATTCCTCTTCACGATCATCCAAAAATGTTTGGATTTATACGCCCTTTACGTGGAAAAGTTAAAGTATCTTCATATTCGTGGTTAGATGCAAATGAAGAAAATAAACAATTTTCACAACAAAGAAAGAATAATCCTAATTTTAATGCAAAACCTGGATATATTTTACGTCCAGCAAGATATGAAGGTAAATTTTAGATTGCTCTCCATGAGTGAATTAAATTAAATATTTTAAAAATTATTCGGATTTTACTCAATTTAATTTTTTAATCTTCCTCTTATTTTTTAAAACTTTCTCTTATAAATCAAAATTTAAACATCCCATGTTTTAAACATGAAGAATTTGTTAAAAAATTAATTTCTTCTTTTCAAAGGCCAAGTAATTTTATCTCCACCAACAGAAAAATCTTCATCATTAAAGATGGCTATTTTAGAACCAAATATGGCTAATTTACATACAATTGAAGCTTTGGATGATGGGGCAACATTTTTTGATTTATTAGTGCCTGGATATAATAATGACAAAGACAGAACGTGTTTTTACTACAATATAATTAGTGATAACAATAAAGTATTTTTTTTAATGTTTTTGTAAATCTGTGGGGGAGGGGGTTTAAGAATATTCTGAAAAATTTAGGGAGTTTGTGGGGACTTTGAATTCCTTATTAGAATGATACAATTTTTAACAAAAAATATTTATTTAGAAACACTTAACTGGAGATATTGTCTGGCTAGAAGGATCAGAAGAATCACCTGAGGATTTTACAATGCAACGAATCTAATAAAAATAAAAGAATTTTTGCTGGCAAATTAATAATTTCGAAAAGTGACATAAAATAATGAATTAAAAACCCAAAGTAATTCCCATCAAAATAATTTTTAACTCATTTTGCCACCTTTTAATTGTTTCTACACATCATCCACACACATTTTTATTTATTGTAAATTATTTTTTACGGGTGGCCAGTTCTTTCTTTTTTTTGACCACACACTTTTTAGAACTGGCTTGTTTTATTCACAAGTAATCGGTTTGGAAAGGAAATTATTTGAGATTACTTTTGTGGGTGATTTAAAAAAAATAAAGGATTGACCGCATTTTTTAAAAGTAAAAGACATTCATTTTAAAAGACATTTTCTTTTTTTTAATCCTTAATTTTTACTTTTGTATTTTAAATTTTTGTTAAAAATAAAAACTCAATTTTGGATTTAATTTATAAATTTTA
Organism: Meloidogyne arenaria; assembly: GCA_036172955.1. Taxonomy (NCBI): domain Eukaryota; kingdom Metazoa; phylum Nematoda; class Chromadorea; order Rhabditida; family Meloidogynidae; genus Meloidogyne; species Meloidogyne arenaria. The sequence continues at coordinate 2,533,478 of JARQAB010000024.1, forward strand.
AATGCAACAAAGTATTTGTTTGGCAATAATTTCAACAATAAGTATCTTTTGTATAACTTTCTGGTTAGAAAAATTATATTTTTTGATTAAATAATCCATACATATTAGGATCTATTGGCATATCTCTAATAAAACAACTCAAATACTTTTATATTTAAATGAAGAAATGATTATATGGAGGGAAATAGAAAGTGAATATTTCTTGGAACTTTCTCAATATCGAAAAAAAGATAAAATACAAAAAGCAAAGAGACAGTCTGAAGGTGATCAGTCACTTGTAAATGACTTTCCTCTCCCACCGGAAGGGGTTTGTCAATGCACGCAGAATGAGGGGCAATGTCTGGAAGGACCTCCAGGGTTACCGGGTTGTATCTCGATTTTGAGATCAACAATAACAGCGATTAAATTGTAGGTGAACCAGGTACTGACGGCCATAATGGTGCTCCGGGAGAGCCAGGAATACAAGGAAAGGCTCCTGAACCCCTCTCTAAAATTGAAAATCAAATGTGCAGAGAATGTCCGGGAGGAAGGAAAGGAGCGCTAGGAAAACCTGGGAATATTGGATTACTAGTTAGTTTAGCGAAGATAATTCTTTAAAAAATAATTTCCAAAAAATCAGGGTCCAGCAGGCGAGCGAGGCCCTAAAGGATTATCTGGAAATAAAGGAAAACCAGGTCTACCTGGAGAAGAAGGACCAGCAGGAAAAGTAGGAAGAACAGGAATGGTAGGAGAACAAGGAATACCTGGAAAGGAAGGTATTATTGGTGAAAAAGGTAAACCTGGCCTTCAAGGGAAGCCTGGCAAACAAGGCCCTCGAGGGATAATTGGAGAGCCTGGAGTTATTGGAAAACAAGGTCGAGAAGGACTTCACGGCCCAGAAGGTGAAAAAGGTAAAGTTGGCGCTCCTGGCCTCTTCGGTGAGTGTTCAATTTACAGAAACAAAAAAAAGAATTTTTTAAAACATTTTAGCACCTCCCGGGTTTATAGGAGCAGATGGAGAGCCTGGCTCTGATGGAAGTTATTGTCCATGTCCAGAAAGGAAGAGACGACTTTCTCGGATTATTATTATTTAATCTGTGATTTAAAAATAGTATTTTAGGTAAATTATATATTTATTAATAAAAAGCAAAGCACAACCATCAAAAAAAGATTTTAAGCTATAACTTTGTGGGACATTTAAACAAGAGATTTGCCGACTTAAACAATAATGCTGATTTAAGAAAATATAAAAGGGAGAAATAATAAAGCGGCTGAACCCATCCCGTAGAATATCAAAAGGTTAACCGATCACCAACTGATTGTTTTCATTTTTATTTTATTTGCTAACTGGGAGGAAACCGCCGGTCTTTACAAGAATTAAGTGCTCGAAATCTCAGAAATCCCCCTATCAAGTTAATATATTTTCTCTAAAAAATTTCGTTTTTACACAAATGAGAAGGGAAAAGAATCAAAAACAAGAAATAATCTAGTAAAATGTATTAAAAAATGGAAAAGACTATATGTTTAAAACCTCTTTTCTGGAAATAATTCAGCAGTAGTACATGTTGGATTGAATAAACAAATCATTTTTAAGTCATTCCAAGTGTGAATTTGTTTGTCTAAATAAAAATTTTCAACATTAAAATTTAAATACAGGTAACTATGACAGGGAAAAATTTTACTTTAAAGGAAATATGTTAAATGGAGAATAAATCTATAAATTTATAGCCACTAAAAAGGCTCTCATAGCATGTGATTGATATTTAATGGTATAAAAGTCTAAAATTTAGTTCTGTGGGAAAAAGGAAACCTCGCCAAAATGTTTTCAGTTTTTATTTGAAAAAAATAGAGAAAGTCTCCCCACGCTTAAAAATTGTAAATATTGTTTTTAACAAAAAATATTATTTTCTAACCTGTACAATTCCAATTATCATACCAAAAAGTCCAATAGCACTAGCAAAAATTTCGATAATCAGAATTTTAACAAATAATGCTGGATTTGCTGCATCGGCAAGTGCAGCACCAGAACCAACAATTCCTTTAAACAAAATTTGTTTAAAAATTAAATTTAAAAAACATACCAACAGCCAATCCACAAACTAAATTACTAAAACCAACAGTCAATCCACCACCAAAAATTGCATATCCAGCAGCGAGGTTTTTGGCTAGAACTTCTTTAGTGGCAGAATTTCGGTCAAAAGGCTAAATAATGAAAAAATTTTAACAAAAATTTAAGAAAATTACCGCAAATTTTCCAGCAAAAACAAAGGCCATAATAATTCCAAAAATTGCTACTGCTTCACAAAAAATAATCGAAACCAAATTCTTTGTTCGAATTCGTGGCGCTTTAACTCCTCCACCCAAGATTGATGCGCCAGTTGTGAAAATTCCCCTAATAATCAATTAAACCTTTTTCTGGTTAGTTTGCAAATTTTAAAATCATTAATTTTAAATTGATTAAAAAAGCAAAGCCTGGATTTTGAAATACAGGATTGACTTATTTTAATTCAAAAAAGACTAAACCCTCACATTGGATAATTTTAACAAATTAAATAAAAATTAACCATCCAGCTCCAATAACAGAAAGAGAAAGGGAAGCTGCGATGCCAATACCAGCCCACATATGAGGAGGTGTCTCAGTTAAAAACCATGCAATATCAAAACGATCGCCTTGTCCAGTAAACATATAATAAAAACCTAAAAATTAAATTGTAATCTTTAAAAATCATCTAAAAACAAACCCATAATTAAAAGTAATGAAATTCCAATAGTAGACAATGAATAAAAAGTATTTAACGCTGGACTGGACATTTTACCTTAATTACTTCAGCTTCTTTAATTAAATATTTTCTATCAAAAAAATACTAATAAAATAGTCAAATCAATCTCAATATTATTAAAAAATATTTTTTAAATCAAAATTTGAAGTAAATAATGGTCTTCAATCTTTTGTTAAGAATATTTGTCATTTCGATATTCCAATTAATTTGTTATTTTAAAATTTTACATTTTGTAATTTCAAAATGTCGAAATTTCAAAATTCAATTTTCAATTAACCAAATCATTAAAACTTTAGTTTTACGGGAAAAGGTCGGTTCAGAGTCGGCTAAAAGGTGATGATTCAGAGTACATGAATTTTCGGACCTAGAAAATCAGTTTTTCTTGCGATTTTTGTGGTTTTTCTCAGTTCCTACGATCTGATGAACATTCTAAAAAGTTGCCAAGTCTTGACTCTAGGTTTTTCGGTCTTAGGGTGAGGTCTTGGTCTCGACTTTTTTTCTTCATGGAACGAATTTTTTTAAAAATGAGTCAAATAAACAAATTTATCAAAAAATAAAAGTCATTGTCCTCATCTCACTTATTAAATTTGTGGCCCTAAAGAGGGCCGTTTGGGTTGAGGCTGTTGTTGACGAAATTCCAACATCGCTTCTATTCCATCCAGGAATGAAATTCTCCAAGGAATTCATAAATAAATTCAAAAATTATCTATATGATTCTTAACTATTGACTAATTAACTATTTAACTAATTAAGAACTTGACTAATTAATAGGGCGCGGATTTATAGGCAAATGCCTTTTTTTTCTGCGAGCTTGGCATGATGTAATATGTTCAAAAAACGTGTTTTTAGCTTGGTCCGAAGAGTCTAGAGTGACTTTTATTTTGCCTATTTTTGTCTATTTTGGACTTTTTGTGCCTTTTTGCCTATTTTGTAATTTTTGGTACTATTTTTGCCTTTTTTAGCGATTTTTCCTAAATTTTGCCTAAAAATCAGTGCAAAATCTAAGAAAATCAGTCCCAGATTTAAAAAAAATCGGTACAAACTCCCATTTTTAATTTATAGTTCGATGAATTGAGTATTTTTACTCTGTTGGACATTTTGAGATGAGACATTTTGGTGGTGGGACATTTCGGGGTGGGACATTTTGTGTGTTGGGCAAGATTTCCCTTTTGCCAATTATCCAAATTTTTTAAAAATTTACACCATTTTTTCAAAAAATGATTCGAAATGACGAATTAATGGCAAAAGAGTTTAATAAACAGTTTATAATACAAAAAATGGCGACTAAATGGGTATTCTCTTGCTTTTTTCTTAATTTTATAGGCCTGATAACCTTTTTTACATGCCTATTTTTGTGCCTTTTTTGGCTTTTTGGTGCCTATTTTAGGCGCCTATTTCACAGTTTTTACGTGCCTAACTATCCGCGCCTTACTAATTAAGAAGAACAAACGATTAAAAAAGCTAGAATTAAAAAAAAATTGAAGACGTGGTGAGACTCAAATGTTAAAAACCTAAAGGTTTAGGCTTCAAAAGGTTTAGACTAAAAGTAACCAGGTAACGAAAGAGTCTTAAAATATGGCATCAAACCGAAAGTTTTTGGGATATAACTTTTTTGTTTTTAAATCAATTAAAATAATTTTTGCTTTAATTAAAAGCTCTGGATGTGCTGGTTATTTTTTCATAGAACTTGTTTAGTTTTACCGTCTTTCAAAAAAGTTAGGAGCCGTTAACTGCGAATAATCGTGATTTAACATACTTAGGCGGGTGTAACTTTCTAAGAAATGATCAGATCCTTTCATAAAGTTAATAAAAAGAATAAAAACAAATATAGATTCTAATTGTTAAAGAAAATTTCTGGAAATGATCGAAATAAAAAAAAGTTATGGCATAGAAAAAGGCATTTCGATGCTAAGTCGCCGAGACTCTATTGACAAGCAAGCCTAAAGGTTTAGGTTTGTGCTGAGACTGAAAATAAATGTAAAGACAAAAGAGTCTCATAATTCAAGTCAATTAATTGTTTTCATCTGTTTCCTTACAGATTATTTATGCCATTATAACATAACAACACCATTTCATCATCTTACTAAACAAACCGATTTTACTAAACAAAACCGAAAAATTAAAGAAAATTTTAAAAATTTTAAATTTTTATTAAAAATTATTTTGTGGCGTTGAATAATTGTTTATCTCTCTAAAACAATAAAAGGAAACAAAAAAGAATAAAAAGCAAAATAATAAATCAATTGCATTCCAAAAATCTCGATTTTTAGGATAGGTATTTTATTCCTCGTACTCTGAATCGTCCCCTTTTCCCCGTACTCTGAATCGGCGACTCTGAATCGGCGACTCTGAAACGGCTACTCTGTATCGGCTACTCTGAAAGGTCCCCTACCCTTAATTTTAAGAATAAAACATCGTTTCATAAATTTAATCTATAATTTAATTATTTCCCGAAATCGCGAGTAATTCTTTGTTTCTTTTTTTTTGGAAGAAACAATTGGTTGCTTTTTTATTTCTTTTATTTAATTTTTTTGTTTATTTTTTATATTTTTTACTAGTTTTTTTACATAGTGAAAAATTATTTAAGTTTACAAGAATTTTCAATAATTTTTAGATGGTTTTAATTAATTTGCCTATAAAATTGATTGATCGTGAAGATGCATCAATTATTATTGATGATCAGGTTTTGAATTTATTTTTATTTTTTTAAATTTTTTTAATTTAAGAGTACAATCTCACAACTTCGTGATAAAATTGCTGAAGAAACTTTAATTCCTAGAGATGACCAGCGAATAATTTTTCGAGGAAAGCCTTTAAATGACAATTCATTAAAGCTTATTAATTGTGGTTTTGAAGACAAAATGGCTGTTCATGTTGTTACTCGACCAATTCCTCAAAATAATAATCCAACTTCTAGTTCTTCAACTGAACAACATCAATTTCCACCAAATATTCAAATTAATTATACAGCAGCAAATCAACCGCATATTGTTACTCAAAATGTTATTTATGGGCAAGTGCCGTTTGAAAGAACTCAAATTTTTAGAGAGCCAAATAATGCTTTGGTAAAGATTTTTTGTTTTCAAAAGTTCTTAAATTTTAGACAATTGTTGGTGGTATTACCGAAACTTTAAGAAATATTTATCGAATGGAGACGGAACACACTTTGGTTACGGATTTGCCACGCAATAATGATTTTTTAATAAATGTTACTTTTCGAAGTATTCGACAGCTTATTATTGATAGTTCAGCGTATGAACGTTTTGACAATTTAAAAAATACAATTAAAAGTCTTGCATGGCTTTTTGCTTTGATTAAGGTTTAACAAAAAAATTTTTATAAAAATTTTATTTTTTAGTCTCAAATAATTGATAAAGTTGATTTAATAATTTATGGACAAGAACAAGAATTGGACATTGAAAGGCAATATAGAAATATTGCAAATATTTTGTGGGTTATGCATGCATTTGATGCTTGTGATGAAATACAAATGAATAATTTAATTCAAAATGAGAGAGATATTGAAATTTGTTCATTAATTGAACAATTAAATAATTGGCAAATACCTAATGATGATGACCATATTGAACATATTAACAATTTGCATCATCCGGCTGTTGTTAGGTTCGTTCTTTTTTAATGTTCAAATTGTTGATTACCCTTTTCGCTATTTTTATTTCGTCAATTTCACTATATTTCTATATGGCATACAATCGTTCAAAAAAGAATTAGAAATTTAGCATATAAAATATTAAATAAAAGCTAAACACTCTATAAATTGAGTACTAATACATAAATTAAACCTTTTTATATACCTTGGCGTCGACTAAAAAATTTGATTTTTAGCGCCGTGGTGAAAATTTTGAGAATTTTGGAGCAAACATGTTTTGAATTAGAACATTTTATTTTCTTTATTTCACAATTTCTTTGACCGATTTGACCTTAAATATTAATTTAAATTATTCTTTACTTTTAGGCATTGCACTTCTCGTGATTTGAGTACTATTCTCATTATTTTGTCTATCATTGAGGCTAAAATCAATGAACATTTAATGAATCGTTATTATCAAATTCTTGCTTTAAATCATAATTTGGAGGTTTTTTTTGTTTAAAATCTCAATTTTATATACTTTTTAGGATAATTCTTATACATCTCGTTTACTTACTTATTTTTGTAATGGAATTTCTCGTATTCAACATATGCTCGGGTATATTCATAATGTAATCAGTTCATTTCATTTACATTTGAATCAAAATCAACATAATCGTTTATATCCAATTTATGACCAACATAGAAGAATAGAAGAACCTTTACGGGCTGAAATTTCTCTTTTATTTTCTGATGCTTCTGCAAGTATTTTCTTTTAAAATTTTTGAAATATTTTCTGATTAAATTATAGTCTTTAAACGTATAAATACATCTATATTTATTTTTAATAATTGCTAAAATTTATTTTCTTTTTTAGATTTGCCTAGTCAGACACCAACATCTCGAACTCAAGCTACTCAAGCTTCACGTTCAAATTCTTTGCCCCGCCAACAAACAAGAGCTTCTGGTTCTAGTACTTTAAGTTCTGTCATTAATGGATTTACTCATTTTGCACAACAATGTAAGGATATTAGTTTATTCTCTCTCTAAAAAATATTTGACTCTATACGGAAATCGTGCCGGCTTGATATTTTTCCTTACTTTTTCATATAGAGCCAAATATTTTTTATACTAAAATATTATTTAAATAATTAATTTTAAAGTAATGTCTCGCCAAAATAATGATGACATTTCTTCCTCTTCTGAACGTTCATCTACCAATTCTAACGAAAATCAACCAAATATTCCACCTCGAGTGCCTCTTCCATCCGATTTTTTCAATCCTTCAAATTTACCGCCAGAAATTGCAAATCATGTTCATCAATTAATATCGCAGAGTTTTGCTTCTTCTACGGGACAACAAACTACTAGACCTGCTGATCCACGTCCAACTGTTAGTTTATTAAAATATATTATCGTTAATTAAAATACTTCTTTGTAGCCACGTAATGTTATGTTAGTTGGCATTAGTTCTCAATCCACAGATCATCTGTTGCCAATGGGTCAGCATTTACCTGATGTTCCTCAACCTATTATTGAAGTCAATCAGGTGAATATTTTGTGTAATCTTTATTATTTTTAAATTTTAAAGAGAGACGCTGATTTTTGGAATGACCCACAAACTATAGCTTTGGGTCTCCATCCACCTCCACAATTACAACCACATCAAATTCTTCATAATCGTTCATTGTCTGGTCAACGTGTTCCTTCTATTAGAGGTGAACAAATTGCTAATATGTTTAATGAACGTATTAGAGTAAGGCCTCAATCAAATGCGAATGGAGAAGCTGTGAGGAATTTTTTAAAATCTTTTTTAGTTTAAATTTAAGGTATTTAATGAATTGGATCAATTTGCTCTTTTTGTTCGTCAAACACTTGAATCAATCGTTAATTGTATGGTACAACATGATTCTAGCATTTTAAGAGATCAATCGAGACCTTCAAGTACTTCTGAAAGTGGAGGTATTTATATTATATTTTCTATAAGTTTAAATAAGGCTTTTGTTTTTGTAAATTATTAAAATATACATTTTAGATTCTATGGATGTAAATAATTCTGACGTTAATTCTGCCACTTCTTTGCCAAATAATTTAACTCAAGAGGTTATTATTTTTTATATAAAAATAATTTTAAAAATAAATTTTTAGCCTTTTTCTTCATTTACTGAGCCAAATTACAATAATTCGGGAAATAATTAAAAGAGAAATTATAAATGATTTAAAAAATATATTTTTTCACAAATTAAAATATATTCTTTCACAAATTGTTTGAACATTGTATAAATAATTCTGTTTCATAAAAAGAATTATTTTATGAAAGAATTTTATTTTTAAATTTTGATAAAATATCGATATTATTTTTTATTTATTAGAAAGTATTTTAAGGTATATATTTTAGTTTTGAATAGTTTTTGTTTGAAATTATTTTTTAAGAAAAACTAAAAATATTCCGAAGAAGAATCTCAACATTATTGTAATATATTAATTATTTCAATGCAGTCAACATCATCAGAAGACACAAAATTTCCACCAATTTTAAATTCAGATTTAATTAAAAAACATCAAAAAACAAATTTAAACAACCATGTATTAATTACTGCTTTGGGGAAAAATAGAAAAGAGGTTTTTTCTGTAATTTTATTTACAAAAATAATTTTTACAGGAGAGACATTTATTTCATAATTGTATAGAATTTGTGTCTATACAGGATCATATACTTGAATCTGTTTGTAGACATGAAGATATTAAAGAAGAATGTCAGGTAATTTTAATAAATATTTTCTCGATAGTCAAAAAGTTTCTCCAATAATTTTTTTCAATTTAGTTTTTATTTTTTAATTATAAGACAAAATTTCTTTTTCTTGATTTGTCTGACAAACGGTTTTGTGAATTATTTAATTATTTTTAAAGGTCTGTCGCTTTGAAAAACAATTAGGTTTACCTCATTTACCAGAAATGATATTCCCTTTTAATAAAATTGCAATTTATTGTAATGGAAATCTTGTTATTGAATTTAATGCTTTTGATGCTCTTAAAGAAGTTAATAAAGAACAATTACCCGATTTTAAAGTAAATTTAATTATTTTTAAGAAAAAAATTAAAGCGACATCAACACAATAATATTTTTTAAAATTTAGGTCGGCCCAAGTACTGTTTGGCAAAATGCTCGGCCAGAAACTTTATCTCGAGAATTTCAAAAACCTTTTGATTGGACATATGCAAGTAACTATAAAGGTAAAAAAATATATTTAAAAATAAAAATATTTTTTTTAATTTTCTAGGTACTTTGGGGAAAAATATAAAAATAGAGAAGGGGAATACTGTTAAAATAAATTATGAAAAATTAAAAAGAAAAGATCCAATTCAATTTTATTCACAAATTGCTTTATATGAGGATGAATTGGCAGATAATGGATGTGCACAAGTAAATTTTTTTTAATTTTAATTTAAAAAATATTTAATTGCCACGAAAATGTTACTATTTTAACAAATTAATTGTCTCAGAAATTATTTCCAATTTTCAAATCCTTTAAACTTTTTTTGAATATCCTTATTTTTCTTGTTTTTTTTATTTTTTTGATATTATCTAAAAAAAGTTCAAGAAACAAAAAAAAGCAGTTTTTTGCCCTCAACTTTTTTAAATAAAAAAGATTTATTTCGGAGACAACAAAAAAAATATTTTTTTAAAGATGATGATTAGAATAAGAATAATGCCTGACACTTTTTTTGTTTTGTGTCGTTTTTATCTTCGAGTTGATCACGTGATGGTTAGAATTTTAGATACACGTTTATATGGTGAAAAAGAAAATAATTTATATTTGATAAGAGAATGGACTAAAAAAGAAGAAAATTATTCAAAATTAAATAAAGAGGTTTGTATTTAAATAAATAAAAATATTTTTTATTTTATTTAAAGTGTTTAAATTATATTTTGGATCCAACAGAATTATTTAATTATTTACCTTTAATTGAATCTGAGACAACAAAAATATTTTATAAATAAATAAACAAAAATGTTTTTTTAATTTTAAATTGTTGAATGTATTTAAGAAAAAAAGTTTTTTTTGGAAATATTATTTTTTAAAAATAAATTTTTTTCTTAATTTTAAATTAATTATTTTAATTGAATTTATTTATTTAAACTTTTTCTTTTAAACTTTTTAAAAAAATAAAAGTTCACAATTTAAGTAGATTAAAATAAATAAATATTTTGTTAATTTGTTTAAAAGATTTTCTTTTTAAAAGAAAAAGTTTTTTTTATTTGTCTAATTTTCTTTTTAAAAAAGTAAAATAGTAAATAATTTCTCTTTTAATTTGCTTTTTAATCTTTAATTAATTTACTCTTTTAACAAAGTTTATCTACATAATTAAATAAATTTATATTATTTTAAAGAAAATTATTTTTTTACTTCAATCAATCATTTTCTTTAAAAACAGTTGCCTTTTTACAAAAAGCAAAATATTTTTTTAGATTTTAAAATTCAAATAATTTTTAAAAATGATGTAATTTTATTTGAATTTATGTAAAAATCGTTCGATGTTTTTTGCCTTTTGTTATCTTTTTCCATCATCTTTTACTTTTACAATTATTTTTTTTAGATTTTTCTAACTTTATACTAAATAATTTTCACATTTTAATTAATTTTAAACAAAAAATGGATGTTGATATTGTTCCAGGTTTTTAATTTTAAAGAAAGATTTTTTTCAATAAAAATTATTTAGAAGCGAGAGAACAAACATTTCTCTTTACAAGTGAATCTGTGGGGGAAGGGCACCCAGACAAAATGTGTGATATGATTTCTGATGCTGTTTTGGATGCACATTTAGAACAAGATCCAAATGCTAAAGTTGCTTGTGGTTAGTTTATTTTTTGGAAATTTTAATGGGGAAAAATTGGATTTGTTAAACAAAAGAAAGTTTTTGAAATTTAAATAAAATTCTTTTTTTAGAGGTTGTTACAAAAACTGGAATGATTTTACTTTGTGGAGAAGTAACAAGTAAAGCACACGTTGATTATCAAAAATTAGTTAGAGGGGTTGTTAAACAGATTGGTTTTGATGATTCTAGTAAAGGTTTTTTTCTTCTAAAAATTATTTTTTTTATAAAATTTATTTAAAGGTTTTGATTATAGAACCTGTAATGTAATGGTTGCATTAGAGCAACAAGCATCAGAAATCGCTGCAGGTGTTTGGGAGAATAGATGTGACGAGGATATTGGGGCTGGAGATCAGGTTTTTGATTGAAAATATTTTTTAAAATGAATATTTTAATTTATTTTTGTTAGGGAAAAGCTTTAATATTTCTGACATTTCTTGAATTATTTTCCCTAAATCTTTTCAATATAAAATAAATAAAATTTTCTTCAACAAAAGGGTTTAATGTTTGGTTATGCAACTGATGAAACAGATGAGGCTATGCCTTTATCTCTTCTTCTTGCACATCAATTACAAGCTAAATTATGTAAATTAAGAAAAGAAGGGGAATTGGAATGGTCTTTACCTGATTCTAAATCACAGGTTTTTTGATTAAAATTTGGACAATTTGTTAATAAATTTCTTGCCCAATAAAATCTTCAATTTATTCTCTTTAACTTTTTTAGTTAACAATTGAATATAAATTCAATAATGGAGCTTGTATACCAATTAGAGTACATACTGTGAGTTTTTTTGAATTAAAAATTTATTTTCTTTTAAAAAAGGTTGTAATGTCTGCCCAACACAAACAATTCGAAAATGATTTGGAAATTGTTCGTCATGATTTGTTAGAGAAAGTTATTAAAAAAGTCATTCCAAACAATTTATTAGACGAAAAAACAATTTATTATTTAAATCCGTGTGGTGAGGAATTTTAATTAATTATCCAAACTCTTTCCCAATTTTAAAGGAACTTTTCATATTGGAGGGCCTCAATGTGATGCTGGCTTAACTGGTCGAAAGATAATTGTTGATACTTATGGAGGTTGGGGAGCACACGGAGGGGGAGCTTTTTCTGGAAAAGATCCATCAAAAGTTGATCGTTCTGCTGCTTATGGGGCTCGTTGGGTGGCTAAATCTTTGGTTAAGGGTGGAGTTTGTCGTAGATGTTTAGTACAGGTAGTTTTTAATTTTTGGAAAATTTATTTTAAAATTTTTGAAATTCCTCTTTCTAAATATCAATTAAAAATTTTTTTTCTTTTAAAGGTTTCATATGCAATAGCAATATCACATCCATTATCTATTGCTGTAATTTCTTATGGAACAAGTCCATTAACGGAGGCCGAATTACTTCAAATAGTTAATGACAATTTTGATTTACGTCCGGGAGTTATTATAAGGTTTTTTAGGATTAATCTAAAAAAATATTATTTTTTTTTAAAGAGAACTTAATTTAAAACGTCCAATTTATTCTCGTACAGCAGCTAATGGACATTTTGGACATTCTAATTTTCCCTGGGAAAAACCAAAAAAATTAGAAATTCGTCCAGAATTAGCTAAAAAATTGGCAAATTTTAAAAAAGAAGGAAATGAGCATTTACCTAATGGAATATTTAAACATTAAAAGAAAATGAAAGGAAAAGGATTTTTTGGAAAGTTTAAAAGAATTTTTTATTGTTATTTTTATTGTGGGTTTGTGTGCCTTTATGAGTTATTTTTTAGTTATTTATACACAGCAATTTATTATTTTATAAAAATAATTTTTCATTGGAAGGAGTCGAGAAATTACAAAATAAACTATTAAACAAAAATTTGTTTGAAAGAATTTAAATTGCTGTGTTGACACAATTTTAACTAAACTATTTATATATCAAATATTGAATTAGCCTCCCCAAAAACAATCCCGGATTTTTTTAATTTTATTATTTTTGCAATTTTTATTATTATAAAATTTTAATTGAATGGAGGAATTCTCTCAAATATTAGAGAACATTTTTAGAGAGAATGTTTTTATTTTTAAATTAATCTTTTTGATTTTTGTATTTTTTAAATTGGAATAAATAAATTGTTATTTTAAGTTATTTTTTGGCTAGACTATCGCTCATCAACACAACAAAAAACATGTTTTTCTAGTGTAATAAAATGCGCTGAGTACAAATATCAATATAAAAATGCTCAAAACGGTCGGCTATAGCATTTTTTCCCGGATTTTCAGACCCCTGAAAATCGAAAACCATAGGGGGGACCAAGCTGATTTTTGGGGTCAAAAATTCGATTATACAAATTATACCTCATTCGAAGGAGCTCATCAAGCTGAGTCGAATGACACCAAAATCAACAAAATCCGACTTGATTTGACAAAGTTATGACCATTTGTTTTTACCCCTTTCACAAGGTTTTCGCGGAAAAAATTTTTGCCGCTGCGGAGGAAGCCGGGCATGTCGAGCGGAACGACGGCCGCCGCTTCGCTACGGTCGCCGCGAGCGAAGCGAGCACGACCGCAGCGAAGCACGGCCATCGTGTAGCGAAGACATTAGTATTTTTATTATAACCGAGCTCATTTTTCAAAATTTTTACAAGAGATCAAATTTCGATAATCTCTAGTTGAGAAAATAAACTTCACAATTACCCAAAAATAATTCATTTTTAAATTTAAAAATAAACATCCAGTAATCCATCCCAATTAAGAATACGAGTTGAATGAATTGTTTTGACCCCAAAAATCAGCTTGGTCCCCCCCTATGGTTTTCGATTTTCAGGGGACTAAAAATCCGGGACAAAATGCTATAGCCGACCGTTTTGAGCATTTTTATAGTGATATTTGTACTCAGCGCATTTTATTACACTAGAAAAACATGTTTTTTGTTGTGTTGATGACCGATAGTCTTACCTATTTTTTTGTTTTTAAATATGGGAAATGATTACCAAAACAATCAAAAATTCATTTAGGAGAGTGTAAATGTTGATTAAAATATTCTAATTGTGCTAATCAAAAAAGGAAGTTTTTTTGACTATAAAAGCCAATTAAACAAATGTCATCCTTCCCGATTACCTCCTTTCTGCTGCAAAAATTTCCTGAATACTTTTCTTCAACGGCTTTGGTTGTTTGGCATCTCTTCAAAAGAAAATAAAATGTTTTGGACAACAACAGCAACATCTCTCGTTTTATTCTCGTCTCTTTCAATTTCTGCTGTAACAATTACTGTTTTTAATTGTTCTAAGAAGAAAGAAGAAAAGCCTAAGACGAAAGCGAAGAAAACCAAAACTACAAATAAAAAGACAACTAAATCTCCAGTAAAGAAGGTAAAAATAAATAAATATTTTAGAATTATTATCTTCCTTTTTAATTTAGAAAGAAGTTGATGTCAATGCCGGTAAAAAAATAAATAGTCCAATTCCGCCTGCAAACAATGCAGAAAAGAAGAATAAAGTTAATTCTGAAGAGCCAACAACAAATAAGAAAAACCATTCAAAACAACAACCCAAAAAAATATCTAAACGTTCTAAAAAATCTAAAAAGTCTAAACATTCCAAAAAGTCTAAACATTCAAAGAAACACAAACGTAGCAAAAAGGGGGATGATGAGGGGTCACTTTTCACTTTTGGATCACTTTTGGACGATGTTGTAAGTATTTAATTATTAAATAGTTTACCCTTTAGTAATTAATGAGGGGGGAAAAAGAGCCTAAAAACTATTTCTAATTTTACGAAAAAGGATAGGAAATTTAATTATATTTAAAAGGGGAATATAGCTACTAAATAAATACTTTATATTAAAAATATTTTAATAAAGATTTCCCACTTTTTTTAAAGCATTTAAGTAATGAACCAATCAAACCAAGATCATTCGCCTTAGATGCAAAAGAGGCAAGAATTAAGAATGAAGGTTTGAAAAAAGAGGAAGTGGATCCTTACCCTACAATATCGGCATTTCTATCGGAACGAGAAGGGAAAAAATAAAAAGAATATAAGTAGTATGTATTTGTTGTTGTTGATTATGTATTGTGTATAAATAAAAGGATTGTCTATTTAAATAAAAATATTTTTTTTTAATATTTAAAGGTATAAGCAATAACTTCTCTATAACTCTCTCCAAAATTTAAACTTCAAATTTATATTTAATTTCCACAAAGAACACTTCTAAAATTAGACTTTCTTTTTTCTAACGGGTGCACAATCTAAAGCTCCTCTAACAATACAACATTTAACTCCAATTAAATCTCTTTTTCTTCCACCCCGAACATGAACCTTTAAATATTTTTTGTTAATATAGAATTTAAGAGCTTTTCCTATTTCTAGAATTTGTTTAAAGTTTTTAGAGTTTCCAATCTCCCCTCCTCTCTCACACCAATTAACAAGTTTTGTAAAAAATAACCTGGCTATGTTCTTGCAAATTATGTCCCTCCCCAGGAATATAAGCAATAACTTCCTTTCCAGTATCTAAACGAACCAAAGCACATTGTCTATTCCCAGAATTTGGTTTTTTTGGATGTTTAATTAAAGCTAAAAAAATAAAATTTTTACTTAAAAAAATTAAAAAAAAACTTTTCAAAACAACTCCTTTAATATAATGGTATCCTTTAATTGGCCATCTATCTTTTGGTTGATGTTCATATTTAATTGGCCAATTTATATATTTGTGCTTAAATTAAAATTAATATTATCTCCTTTTGGTTAATATTTTAATTATAACCAAAGACTTATTTTCAACTCACAATCACACATAATTAATTTTTAAATCTAAAAACAAACATCCAGTAATCCATCCCAATTAAGAACACAAGTTGAATGAATTGTTCTGATTGATCCGAAGTCTTTTTGAACAAAAGGGAATTCTTTCACATTTTTAAATAAATTAAAAGCCAATCGAAAATATGAAAACATTTAAATTATTTTAATCTAAAAAATTTTTTAGAAATGAAAATTATATCTTAAAAAAGAAAAATATTTTCTTTAAAAACATTTAATAACTAACTTCTTTACACCCCCAAATATATTTAAACAATTTATTCAGACAATATGTTTTTAAAGCCAAGTAAAATAAATAATTAGAGGAAATATTCAAGTTTAAAATAATCAAATAAAACAAAATTAATTAATATTTAAAAGAAAGAGAGAGATCCTTTTCTTTTTATATCCATTTTCTTTTTATTAATATATAACCTTTCTTCCTTTTTTTGTTATTACTTTTCTTTCTTCTCTCAACCAGCACGAAGGAATCTACGGGGAAATTTAGCAGCGATATCAGGCATTTCCATAACAATTCCAGGCATATTCTTTGGTGGAAGTGTTGAATATGGCGAAGAAGAACAACGCAGAATGAACTCACGAGTATAGACAATACGAAATGGAATTAATTCCTTTGGCTTTGTCTGCTTTCGCTGAAAATGAAAAAATTTCTTAAAGAGAAATTAAAGAAATGTTTAAAAAACCTTCACATAAGCATAACCCTCATCTTTATCCAGCAATGTCCCAATCACCATACGAAATTTCTCTGCAGCCTCTCTGCGTTCATTACGTTCAGCATCAGCCATATTCAGCTTCTCCATTTGACGCGACAAGAGATCAGAAAAATCCATATACAAAAAGAAAAACAAAAATTAATTTTATAAAAGTCAAAACAAAAAAATAAAAAACATCGATAAATTAACGAAATAAACAAGAAAAATCCAAATTTTTATTCAACAAATTTATCTTAACAAAATATCCTTCAACAATTCACCAATCAAAATAAAATCTTAAATCGGATTCTTGATCCAACGAGTCAAAGGACCATGCTCTCTAATTAGCTTACAATGAACTCCATCAGGCACAACACGCCCTTCTTTACGATAATTTTCATAAACTTCCCGATCAAATTGAGTAAATCCCCATTTTCGAGAAACAACAATATATTGACGTCCAGGGAATTTAAATTTTGCACGTCGGAATGCTTCCAAAGCATGAGCTTGATGCTTAAAAATAAATAGTTATAAGAAAATAAAGTCTAATAAAACCTGATCACGAACACGTACAGACATCAGAACAGTACCGATACCAACACGCGCTACAAGTCCTTGTGGCTTTCCAAAAGCTCCTCGCATTCCGGTTTGAAGGCGATCAGCGCCAGCACATGACAACATCTTGTTAATGCGAATCACGTGAAATCTTAAAAGGAAAATAATTTCTGCCTTTGATTAAACAAACCAAAACAAACTCAAACAAAGATTGCTATTTAGTAAACGGTTAATTCATGTCCAAGATTCTTAATTTTTCCCAAAATTAAACTACATTTTGAAAAACAATTTTTTTAGTCATAGCTTGAAAAGCTACAACTAACGTTGTAGATATATAAAAACAAAAGGAAATAACCATAAAAATATTAAAAACTAACGGGTGAATACGGACACGCATATGAAACCCATCTTTTCCGCAGTTTTTAACCATATATTTGTTAGCACAAATACGAGCTGCTTCTAACGCCTAAAAGAAATAACTAAAATTACCTAACAAACAAGAAAAAAACCTCAGAAGAAAGATGTTCTCTTTCATTGGAAATCATGTGAACACAACACGGAAATTCATCAACAGTGGCACGTTTGCGACCAAGATCAAAAATGCGAATTTTCGGATCTGGAACACCTCGACAAAAGCGTGATTTCGGATAAGGCTTATTTTTAATATAACGATAACAGCGAGCTGGACGACGTCCCATTTTCAACTGAATTTATTAAAAAATTATCTACTAAAGTGCGGAAATAATGAAAAGTAAAAAAGTATTTTTCGAATAAGAGTATTTATGGGTACACAGCCCAAAGGGTGGCGGCCATAACGGCTTAAAGCCATAACTTGCTTGAAAATTTCTGGCTCTTATCAATTTGGTACCAGTCTCTTTAGCTCGATGAGAGGAAGCGTTACAAAATCTGGTAAGATCCGGAAATCTTGAGTGAAGCTTTTGCTTTGCGGCAGCACACCTTTATGGGCGTGCCAAATATTTGTTGCGAATACCGTAAAATCTAGGGCAGGGATTATTGAGTCCCGCCAGTTGGGTCTCTGAGCCATATTTCAGACAATCTTTTTAGATTTTCAACCAATTCGAATAAATCTTTTATCTTTTGAAAGCTTTGTTGTGAGGATATTGACCACTGTCTTCCCATTTTTATCGGAACATCCCACATCAGTCCCGCCATTTCAGTCCCGCCGTTTCAGTCCCGCCATTTCAGTCCTGCCATTTCAGTCCCGTGCCATTTCAGTCCCTGCCATTTCAGTCCCGCCGTTTCAGTCCCTCCTATATGGGGACATTTCAGTCCCCATGTGATTTTTATTGTTGAACTGCATACGGGATTATTTCAAAAATGTTGCGGGATCGATTTTTTTGTCAGAATGCTTACAACCAATTGTTTCCTGTCATCAGCATTGAGGTTAAGCAGGTGAGCATATTTTCGGCGAGCGATGATGGATTATCGTCGACAACAACCCTAACCCAAACGGCCCTTTTTAGGGCCACAAATCTAATAAGTGAAACGAGACAATGACTTTTTAGTTATTTTTTTGATAAATTTTTTTTATTTAAATTGTTTTTTTTAATTTAATTTGGGAATTTTTCACCTCAAAAATCAGCTTGGCCCCCTATGGTTTTCATTTTTAGGTGCCTATATCTCAGCGAGTTTTCTTCTCTGGCAAAAATTTTTTTCCATATTTGATCCCTCCAAACATCCGTTTAGATCCCTCCAAATCCATCGATATCCTTATTGATCCCTCGATCTAATGTACAAGTCCCTTGATGCCCACTTTAATCCCCCAAATTCTTTATTTTTAAAGTTGTTTTATATATTTTTCACACGGGGACTGAAATGTCCCCATATAGGTGGGGACTGAAATGGCGGGACTGAAATAGAGGTCGGAATTTTGAAAAAACCGGGACCGGGAAACGGGTTCAGAAGGTCGACCGGGAGGGACCCGGACCGGGAAAACCGGGAATTCCCGTTCCCGGTTTCATCCCGGTCAAAAATGACCGGGACTCGGACCGGGAAACCGGGAAATTAAAAAAAATTTTTAAATTCATTTAAAACTTTTAAAAAGTTATGGGAGTAGTTATTTATTGAAAAATCTGATTTATAAATAGAAGAATTTAATAAATCAGTAAAATAAATCAATAAATTCATTAAATAAATCAATAAATTACGGAGGGCTAAAGGGATTTGAAAGGCTAGAGAAGAGTTGTGGTATATTAGGAGATTTTGGAGGTGTAGATCTACCGATAGCCTCCTCAAATTTTTTATATCGCCTATATCCCTCATCTAATTCCCTTTAATCCCTCCTAATTCACCTTGATGCTGACTTAATTTTTATTTAATTTTTATTTAATCCCTCCAAATCCACTCTGATCTACTCCGTGCAATAGTGATATCAGGGATTAAAAGAGATATCGAGAGATTCAAGTATTTGTTGGGTAGCATTAAGAGAGATTGTAGAGACCTCCAACCACCTATATCACCTGATATCTATTCAAATCCCTTCAATTGGAAGGCAATGATATCAGATGATTAAGGCAGATCTAATGGATTTAGAGGGATAAAGATGGCTTAATCCCAGGTCGCTTGATAAAATCGCACTATACACTAATTTCCCTCAACTTTTCCTCCAATAATACCTCCAAATTTCTCCGTTCCAAATTCTTCCGCGAAAATTTTGAGAATTTTGGAAGGCAAAAGAGCCAAATTTCTTCCGTTTTTAGCGCCGCAGGCGAAAATTTTGAGAATTTTTGTAAAATCTCCAATATTTTTAAGTCAAAAATCAAAACGCCAAGCAAAAATATTTAAAATTAGCTGCTAGAATTTTTCCCGGTTTCCCGGTCCAAAAAAAGCCGGGACCGGGAACGGGAAACGGGAAATGAAAATTAACCGGCCGGGACCCGGACCGGGAAAACCGGGAATTCCCGATCCCGGTTTCATCCCGGCATCTTCAAAAAAGCCGGGAAAAAGGACCGGGAAACCGGGAAACGGGACCGGGTCCCGATCCCGTTCCGACCTCTAGACTGAAACGGCAGGGACTGAAATGGCACGGGACTGAAATGGCAGGACTGAAATGGCGGGACTGAAACGGCGGGACTGAAATGGCGGGACTGATGTGTCCCCCGCCCATTTTTATCAAATCTATCACTGGTCGTTTCTCGGTGGGGTATGATTCAGTGCACACGATTCAGTGCCACCACGATTCAGTGCACACGGTTCAGTGCCAGTTATAGAAGGCACGTTTCAGCGCCAACTATGGAAATACATGAAAAACGGGGTTTTCTTTTAGATTTTTCTGGGTTTTCATACTTCCTACGATCTGGAAAACATGTTAAAAGGTAGTCAAGTCTTTACTCTAGGCTTTTCTTGGGCTTTTTCTGGCTTAGGGGGAAGTCTTGGTCTCGACTTTTTTTTCTTCAGGGAACAAAATTTTTTAAATAAAAAAATTTTTTAACAAAATTTTAAATAAAAAACGAGTCAACTACTTAAAATTTATCAAAAAATAAATAAAAATCATTGTCTCGTTTCACTTATTAAATATGTTGCCCTAAGGAGGGCCGTTTGGGTTACGTTTTTGTTAAAATTCCATCACCGCCTTCCGAAATTTTTGCCAAGCTCGTCACAACGGACTTCAGCAGCAACTCAGCTCGAACAGATTGTTGACAATCCGTATCAAAAATGGTCTTAAAAATAAAAAATTTTTGAAAAATTTCAAAATTAAATCTTAAAAAAATTGGAAAACCTAGTTGATTGGAGTAGTTTGTTGATGTCACCACCTTCGTTCCCTCCAAAACTACGCGCTTGAAGCGCTCATCAAGCTGAATCAGATTTTCAAAAAATTAGTTGAAAAAATTACAGACAAACAAAGAAACTGATCAAAACGACAAAAAAATAAAAAAATCAATTTCATAACAAAAATTTCAATCTTAAGGGTAAAATATCACTATTTTGTATGCCTGGCGCGGAATTACGTTTAGTCAGAATTTGAGACATTCCTAAAGGGTAGATTTTGTAAAAATTAAAACTTTTTAAAAAATAAAAATCGGTATCATATATTTTGAATAGTGGGCGCTGAAACGTGCCTTCTATAACTGGCACTGAACCGTGTGCACTGAATCGTGTGCGCTGAATCGTGGTGGCACTGAATCGTGCGCACTGAATCGTGCGCACTGAATCGTGTCTAACCGGTCATTTCTGCCTTTCTTCTATTTGAGCTCAACAGTCAGACTCTGTTCAGTTAAGGCCGGTTCATGGCCAGGGTCGTTATTGTGCCTTGTTAATATAAATCCTGTCCGTTGATTGAGAATTATTCGAATCGGACGGAAATCAAGAATGTTATGGTCCTAAATAGTGTTCCGCAATTGGATTTTTGCGGTACCAATACTCAAATACCGGAAAATACCTATTCGTTATTTCAAGAGTATCGTTTAGTACCGAACTGTACAATTAACACTGAATCGACCTTGACTATCATTATCCAAATTGAATTTTTCCGGGAGAGTAACAAAACTAAGAGTAACAAAACTATTTAGATCATATACGTACTAGTAAGTATGGCTCCCCGACTTTTCGTCAACAGACTTTCCGTCAATACTTTTCGTCAATGGACGGACTTTTCATCAATAAATGAACGCTTTTAAAAAAATTAAGAAATTAATCGGCCTGTTCAAAGCCACAAAAAACTAAATTATGTGCCCAATTTTTTATACGATTCCTTATTTCTTCAAATACTCTCGAATAACCGTATATGTTTTGATGGAGGACGTGCAAAGACACATGACATATCAAAAGAAGTTACCTTAATATGCACATTAAGTCACGATAAAAAACAAACAACGTAACCTATGGGGTATCGGCGAGGCTCTTGTGCAAAACCACGCGCTTCGCGCGTGGTTTTGCGGCATGCGCCTCGCAGGGAGTCAACGGTCGCTGGGTTCTGGGCTCGTAACATAAACCTATTCCTTTTTACCGATTTTCAGCCTTGAAAAGCCTACCTATCTTTCGTAGCAACACAAAAAAAAGTTTGCCCAGGAAAATTCAGTTGCTCATAACTGTGTTCAGAATTTTCAAATAAGTCTAAATTTCAATCTGACACAATTTAACCAAAAGTTCTACACTTTTACATACATATATCATCTTCTCTTTCTCTTAAAATTAAAAAAAAACATCCATTCATTGACGAAAAGTCCGTTGACGGAAAGTCCATTGACGAAAAGTATTGACGGAAAGTCCATTGACGGAAGGTCCTTTGACGAAAATTCGTGCCACCGTAAGTATAACTGCGAGATTCAGATAGTTCCAATATAACTATATAACTAGTTAGTTTCCCCTATAACTACATAGTTATCCCCATATTATTACTGTAACCATCTAGACTTTAGTTATTTTTATTCTGGTCGTTGATGTCGGAACTTCGGGGGCGGAATTGTCGAGTTTCGGAGTTTGCCGGGGTAGAGCCCCCTTCGTGTAGGGGTTTTTGCCAAAAAAAAAATAGTCGGAGATCGGGGGCGAAGTGTTACCTAGTAAAAACATGTCTTTCGATTCGACGCTGACAAATGAGTTTTAAGAGCTCTTACTAATATTAAAAAAAATTTTATATAATCCTTTAATGATTGCAATAAAAATGCATTTTGAAAGCTTCCAAAATTCAGAACTATTTTTATTAAAAATATATGGTAAATTTGAAATGACAAATTTTAGATTTAAAAAAATTAAAAATAATTCTAAACTCTTAAAATTTCCATATTCTTATTAAAACATATACTAATCCATTGATGAAAATTATTAGACCAATGAATTTGATTAATCTAAAAATAAATTTGAAAAAGTTTAAATTTTTTAAAAATTTCTTATTTTACTTCTCCTTCAGCCGTATATGCAAGTATCGGTTCATCTCTATTAAAATGATTCATTTGCCAAATTAATGCTTGTCGATCACTACCAGCTGTACAAATATGTACTGTTGAATGAGGTGCCCAAGCTATTCCATTTATGAATCCTCTATGATTTCCAAAACGAGCTAAAGGTCTGCAAGGAACTCGAATATCCAAAATTACAACCTAAAAATAATCTTTTATTTTTAAATAGTAGTCGGTCTAACACTGCCAAAAATAAATTTGTTCAGGAAAGGTACTATAAGGATTGAATTTTTAATATCTTTTCAGTTCACAACTAATAAATACATATTTCCACTGCCAATCCAAATAACGTTAAAAAATTTTTTTACCTCAAAAGATTCATGTGCAACAGTTGCCAATTTTGTGTGTTCACGTTTATTCCAAGCTACATGATTTAACATTCGTTTTTCTGGATCTTCATATAAAATTGTAGAATGTTGAAGTGAACGAAGGTCAAAGAGCCTAACACTGCCATCTGCACCTGAAAATTGATTTTTATAGTAAATATTGATTACCGAACTAAAATAATCATATATTTAAAAAATATTTGAAATAGATGAGAGCCGGAGTTAAAAACGTCTCGAGCACTGGACTGTTCCCAGTATAGGGTAGCTGTCCAACTAACACACAAAATAATTTATGTGAACAAACCCCCCTACGACTAAAGTAAATTGTCAAAATCAGCTTTTTATCCAAATGCTAAGTTTACGACAAACCTGCAGTAGCAAATTGATCTCTCCCCCCACTATCCAGTTTTGCAAAGGCAATATCATGTACAGGCTTTTCATGAGCTATCAATTGGGTTTTTTGTGAACCTTCAATTGCCTTGATTTGCCCAATTTGTTGAACAGTCTATTAAATAATTAAAATAAAATATTTTAAAAATAAAAAAACCTCAACATTCCAAACAGTACATGTTGTATCAATACTACAAGTAGCTAGCAATGTAGAATCTACTTCATTCCAGTCAAGTCCAGTCAACGGTGCGGAATAAATGTTCGATTTATTAGTCTATAATTTGTTTTAATTTTAAACAAAATTAATGTTTTATAGTCTGCGGGAAGTTTTGAATAGAAAAAAAATTCTCTAAATTTGCCATACCTCTTTATTTTCAAGTAAAAACTTACAGAATATAATTCACATTCCAATGTAATTGGAATTTGATTAAAATCTCTATTTGGATGATATCTAAAAATACGTAAATAATTTGAGGTAGTAGCAAATAATTCTGGCTGTGATGGGTCCTAAAAAAGAATTTTAGTGTTTATTAACAAAAATAAAAATTGCCTGATTTGGAATAAATTTTGTTGAAGATATTGGATATCCATGAGGGAATGTAGCTCTTCTAACTAATTCTCCAATGTTTTCATCTAATTCGATAATAAATACCTTTTAAATTGAAAAAATTAAGGTTTAAAATTATTTTATGAATATTTTAATTCTTATTGTTATGGGTAGATTTCTCTTGATTTCTGCTTATTTGACAACAATGCTCGTAAATTGAAATTAATTACTGGTAGGGAATTAGTCGCATAAAATGAATATAATTAGAATATCCCCTTATTTCAACACTAATAAAGAAAATCTTTTACTTAACCAAATTTCCAAATACAACGTTTAATAGTGACCAATTTAACATTTATAATATTTAAGGAACATATAATAAAACTAAAATTTATTTAACCTTGTTATTCATAATTTTTTCTTCATCTAACAAAGTCCCAACTACAAGTCTAAATCTTCTATCTTCATATATTTTATTTGACCAGGCAGCTGCAAATAACATATCCTCACAAGTATATCTATAAATTTCTTTTCTCATTTTTTGTTGACAAATATTTGTTGTTGAAGATTTTAATGTTGTTTGGTTATTAAAAATCATTGGTTGAACTAATGCTGTTGTAGGTGTATTTTGTATTAAATTATTTGTATTTGTTTGTTGTTGCTGTTGTGTTGAAGAGGGAGCTGTTATAATATTTTGTAAATTATTTAAAATTGAAATATTTGTAGGATGTGTATTGATACTAATTGTATTTGTAGTAGTAGATGATTGTGTTGAATTAATATTAGTTGTTGTTGGAGTTATTGTAGAAACATTTGAAGTTGTTGGTTGATCCATATTAAAGGTCTAATTCTTAAAACTAATTACTACAGAAAGCTTTGGTTTTAGGTTTTATAAATTTTTTTATCACCGTAGAGCATAAAGAAAGGGTGAGAAAAACAAAAAATATATAAAAATATTTTGATAAAAACGTATAAACAACAAAAT
The DNA here is from genome assembly GCA_036172955.1 of Meloidogyne arenaria. Taxonomy (NCBI): domain Eukaryota; kingdom Metazoa; phylum Nematoda; class Chromadorea; order Rhabditida; family Meloidogynidae; genus Meloidogyne; species Meloidogyne arenaria. Next base: position 2,558,898 of record JARQAB010000024.1, read on the forward strand.
AAATTTTTAATTTTAAAAACTATTCAAAAAAAACAAAAAAAATCTAAAAAAATAACAAAAACAAATTAATTTTCATCTCCTTTGCTTTTTCTTTTCCTTTTCAGGATTAATTATACCATTTGCAACCTTCCAGTCATAAATAACTTCATCTTGAATATATGGCTCTACAGGTGTATATCTTTTAAATTCCATTGTGAATTCACCTAGAAATTTACAAAGTTGAAAAATAATATTGAATTTAAATTTGAGTTCACAAAAATTTGGTCAGACAAAACTTGGATAATTCTCAAAACTATATAAAAATTAAGCTGACAATAAAAAGGATTCCTCAAAATTGTCATAAAGAATAAAAGGAGTTCCCTAACCATTCCCCCTCTCTAATAAAAATTTAAATAACCTTTTCCTTGAGTTTGTGTCCTTAATATTGTACTATAACCAAACATTTCACGGAGAGGTGCCTAAAAACAGAACTTTTATCAAAAAATGGTCAAACAAAACTTCGCATTCAAGTGTAGAATATTCAGCACCAGTAGCTGTAGCAGTAACAATACCTTTTCTTTCAATTAATGTTTTGACTACTTGACTCTTAAAATTGTTTTTAATTTTATAAAATAATTTTACAAACCTCAAATTCCATTGGAACTACACACTCAACTTTAACTACAGGTTCTAACAAAATCCAACTGGCACGCTCATATGCTTCTCTCATCATATTCATCTAGTTAAGATAAAAATTAATTTGTAGGAAAATTATGTGAATAATAAATGTAAAAAAGCTGAAATTATACATAGAGGTGTAATTACTTCAAATCAAAACTATAAAAGGTCCAAAAAATAAAAAATCACTCACCATTGTAACAATCATTGCAATATCAGTAGTATCCACAATGTGTGTTTTTCCATCTAAAATATTCCTAAACTCAAAAATATTAAATTAAAATACCTTGAAGTATAACTTCAATCCCAGTTACTGGAGCCTTAATTAAAGGACCTTCTTTAGTAATCGCTTCTAGACCCTAAAAATTAAATCTTTAAAAGAATAAAAATAAGCATAATTTAGAAATATCTATAACACCTTTCGAAGTGAAGACATAAATTTTTTTGGAACTCCTTCACCCACAGAATTATCAGTAAATTCAACAATTGTATTTCTTTCTGGAGGTTGTGGGTTAATTACACCTTCAATTTCCCCAAATTGACCATGTCCGCCCGTTTGTTTTTTATGACGAAAATTAAACCTGAATAAAAAATTTTTTCCAAAAAAAATTTTTTTACTTCATCAACTAACCTGTAAGGAGTCTTTAACGTTTCCTTGTAAGAAACGGCAGGTTGTCCCAATTCCACAGGGCAATCAAATTCATTTTTCATTCTTTGAGCGTAAATTTCCTTAAAAATATTTAAAAATAATTATGGAAAATTTATGGGACAAAGAATAATTATAGTAAATAAAAAGTATAAATGAGAATGAAAAACCATAAAGAGAACACAAAAAATCCGTAAAGGCTAATTTATAAAATTACCAAATGTAATTCACCCATTCCACTAATGATCGTTTCGCGATGATCCTTTCGATATTCCATATGAAATGTTGGATCCTCATTGGAAAAACGTTTCAGAGCCGACAGAAACGTATCAGAGATAACTTTAGATGTAGGTTTGATTGACATTGAAATAACTGGGTCAGGGATAAACATTGACTCCTGAAAATTCGAGAACAAATAACTATCTAAAATTAGTATTATTACTAGTTTAAATTTTAATTAAAGAAAAAAGATAATCTATCATATAAAGATAATAAATTTAAACTTACACAATGCACATTCATACTTGGATCAGAACAAAAAGTTTCTCCACTAGCACATTCCAATCCTAAAACTGCACATATATCACCAGCATAAGCTACATCAATTTCCATCATATTGTTAGCATGCATTCTGACCAATTTGGATATTTTCACCTAAAAATAGCTATTTCTACATAAATTACTTAAATAATTAACCTTCCTTCCATCTCTGGTTGCATAAATTGTATCGCCTTTGGAAAGTCGACCTTGATAAATTCTAAAGAACGTTCGTCCAGCCTAAAAATCAAAAAAGAAGCTTATTATAATTTAAAAATTAAAGAACCTCCAATTTAAAAGCCAATCCAATAAATGGTTTCAGCAATTTTGGATCTGATATTCTGTCTGGGCACATAAAAATCTTTTCAAAGTTTTCTTCGGAGCTAAAATATTTGAAATATGCAAATAAAATATATAGAAACAAACACGTATAAATTAGCAAAATTCTTAACTTCCGAAGGATTTGGAAGATAATGGACAACAGAATCTAAAATTACTTAAAAATTTTAACATATATGTATTTAAAGACCAATCATTTGTTGAACTCCTTTGTTCTTTAAGGCTGACCCCATTAAAACAGGAACAAAAGTTCTGTTAATAGTAGAACGCCTAATTGCAGCCTTGATTTCTTCTGGAGAAGGGATTTTGTCTTGTAAATAAATATCAGCTATTAAATCATCACAATTTGAAAGGGACTCTGAAAAATATTTTTATAAAAGTATAAGAATTTTTTACAAAATAAAGCTTTTGCATTTTTGAGCAAATTAAGGTATACGTTAACATAAGATGAAACTTGATGTGGATCATGAGTTAAATGATACAAAATATGTCAGGGGTCTATATGGTCTGTCTCAATGTAGCCGCCGCTATGGGCGATCGAAATTTTTGCACGTTCCGCGCCATAAATTTGAATTCAAGTTTATTGATACCTACCTAATAATTGTTGACGTAAATCAGATGCTTCTGCTCTGTGCTCCTTTGGAATTTCTTCGGCTCTAAGTTCAGAACCATCATCACTCGCATTAAAAACAGCATGTTCCTCAATTAAATCAATTACTCCTTTAAATTGTGATTCTAATCCAATAGGCATTTGAATAAAAGCAGCATTATGATTTAATTTTGAACGAACGCCCAACAAAGCATTTTGAGGATTTGCACCGACACGATCCAATTTATTTATAAAACAAATAAAAGGGACATTATATCGCCGAAGTTGCCGATTGACAGTAAAAGTTTGACTTTGAACACCTCCAACACCACAAAGAACAAGAACGGCGCCATCAAGCACTCTTAAAGCACGTTCAACCTCCACAGTGAAATCAACGTGTCCTAAGGAATTTTAAATTTAAAGAGCGGAGAAGTTTATCTTTTTATTTTCCGTTTATAATAGGCTTCAGATATACTCCATGGTTCAGAATTTTTATCTAGGTCAGATCACATAAATACCTCATCTAGCGCCAACGAGACGAAGAGGAAAGGAGAAAAATTTGAATAACCAAACTCTACCAAACAAAGTCAATTTGATGAAAATTCTTAGGGACCACAAAACAAAAGATTAACGGTACAAATTGTGTAATAAAAATACTCAATCAGAAAATATTTAATTGTGGAAATATACGAACCTGGTGTATCAATAATATTTATATTAGTTCCATGCCAATCAACATATGTGGCGGCTGATTGTATTGTTATTCCACGTTGACGTTCCAATTCCATAAAATCCATAGTTGCACCAACCTTATCTTTTCCTTTGACCTCATGCATCGCATCAATTTTCCCCGCATAATAAAGAATTCTTTCAGTTACAGTTGTTTTTCCAGAATCGATATGTGCAGAAATACCTAAAAATAAATATATATTAAATAAAAAAATTAATAATTAACCTATATTTCTTATTTTTTCTACAGGGGAAACATAAGCAAGTCCAGAAAGATCAGGTTGTCGAAATCCATCAGAAATAAAACGACAAAAATAAAGCTTTTTATGCCTTTCAAATAGCCGTAGATTTCTCCTAATTGTAAAACTCATTTAACAAGAAAACCTTAAAAATCTAAAAATAAAAATTAAAACAACATTGTGAGCTAGTTAGCTTTATTTTTTTTTACTGTCAATATTTTATGTTTTTACCTTTACGAGAACTTCTCTTATGAGTTATGTCAAAAATCAACATGCCATTTTAACCATTTCAGAATTAGGCAATTTGTCATTTAGGTATATAAAAAATTTTAATATGGGAGTTACCAAATTGAATGATTTATTATTTTGTCGAAATGTAAAATTCATTTGGCCAATTATAAATTGTTAAAGGCATTAATGTATTCTTTACTTTTTTTTCGTAGAAACATACATATTATTTTATCTTTCAGATTACAATCATTAAATATTTTATTTAAAAATTTACTTCAATTTTATTGCTACAATTATGAGACAAAAAACTTATGTACTAGCAAAGGCAATTTTGGAAAGAAAAGATGTTCTTTTTGGTTCAAGTGAAAATGTTTTTAAGCCGCAAGCATTAAAAGAAAAAGAAGATGCTTGGGAGGGTGTTCGACTGGAAATGATTGAACAAGGATTTCAAAATTTTGAGCGAAAATCTTGGAGAGATGTTAGAAATCACGATTGGCAATATTTACGTAGATCAGCTGTAGCTAAATATGAACATAATCAGAAATCTGGTGTCGAAGAGATCCCTTATAGTGAGGTAAATTGCTATCTTTGTTAGATTAAAAATTCTGCAAGCTTTGATTTCGTAATTCTTTTAATTTTTAGTTAAATTTTTTAAATTTAAATCTATAAAAGGTTGACAAGGTTGTTTTCGATATAATGGGAAATGAGGTTCTTCACTCGTCAGCACAATTTGACCCTATGAATGGAGCACTCAATGCCACTTTTAACTGGTTAAAATGTGAGGAACAACATACTGGATCTGACAGTGCTGATCCTTCGTTTTTGTCCACTCTGAATATTCCTGCTGTCGAGCAAGTGCAAACAGGTAGGTCACATATTTAACAAGCTTTGTTAGGTTGTACTTTTATGAGATTAAGTTTTTGTTGAAATTTGTGGATTTTGTTTTTAGAAAATGATTGTAGAACTGATAGTGTTTTTCCCATTGGCTTGAAAATTGATTCTTTGTTTTTCTGCTATATTCCTTGGAATTTTTCTGTTGTTTTGTTTTTTTATTTCTTTCTTTTTGTTTTTTTGAACAAATTTTTATTACTTTCATTTTTGTGAAAAATTTTTTAATACCCCCTCGTATTTTCTTATCATATTAAAACTATATTTCTAATAATTTAGATCAGCAGCAACTTAATACATTCTTGAGCTCTGCATTGGCGAGCGCTTCATATTTAAGTCGAAAAACATCATGGGAAACACAAAGTTCACCAATTGAATCACCACGGGGAGACCAGCCACTTCGCAAACAACAACGTTTTTGTTCTCAATCTGCTAAACAAAGCCCTCAAAATAATGGAAATGAGAATCATATGACGGATAAAAGCAAAGGTTGGGTAAATAATTATTTTTTTAGATATCCCTTTTTTAGCAAATTAAAAGCTTATTTTGTAATTCTTTTCATTCTTAATTAAATTTTTGGCAGTCCCTATATTTCTTTTTTCACATATCGGGAATATTTTCCCTACAACTATGAGCTTTTTTGCTTGATATATAATTTATTATATACCATCCGGAAGAACTCTTCGAGCTGGGTCAAATGAAACCATGATCAGTTAGATTTGTTCATTTTGAACAAAATTATGAAGCTAAATCCTCACAGGAAAAATTTTTTCCCGCTGCGGGGATTAAAACAAATTCTCATAACTTTGTTGAGTTAAGTTAGATCTCATTGATTTTAGTGTCATTCGACTCAGCTCGAAGAGCTCTTTATTATAAAATGAGAAAAAATAGAAAGGAAGAAGGGGTAGAGCGATTTTCAAAGTATTACCCATATATCTATTATAGACAAGCAAAACATTTTTAACTCACCCTTGGGTTTATTACTAGCATAATTAAATTTATTTTAGATAACGATGTAATTATATCTGATGGTCCAGACAATGCCACAAATACTGAATTATTAGTACAACGTATAATTGAAGCATCTACTCAAAATAATAACAACAATTTATTAATTTTAGAGAATTCTGAGGAAATACGTCCATCAGTTTCCAGCGGTGTAATTACTTCGACATCATCAACTGCTAATAATAATAATATTAACAATGTTCGTAAACGTCAGCATTCTTCTTCAATAAATGCAACAAAATCGATCGAGGATGAAATACAAGAAGCAAAATTGAGACAAATTAATTTGCAAATTAAAAGAGAAGAAATTATTTTATTGCAAGAAAAAGCAAAATTATTACAAGAAGAAGCCAAAGTTCGACAAGAAAATGCTAAAGCTGAATTATTGGAGCGACAATTGGCTAAAATTGTGGATGGTTAGAAATTATTAGGTATATTTTTGAAAAAGATTAATCTTTTCTTGGAATTTATTTTTTTCGATTACCCTAAAATTCTATCAATTAATATGCACAGAATTTGAGAAACTTTTTTGTTGGAAAAATCCACGTGGTTTTCTGTTCTTTCATTTCACCTTTATTTAAATATTTTTTTAACTTCATTTAAGTTAAAGTTTTTTCATTTTCAAAATATCCCTTACTTTTAAAATTTTCAAGTTATTAAAGAAACCTTTTCTTAAAAAATTGGTTTTCCGATTGAAAATTGTCCTCAAAAATTCAATTCATTACAAATTCTGTGCATAATTTTTCCCTCTTCCCTCAAAAAATTTTATTTGTTATAATTGATTCTCCCATCCAAATACCTCTCTCTCTTTCCTGCTCTTACTCTTTCTCCAATTACTTTGTCTCCCAAAATTTAATGTCATTATTTTTACTCATGTCACAGCAATAATTTCAAAAAAAAAAAACTAAAAAAATTGTTGATACTTTCTTCCCATTTTATCTTCATTTTTTCACTTGTTATCATAAAAATCTCATCACACCTAATACAAGGTGACCGAAAATCAATGGGACACTTTATTATTTTTTGTTTTTATCATTAAGGAGAAATATTGTCCAAAATTTTTCCACACATTTTCACATTTGTATCCAAGCCAAGATCCAATCATTTTGAATCACATTTTGAAAAAAAACAGTGTCCCCTTAATTTCTCATCTATTCTATGTATAAGTAAGATACGAAAATATTTTTTTGTTTTTCAAAATTCACAACATTGCCATAATTTTTGAATTTATTCTAAATAATTATCTTCCCCATACATTTTATTTTTCAATCCTAAAAATTTTTTGCTATATTTATCAATACATTTATTCCATAACAGCAATTAAAATAAAATAAAGTACTAATTACTTCACCTGCATTTCGCCCTTTGCGCGCGACACTTTTTGCTATTCAGTAAGTACCACAATAAAAAATATTTTTTATTTCGCCAACAGCCCCAAACCTTTGCCATCTCTCCCGTGAAAATGTGGTTTTACTGTCCGGAACCGGTTGAAACGTAATTTTCTTTCAATTTTTAGCGAACTTTTGTTATTGATATATAACAAAAGTTTTTTAAAAATTAATTTCTAATTAAATTTCGTTCATGTGCAGCTTTTCTAAAAAATTTTTTTTCAATTTATCAGGTATTAAGGGGCTTTATTGTTTTAACATTAAATAATGAATTGTTAGAAATTAATTTATATATTACATACGTGTCCATTTTTTAATGTTTCTTCCCCCAATTTTTACGTTTCTTTGTTTTTTGATTACTTTTACAAAATACCTTTGATATTTAAAATCATTATTGATTAATATAGCAAAAATATAAATTAATTTTATTTTTTCGGCGAAACGATTTGTTTGGTCAAGTTTTATAAATATAATTGATAGAATGTATTTTAAGGCTTGCCCTTAACAATATCTTTCGTTCAAATACTCTAAAAACGATAAATACTTCTTTGTTTGACATTTTATTTATTTATTTTAATTTTAGAATAAAAATTATAACTTTATTTTTTTTCTGACAATTTTTTTCTTTTAATTTAAAAAAACATTTAGTTGTTTTAATATTTAAATTAATTTATTAAACTTCAAAAATAATTATGTATCAACGACTAATAGAAGAAATGCCCCCACTTTCACCTCCAATCTCCAAAAAATCAAATGAAAATGAAAGTTCAAATTTAAAGAAATGTACACTTTCTGTTGAGGGAATGACTTGTTCTTCTTGCGTTGTTTCTATTGAAAAGGCTATTAAGCAGATAAAAGGTAAATTTTTGAAAATTTTTTACTTTTTGAATTTTTTGGGTGCTAATTGTAAGTTTAGATTGTGTCTGTTGTTTCTCTGATAATTTAGAATGCGTGTTTAAATTTATTTTTTAGGTATTCATTCAATTACTGTTGTTCTCATGTTTATGAAGGCACATGTTATCTATGATAGTTCTTTAATAAATGCCTCAAAAATTGCTCAGGAAATTGATGATCTCGGTTTTGAATGTCAAGTACTTACTGATTCTGCAAATATTAATGAAACTATACACTTATTGGTAATAATTTAATAAAAATTATTTAATTTAATAAAAAATTGCTTAAATTTTTTGTTATAAAATTTTTTAATTTGAACAAAATTTTCAAATTTTTAGATTGGTGGAATGACTTCTTCAGTTTGTGCACACAGAATTGAATCACATGTTATAGCTATGAGAGGAGTTGAATCTTGCACAGTCTCGCTTGAAACAACAATTGCAATAATTGAATATTGTACTGCACAAATTGGTTTAAGAGATATTGTTGATAGAATACAGGTATTGAACTTTGGAAAGTAATTTATAATTTTTTTTTGATTTTTAGTCACTCGGTTATAGTGCTGAATTAGCCACACATGATGATCGTTTGAAGCGGTTAGGGCATGCAGATGATATAGCCAAATGGAAAGCTTCTTTCTTCATTTCTTTAGTTTTTGGCGTTCCAGTAATGGCTTTAATGATTTATTTTCACTGGTTTTTACAAACACCTATGCATCCAGAAAGACAAGTTCCAATCTTTGTCAACGCTTTGTCAATGGATAATTTAATTCTTTTTGTTCTTTCTACTCCTGTACAGGTTTTAAATTTTTTTTAACATTTTTATAAAAAATTTTTTATAACCCCTCTCTATTGTTTGAACAAAGTTTTGAAATTTAAGATATTTTTCTATTTTAGTTTTTTGGAGGTTATAATTTTTATTCTCATTGTTGGCGTGCACTTTCACATAAAACAGCAAATATGGATTTATTAGTTGCATTAGCAACGTCAATAGCTTATATTTATTCTGTGTTTATTATTTTAATGGGTATTATATTAAATTGGCCGTCAAGTCCTATGACTTTTTTTGATGTTCCTCCGATGCTTTTAGTTTTTATTTCACTTGGAAGATGGCTTGAATATAAAGCTAAGGTAATTTTTAAATACTATTTATAATATTTTTGAAAATAAAAATGGAATAGAGAGATTTGTCTCATCTTCTGATTTTTGTCTCATCTTCTGATCATAGGACTTAAGAATACAAAGGAAAAACAAACCATATATAAATATTTAAAATTAATTTGAAAAAATTTTAAAGGGAAAAACATCAGAAGCATTAAGTAAATTAATGTCAATGCAGGCAAAAGTAGCCATTCTAGTTACAATTGATGAGAAGACTGGTCAAATAATTACAGAAAGAGGAATTGAAACAGAGTTTGTTCAAAGGGATGATCTTATAAAAGTTATGCCTGGAGAGAAAATACCTGTAGATGGAATTGTTTTTGAAGGGAAATCTTCTGCAGATGAATCTTTTATTACTGGTGAATCTATGCCGGTAATTAAAAAACCAGGTTTTTTACTTTTTTATTTATTTTTGATTTTGATAGAGGGAATTAAGTTTCAGAAACTTGAGCTGTATTCTTCTTCCTTTATAATGTCAATAGATTTTGGCCTTATTATAATTTTGAATTTGGCTTTAATTTTCTCATTCTCCGTCATGTAAAAAAAGCTCATTTCATTTATTACATTATTGTCTGCTTTAAAAAAAAGAGAAAATTTTAATTTTGATAGGATCTCCAGTCATTGGTGGCTCTATAAATCAATCAACACCTATAATTATAAAAGCAACTCATGTTGGTAAAGATTCTACTTTAGCCCAGATTGTACGTTTAGTTGAAGAAGCACAGTCTTCTAAGGTTGTTTAATTTGAATAATGATCAAAAAGGAAAAAATTGTTTTTTAGGCTCCAATTCAACAAATGGCAGATAAATTGGCTGGTTATTTTGTTCCAATAGTTATATTATTTTCTATAATAACATTTATTGTTTGGTTATTTGTTGGTTTAAATAATACAAGTATTTCTAATAATAATCATGGCCATTTTATCAAAAATTCATCAATTAATTCAAATTCAAATAATTTATCAATAACTGATTGGGAATCTATTTTGAGAATAGCTTTTAATTATGCAATTACTGTTTTGGCTATAGCTTGTCCTTGTTCTTTAGGACTTGCTACACCCACAGCTATAATGGTTGGAACTGGTGTTGGTGCTTTAAATGGAATCTTATTAAAAGGGGGTGAACCTTTGGAACAGGCACATAAAGTAATTTTTTCTTATTTACAAATATATTTAGAAGAAAAGGTGTTGTTTTGTTTCACTAATTTTGAAACAAAACAATATATGGCCGTCCAAAATACCTCTTATACTTTCTATTAAAAATTCTATTTTCAGATTAGAACAGTTGTATTCGATAAAACAGGAACTTTAACAGAAGGAAAGCCTCGAATTGTTCGTTTATATTCAACACTTCCTCGTACACATCTTTCTCTTCGCCGTCTTGTTTTATTAATGGGAACTGCAGAATCTAGTAGTGAGCATCCTTTAGGGACTGCAATCGTTGCTTTTGCTAAAAATGTTTTTTTAAATAAAAATATTCAAAAAATAATTTTGTTTTTTAGTTCCTTAAAAATGAACATTGGGCAACTGTTTATAATTTTCGAGCTGTTGCTGGTTCTGGAATTTCTTGTGAAATATCTAATTTAACAAGTGTAGAAGCTTCAATTATTCCTCAGCCATCTGAGGATAATGATGAATGGCCAAAAGTTAAATTAACCGGACTTTCTTCTTCTGATCCAGCAAATGATGTAGAGAAAAATGTTGAATTTCTTACTATTAATCAAAATAAGGTAAAAAGAAATAGGTATTTACTTAAATCTTTATTTACATGTGTATTAATTTTATAATAGAAAAGAATAAACAAATGATTTATATTTTTAGATACTTTCAATATCTGAAGATTGGAATTCATTAGAGCAATATACTGTTGTTATTGGGACTGAAAGTTGGATGTCTGAAAATAATATTCAAATAGATAATTCAATTTGTGAATGTTTAGCAAATGAAAGACAATTGGGGAATATTTCTGTGTTGTGTGCTATTAATGGTATTTTTTTAGAAAATTTAAAAAAATCTTTTTAATTCTAGGAAGAATTGCAGCAGTTATTTCAATCGTAGATGAAGTAAAAAAAGAAGCAGCATTAGTTATTTGGGCATTACAGAAAATGGGAATGAATGTTGTTTTGTTAACTGGGGATAATGCTAAAACTGCTGAAGCAACTGCTCGAAAAGTATTTTTAAAATAATTTTTATTCTAAATTAATTGTTAATTTTAGCGGGAAAATTAATAAAATTGAAAAATAGATGGAAAAATAATAAAATAAGAATAAAGTTAGAAGAAAAACTTGTCTTTTAACATTTAACTGGAAAAATATAAAATTCGAGGGGAAAAATAAAAGAATTAAAAAATTTTAAGATTGGAATTCATCAAGTTTTTGCTGAAGTATTGCCAAATCAAAAAAAGGATAAAATTCAACAATTTCAAGTAATTTAGAAATTATTTTTAAAGTAATAATATTTTTTAAGGTTAATGATAATATTGTTGCAATGGTTGGTGATGGTGTTAATGATAGGTAAAAAGAAAAGGGAGAAATTTATATTTTTTCTATTAAAGTCCAGCATTGGCTGCAGCAAATGTTGGTATAGCTATTTCACATGGTTCTGATGTTGCTATTGAAAGTGCTGGAATTGTTCTTGTTAAGGTTGGTTAAATTAATTTTTTGTCTGTTAAAATCTTTGGGGTAGTAAAGTATTTAACGAAAAAATATTTTTTGTAACCAAAATTAATTGACTTAAAAATTTAAATAATTTAATTTTTATAAATATATTTTTTATAAGAATAATTTGGTTGACGTTGTTGGAGCAATTTTATTATCAAAAAAAGTTGTTCGACGAATAAGAATTAACCTTTTCTTTGCTTTTATTTATAATTCTATTGGTATTCCTCTTGCTGCTGGAGCTTTTAGTCATTGGGGTTTTTATATTCAACCTTGGATGGCAGCAGCAGCAATGGCTCTTTCTTCTGTATCTGTTGTTACTAGCTCTTTAATGCTACATAATTTTAAGTAAACAATTTTTTAAATATTTTTAAAATATGGCAAACTTTATTTTGGGATTATGACTTCGCGCGATTTTATAAGAAAAAGCAAGACTTGCTAATTTGAGCTAAAGCTGCTAAATGGCATTTTGCAAGAGTAAGGGTATAAGTTAAGAAACTTGGCTTGTAAGCCTGTAATTAATTTCAACTATGCCCTAATTGGGGGTTGGCTGTAAATAATTGGGACAAATATTTTGAAAAATATTTTAATTTTAAAGAAAACCAACAGAGCGTTCTCTGTCCAATGCAGAATTTAAACGTTATAAAAAGAAATTACCCATTCAAGAAACTGTAAATGTATATAAAGGATTTATGCAGTTAGGACAACAATTAAAACAAAAGAAAGGATTAATTGAAGCAACAGAAGCAGATTTTTCTTTGTTAGAAAATGGAGGAAAGAAAAAGAAAAGAGGATGGTTTGGAAGATTAAATAGAGGAAATATAACACGTTCACCACCCCCACCTTTAAATGGAAATGGTGAAAAATATTTTGTTGACAAAGATGCCTCTGAAAGGTAAAGAAAATATTATAACTTATAAAATGTATCTTTTGCAGATTTCTTTCATCAGAAAATGAAAGTGATGATGCTGAAGGGATGGAAGTAGTTGGAACTAAAAGATTTTTTACTGTAAAGGCCTAGACTTGCTTAAAAATTATTTTTAAATTTTCTACTTTATTTATTTTAATTCCGGTGTTTAATATTTTGTCCTTTGCCATATCAATTTATTTTTTATAAAAAGCAACTGATATGTTTTGTAATTGCCTTTTGTTTTTAAGTGATTTTTGAAGAGATCAAGAAAGTCTTGAGATTCTGTTAGTATTTAAAAAAGTATTTCTCAATTTCTAAATCTCTTATTTATGCTTTAAATTATTCTAAATGTACCAAATATGCATTCCATTTTTTGTAATTTTTAAATATTTTTGTTACATATAAAAGTCCTAATAACAAAGTTGTCATTTTTTAAATAAATTAGATTGATTCAGAACAAAACTATGAATGGTTTAGTCTTTATTAGACATCAATAGATTCTGGTTTAAATTTATGAAAAAAGAATTTTAATTAAAATTATTTTTAATTATAATATCCTTGGTTGTAAATATTTGAAAACATTTAATATATTTACATTAATTATTTAAAAAATATTTATGGACAAATAAAATTTTTAAATGTTAAAATTTCTTTCCATTCTTGACAAACATTTTTAATTATTTTTTTATTATCAAATCCTTCATTATTTATCATTTCATCATCATCATTTTCATTATTATTATTCTCTTCTTCTTTTTTATTTTCAATTTCAAAATTATAAATAAAATTCCTTTAAAAAATTAATTTTTTTAAAGTCTTTCAAAAATTTTTTTCTTACCAAAAATTTTGACTAAAAACATAAAAATTTCTTTTTGGAATATCAAATCCATTAAATTTACTAGCAGCAACACTTGTGTATGCCCCCATATTTTTATAAAATAACCAATCACCAATTTCCATTTTTGGCATTTTTGTATTTTCTTCAATTTGGTCTAAACCGTCCTTCAAAAATTAATTTTTTTTTCTTTTTTTTAAATTAAAAATTTACACAAGTTTGTCCCCAAATAATTGTTGGAATTAAATTTAAATTATCATTCTTTTCTTCCTCTTTTTGAAATAAAGATTTGCCTAAAGGATGGAAATGATCAAAGAGAATACAATTAAAAGAGCCATAAACACTTTCATTTAAATATAACCTTTTTTAATTTAAATTTAAAATTAATTAAATTATTTCTTTTAAAAAATACATTTGTCCTTCTTTGTTTAAATCTTTTATTCTTTTAGTTACTCTAAATGCCGATACTTTAGTAACAGAAATTAAATTTGTACAAAGAGAGACAAGGGAAGATGCAAAATAACGGCCCTTAAAAATTAAAATAAAATTTTTTTTATTTTATCATTTACCGGTTCAGCAATTATTTGAATATTATTGCTAACAGGAAAATGTTCATTTAAAGAATTTTGTATAATCTTTACAATCTGGAAAAAATAATTAAAATTATAGAGGCTGACTCGGGATTTACAAGCAAAGCTAGACCCGATTGCCTCCGGGTGTGCACTGTTTAAGTGCTATACAGGGACTACACTAAAGCAGCCACCATCTACCGCCAGGCATCGAACTAATTCTCCCGTAAGTGCAACAGGGATGTCTCGGGTTGAGTAAAAAGTCGGGTCGGGTCGAAAAAAGACAGGGTTTCGGCTAATAACCCGAGACATCCCTGGTATTAATTACCAGATAATATTTAAAAAAATTACCTCAAAAAAGGTTATTTGTTCATTATCCTGTCCAGGAAACCCTCCACCAATATCCAATAAATTCATTGAATGCCCCTCTAATATTCCAAAATCAAAAAGATTTTTACAAGCACAAATAGCCAAATTAAAAGCTTTTGGATCTCTACAACCACTTCCAACATGAAACGAAATTCCAATAATTTTTAAGTTTAATTGACTGGCTTTTTTAATTAAAATTGGGCCCTCAATTAAAGGATCACAACCAAATTTTGTAGCTAATGGACATTGAGCTGTTGGATCAGAAACAGAAATACGTAAAATAAGTCTTAAAAATAAATAAAAATATTTGGCCCTATCTGAAATTAGGGTGGGAATCATTTTTTTTCATAACTTTTTTCTTTACTTTTTTCCTCCCCTTACATGACATAATGGTAAGCATTTTCTTCCTTGTTCTATTCCATTTAATTTGCCTATGGCATAATCAAATTAGTAATGATAAAGAAAGGATTAATTGTTAAATATTTTTTCTTCATTTTCATTCCTAATAGTATTTGTTTATTTTTAACTTTGCAAAATGGCTCCGAAAAAAATAATAAATATCGTTGAATGACGGATCAGAGATGAATGTGAACACAAATAAATGTGAGGGTTTGTGGGCACATTTAAAACACAAAACAAAGAGAATTTACGGGACAAGCACAACTTTGAATGACTCCTACATGATGGAAGCTCTTTTTCGCCAAAATGCCCGTGCAAGAGGAGAATCAATTTCAGCAGCGTTTTTAAACAAATTAAGAGAGAAATATTGTCTTTAAATCATTATATTTTATATTTGGTGTAAAAATTAATCCTTTCTTTATCATTACTAATTTGATTATGCCATAGGCAAATTAAATGGAATAGAACAAGGAAGAAAATGCTTACCATTATGTCATGTAAGGGGAGGAAAAAAGTAATGAAAAAAAACGATTCCCACCCTAATTTCAGATAGAGCCAAATATTTTTAATTAATTAAAATATATATTTCCAACTCTGGTGAAGAATGATTTTCTTTTATTTTTATCAATTCTTCTAAACTATCAAAAGTCATTCGACGAATACCTGAAAAAATAATTATTAAAATTCTCATTTGTCAGACCTATCCACCCTCTCTTATAATTTTGTTTACAATTTTTAAATCCAAAAAGCCTTTTTAAAGAAACAAACTATATTAAATACATCCGGGATTAAGGATTGTGAACAAAGTTATAGTTTTGCGACGGCTTCTAATAATTATCAGAATTTATCAAAAATGGATTTTTCATTAATTTGTATTTGGGATATACCCCGTATGTTCGGGGCGGTTACATCGGGGTATGGGGAAAGGGAACGAGTTAATATTTAAATTATATTTCCCTTTAATTTACCAAGTTTGTCAGCATGTTGAATATATTTACGTGTTTTGCATGGATTTGCATAAATAATATTATCAGAATTTGTTAAGCCATTTGTGATTATCTTTAAAGAATTTATTTTTTTAAATATTAAATATATTTACTTGATCAATTTCCCCTCTACTAGCACAATCAAAACCTTTTTAAAAATTAAATATATATTTTTAAATATTTAATTAAAAACTAACCACATCCAAAATCAGCCAATAATTTTAAAAGTATTGGATCATTATTGCATTTAACAGCATAGAATGGCTAAAAAATATTTTGGAATTTTTGAGATTACTGGGTAACCTTTATACGAGGTAACGCTTCTCTCCATTGTAATAATCGTTGAACAACTACATCCAAATTATATATAGAAAATGCATCGTCTATTTTCTAATTTAAAAAGGGGGAATTTAATAAAGGAAAGGACAAAATCTGTTTGTCTTACTTAGGGTAGCTCCCCGTACCGCAACGAATTTTTTTTGGCAAAAACCCTGCTCGGGGAGCTACCTTAGTCTTACTTAAAAATTTCCCTCTCTGTTGTTTCCGAAAATCCATTCTCATGTCCGATAAAAAAAAGAGATACCCCCCCCCCCAACAAACAAAAATAGTCCAGAAATTATTTACTTTTTCATTTAATTTCGTAGCTATACTTTTAGCAATAGCTAAAGAAGCAATTTCTCCATCATTTTCAAATAATGACTGTTCATAAATTCCAATTTCCTTTCCAGCCAAAATTCCAAATTTAATAGGTTCAAAAGTTCCAATCATTTTTATCAAAAAATCCAAGGAGGCCCGCCCAAGCAGAGCCGGCAATGTTTGCCTAAGCTTCTGCGGCGAAACGAAACGAGTAAATTATTTGAGCCGATTTTGATATCGGCTATTCCCCGTCTGTTTTTATGTAAAACCCGCACACAAGTCGACAGTGGAGGACTTGCGAGGGCAAAAAATTAAATTTAAAAAACCTAAGAATTAATTAAATTTTAATTTAAAATGAAAAAAAATTTTTTTTAATAAAACAAAAATACTAGTAAATATTTATTGCCATAGATTGGCTATATTCACGTAAAAACTAATTAAATAACAAAATATAAATATCAATTTTAGGATTATAGGGGTTTCTAAGAACGGAGAAAGAAAGTTTAATTTTACGGGTCAAATATTTATTATTAATTTCAAAATTTTTGATATTTATATTTTAAAGTTAATATATGTATATGTATATATTTTATTTTCTGATAAAAATAAAATAAAAATATTTATTTATCAAATAGATAGGGGATGATAAGAAAAAGTTGAAAAAGAAAATGAATAAAAATTATAGATATTTGGGGGGAATTCCTCTCTTTTCGTTTATCATATTATGAAATAAAATATAGAAAAATATTAAACACAAAAAAATGATGACAAATATTTTAGAAAAAGAATTGTTTGTTTATAAAATAAAAAAATATCTATAGAAAAAATACTCTAATTTCTCTAAATTTTTCAATTTCCAAATTACAAAGTCTAGCCTAGATTGTTATGATTAAATTAAAAAAAATATTTAAACAAATAAAAATATTTTTTGTGCTCTTTAGATAATTTTTCAAATTAATATTTTGAAAAAAAATTTTATTTTCTGAATTCTTAATTAAAAAAAGTAAAAAAAATATTTAAGAGATTAATTTTATAGATTACTATTCATAAAACAAATATAAAAAATAAATCACAAGTTACAAACTATTATAATTTTATTTTATGTACTTGGAAGGTAAAACAAAAAATAGGAATAGAAATTGGACTGTAAATACTTATACTTGGGAATTTTAAAAAATTGAAAAAACTAAATTAAAAATTGGGATTGAAATTTTTTAAATTATTAGTTAATGATTTTTAATGCTAGAAATAAAAGAGGAGAGGAGAAGGGGGGGGGAAGAATTACGTATTTAGTCTGCTTAAGTTGACAATATTTTATCCAATATTTGCTTTTCCTTTTCTAATTTAAAAAAAGCAAATAATGAATCACTTAAAAAACCTTTTTATTAATTTGTAGTTTGTTTTAAATTTTTTTGGTGATTTATAAAAAAATTATTAAATTTTAATTTATTAATCAAAGAAAGTTTGGCAATAAAAAATACCACCAGTGTGATTATTTTAAATTTTTAAAGTTAAATTCTTAATAGTTTGTTTGTCAAATATTTAAAATTAATTAATTTTATTAAATTAAAATTAAAAAGAATAATAAACAATTGGATAATCACTAAAATTTTTCCTTTTAGAAAACCCCAAAACCATACAAATTGAATCTAAATTAAATAATTTAATCATTTGGCCATTTGGAGACTAAAAAATATTTTTTTTAAATTTTGTTTAAATTTAATTTTTAATTTCCCACCTCAACATATAAACAAAGAGAACATTTTATATTATTAACATTAAACGTTTCTTTAGAAGGAAGAATATCAGAATTAATTAATTTTGTATGAAGATCGCCAACTTAAAAAAGTAAATGTAAAAATAGTTTAACTCCTACAGATTAGCTTAAAAATCAGAGGTTCGGGTTTGTGAGTAAGAGGGACTCATAAAGTCATATATGGAATCTCGGTTAGACGAACGGGGTCAAAAAGCTTGTATCCAATTTAAAAATTTTTCTCGGAGAAAAAAGAATGAAAACTCTAAATACTACCGACAAATTATAATTTCCAATTTAAAATAAACTTACCAGTAGCTAAATGAGGCAAATGAACACGATAATATTGTTGTGAATTAATTAATAAAGGCTTTAAATAAATTGTAACATTTCCCAGAGGTGAAGTATTTTTAACATATTCTTTTAAATAAATATCCATTTCAGGTAATAATTTAATATTTTCTTTAATATTTGGATTTTTTGGAATATTTTCTTTTTTTCCTTCTTCAAATTTTTGACGTTTATTTTTTATAAAAATATTTTCATTTTCAAAGTCTGATGAAGAATTAAATGAAGGACTTTTACTAAAATTAAAAGAAAAAAAAATATTTTTTTGTATTTAGAAAGTGTTGTCTAAATTTAAATACCGTAAAAATTATTCAGGGTAAATTTTTCAGTATTTACAGTATATTTCTTAAAACACACAAGGGAACATCGTTTACTGTCAGTGCGAATTTGATACGTTTTTTGGTACCATTCGATAGAGGACCTTCGACTTACTATTGTGGAGTGATCCTATTTTTTGCAAAATGACTTTGGGCCAAGTTATGGACGTTCAAAGTTGGACCGCTAGAGTCTGAAGTTATAGGGTAAATGAGAAACTTCTCAAAATTTAATCAAAAATACAAAAAAAAATACTTCCAATTCAATTTCGCTGAATTTTTTTTCAAAATAATTTAGATCGAGATATCGACATATCTAATCTCGAAAACCAGTCAAAGTTTTAAATAATTAAAATTATTTCCTACTCGAAATCATTTAATTCATCATCACCAGAGCTGAAAAAGTCATTTTCTTCCTTTTCATCATTGCTGGTAAAATCATTTTCAGAAGATGAAAAATCATCAAAATTGTCATCATTTTCTCCAGTTAAATCTCTAATTTTTGTTGGAGACTAAAAAAGAAAAATTTCTTTGTTTATTTTAACCTCTTAATTACCTCATAAGTACTTTCCATCAAAATATTGTGAATTCTTTCATAAATATTACGATCGGGCCAAATTGTGTCAATAAGTAAATCAATATTTGGATCTGAACGGAGATTTCTTTTTGAGACAATTTTCTTTCGACATGTTGGACATTGACGCTGAAATTTTTATTTTTTTTTAAATTTAAAATAATTAAATACATTTGTTTTGTAAATAGAATTTTTAATACAATCAGCACAAAATCGATGAAGACATTCCTGTAATTTAAAATATTTGAAATAAACATATTCCTTTAGAAAATAATTTAAAAATCAGAATAGTTTATGAAATGACTGATCAGAAAGAAAAGGGATTTGTATCAAGAATGTTGCTTTTTACACTTTTAGCCGAATTTTTGCCTATCTTCCGCCAGAAATACAACACCTAATGGCAATTTAGCCTTGTTGGACAAATAAAAAAACTCACCGTAACAGTTGTATTTTTCAAAAGATCAAGGCAAACAGGACAAGTTAGACTCGGGCCTAATTTCTTCACCAAGACAGGCATTTTAATGCCACCACTATTGACAAGTTGTTTATGCGGAGAACGAACCTAAAAGACAATGAAAAGCAAAGATTCTTAAAATTAAAAATACTTCATCATAATTGGTCTCTTCATTATCGTAAGAATTAAAATCAGAATTTATTATGTCATCTTCGCATTGCATTATTTCTAAGAATCTATGTAGAAATAAAAAATAAATAAAAATCAAGAAAAGTAAATAAAATTAAAAACTTGGAAGAAAATCAAATAAAAAATTTAAATTGGCAGATATTTGGCAAAAAGTAAAAAAGAATTTTAAGAAAACGTTTCAGTCCCGACGTTACAGTCCCGATTTTAATTCATAATATCTGTTGAAAGCTCTTAATGTACGGATTATCTTACTGATTATTTTTCAAAGTTTCACCAGGGTAAGTCCACGCAATCGTGATTTTCATTTTATACCCGATTGTAGCTTTTTTGTAGTTTTTTCCCTAGTTGTTTGCTATTTTTCTTATTATTTTAAAATTTAATAAAAAATTTTTAGTTGGATTTAAAATGATTTCTGAAAATTCAATTATTCGCGATGGTGATTACTCTATTCTTCAAAAAGTTGGTGGGGAACAACTTAGACCTTGTCGTCTTTTAAGTGGACAGCGTGCACTTATTGAAAAGCTTAGTTTTGACCCGACAATTGCTTTTGGAAAGCCGTTTGGAATTTTTGAGGTTTTTTTTGTAAAAGAATTTTTGATTTTGCAAGTTTTAATATTTTTTCAAATTTGTCAGAATTTTTAATGTTGTCAAGTTAAAGTATAATTTTTCCCTTTAGGTTTGCTCTAATGGGAAAACATCTGTGTCGACTGATTTGAGCCAAAACGAATCTTTCAGTGACATTCATCAAATTGAACATTGTGAATCAAAACCACAACAAGGCGATAATATTAGTTTAGATTCTTCTGTAAACGGTTTTGTTTATTTTTATAGACTTCTATGGCCTTTTAAGTCCTTACCAGGGTCAAAGATAAGGATGTCATATCTGACACTTCCAGGGCCATAATTTTTCTTGTTTTGTAGAGGGTTTTTGCTTCACAAAAATTCATAAAATTGGACCCTATCCCAAAAGAAGGGTCGAATCGTTTTTTTCATTACTTTTTATTACTTCATAAAAATGGTCAATTTTCCTTAAAGTTGATGTATGTTGATTTTTGCCTTAAGGAAGAATGGAGGACAGATAATGAAAGAAATACACGTAAGGACAGACAAAACAACGACGGACACACACACAGACAAAACACGGACTGACGCGGACTGACAAAACACTGCCTGACACGGACGGCTCGGACAGACAAGACACGTACGACACGAGTCCATCCTTCTTTTGTCCGAGTCCTTCCGTGTTTTTCTGTCATTATCTGTCCTTCTCCATTCTTCCTTAAGGCAAAAATCAACATACATCAACTTTAAGGAAAATTGACCATTTTTATAAAGTAATAAAAAGTAATGAAAAAAACGATTCGACCCTTCTTTTGGGATAGGGCCTAAAATTGTCTCTTTGTCTATTAATTAATCTTTCGATTTTTAAACAAATTAATATGCTGCATATATTAAATGAAAAAAAATAAATATTGATATTTATTGTTAGATCAAAAGCAAATAATGACTGCCGATGATATTGCAAAACTAAAAGCTGAGGGATTATCGACTGAAAATTTGGTTTTTATTTTTAAAAACGATTTTTAATTTATTTTTATTTAGGTATCAAAACTTGTCAATGGCAATTCTTCCTTCAAAGATCGTTCACAATTTTCAAAAGAAAAATATGTCCGAAAAATGACTAAAAAACATTCGGTAAAAATATTTTTTGATTGAAATTTTTTTATTTTGACAGGGAAAAGTAATGATTTCTCGTCCAAACATTCGTCTTCTTTGTCAATCTTATTTTTATAAAGATCCAGAAAGATTAGCACATTTGAGGTTTTTTTTATTAAATTGTAAAATTTTAAAATAAAAAACTGCTTTTTAAAGATTGGATCAGTTGGCCCTTCTTATTCAATTTTTAAATATACATTCGTGTGGATGCAATGTATTTGTATATGAAAATGTAAGAATATTTTTAATTGTTATAAGGCACAAATTAAATTTTAAATGAACTTGGAAAAGTGCTTGGATTAAGAAAGATTTAAAAACAAATTTTCGCTACTACTAACTCGTAGAAAAAAATTTTTTACACAAGTCTTTTCCATATTGTCTCCTTGTAAAAATTTTTATAAATTCATTTAAAATTTCAGACATTGGGTTTGTTGGGTGCTGCAGTAATGGAAAGACTAGATAATCAAGGCAATTGTATTTTTCTACATCGTGGGGACTGGCCCCAATCAATTCCCTGTATTGATGCAATGAATAATCGTGTATATCAAATTATTTTAAATAATTTTTAAATTAAATTTATTAGAATCAAAACAATTTTCTCCCTTTACGAATAACTACATTTTTACAACCAGATCTTCTTAAAGACGAGGAAGAAGCTGATCAACAAAAAATTCAACGACGTCAAAATTTAACATCTCAAGAGGAAATGCAAACTAACGTTAATTTTTTAACCATTATATAATATATAAACCCGTAGGCAAGGGGATATTTTATTGTAAATTTTTAAACTTTTTTTAAATTTTGCCTGATTATGTTAAGAATAAGTTTACCTATTTTAAATTGTTCATATTTTTCAGAAACTATTTCTTTAGACCTTGGGGAAGAATTTAAATTTCGGTTGACCTATTTAATTAAAATTTACAATTATGATTTTTTAAAATTAAGTCAACAATTAATTGTGATGAGGAAGAAGATACTTCTTTACAAAATATGCTTGAAAGGAGAGTTAAACGACGGGAAAAAGAGAGACGAGCATTGAATTTGTTATCTAAAAATTCAATTAATGGAGATGAATTGTTAAATGAAGGAGAATTAGATGGAATTTTATTTGCGGGGAGGTAATTTTTTGTTTAAAACTTGAGTTTTTATTTAAACACCTTGGGGGAATTTAAGTTTATTCTGTTGGATTTCCTAGTCAGTTAAATAAGTATGAGTGGTTAAGTTGGTTAAATTCTTGTCTTTGGTTGCATTAAATGATGAAAACTCAATTAATGTCTTCTTTCCCCGGCAGAAGGGATTTGTGTTGACAAATTTAAAATTGAGTTCTGATAATGATTTTTTGTATATAATTAATTTTTAATGTTAATAAAAAATATTTTTATCAAAATTTAAGAACAATTGATCCAGTGGATGTTCTAAAACAGGTAATTGATGGATTGCGGCTTTCTGGCTCTGTAGTTGTTTATTCCCCCATTAAACAGGTATTTAAAATTAAAATTAATTTAAGAAATTTCTTTTAATTCAGCACATTTTGAAAGCCTGGAATTTTCTCCGTTCGACAAATTCTTTTATTGATATGCAAATACAAGAACAATTTTGTCGAACACATCAAGTATTGCCTAATCAGACTCATCCACTAATGCAACAAACGGTAATTTAATTAAGATAAACTAATGAGATTGACATTCTCAACTCAATTTTACATTTAATTAAAAATTAGGTAACTGGTGGTTATATTCTTTCAGCAATAAAAATTTTACCCGGCGAAAAATTAAAAAAATTAACAACAGAGGATTGAGATCGCTTAATATTTTTCGTTATGTTTTTGTTTTAAATATAAATTTTAACAATAAAATCGTAAATTTTGAGTTGACATTTTTGAAAAGTTTTATTATTTTTCAAATAAATACACAACAGATATAACCGTATTTAGGTTTTGGAAAGATATTATATTAAATTAAAAAATGTTAACATTGTAGATTATACAGATATTCTAAGTCCTCTAAAAAACTAAATTTTAAATCTCATTTAACAAATATCACACAAATTATTGAGCAGAAGAACTGGCAGCTGAAGCAGATGACCCAGCTCTTTGTTGACCACCTGAATCAAATTTTCCACCTTCTTTTCTTGCTCGGTTTTGGGCATGTCGATGTCTTGACTCGTGCAAATATTTCTAAAAAACAAACAATCATAACTTTGTGTACTCAGATTTTTTTATTTACTCCCCTCTATTTACTCCCCCTCTAGTTTTACAATTTTCGAGGACTTTTGTCTCTGTCCACGGGCATTTCCGCACCTAGAGAGCGGTACTATTCGACGCCGAGAAGAATGGTATATAATTCGACCGAATTCTCCCTAGCTAAACTATAATTTCTTTAAAAAAAATCCCCAACCCTTCTTTCTTTTGGAATTCTTCCCTCCATTTCTAGTTTAGCTCTAGCAGCTCTTCTTTTTAAAATTCTATTATATTGTTTCTCATTAACATAAATTGGTTCTATTTGATCTGTTGATTGACTATTTATAGATTCATTATTTATAAAATATTCATTTTGTTCAATTGAATCAAAAGAAGTCGAAGGAACATTAACAATTGTATGTTGTTGTTGATCACAAGGTGTAGGAACATTGTTATTATTTTCAATAAAATTATTATTTAAAGCAGATGGAAAAAACTTAAAAATTTTAAATTATTTACGTGTTTTGTAAAAATTATTTGAAAAATACATCTTTTTAATTTTTGACTCTCATCCAAAATGCTAATTTTCTTTCAAATAAAAAATCAATAACACCTGTCCACCAGTAATTGATGTGCCCAATGGTATGAGTGCAGTACTTCCGTCGCCAAGACTCATCACTTGAAAAGGCATCATTGCTTGCTGTCCTGATGAAAATGTAAAGTGCTGGTCATTACTATTATTTGAAGTATTTAATATTCCTTCACCACTCTGCTAAGAAAATATTTTTAAATAAAAATATTTAATTAATCATAATTTAATTATTCCCATTTTATCTTTAATGAGAATACTCAAGTCTATAATTATTCGGCATATGTACGTCTTCAAAAATAATAGAACAATTATTTACATTATTAGCCAATTGTATTCCTTGAGGCAATTGAAGGACATAATGTTGTTGAGGTTGTTGTAGGCTTTTTTCATTGCCTATAAAAGAGGAAGGGTCAACCCCAAGCATTTGAGCTGATTCAGCGGGAATTTGAACAAGCTGGTAATATTGCTAAAATTTGAATTTTGGAATTATAGGGAAATGTTTAGTTTTTGAAACCCTCTGTGGCTGTTGATCTTGTTCAACTATTGTCTGTTGTTTATTCGTTTTCTGAATATTTTGACCATTTTGAACAAAAGAGGAAGGAGAAGAACGAGGATATTCTTCCTGTGGGGAAGGAATATTTTTTGTCATTTCTACAAAGTTTATTTGACCATTCTGACAATTTATTGGTTTTTGTGCACTCATCGGCTGAATTTATTTGAAAACTAAAAGAAGAGAGAATAATAAAAAGTAAAAAATATAAAATGAAAATATTTTTTATTTATTCTAAATCTGCCACATTTTTAATTATTGTTAAAACTTTTAACAACAAAGAAAAAATCCGCTGCGCCAAAAAAGTGGCGCGACGAAATAACCCTCCTGAAAATAAACTGAGGGAAAAGAAAAAATAGTATTTGAAAAAGAAACCATTGAGGGAAATAAAACATTTCTATTTGGACAATTTAAATGGTTAAATAATAAATGAAGAATAAAAATGGTTGGTTATAAGCTGCTCATTTGATGTAAAAATAAAGAAATAACTGCCACTCAAATTGTTTTTTTTCTCTTTATATTTTCATCGCACGCACGCACATCCAATCAACGAATTCATGCAAAGGCGGCCCAAAACTACTAGCGAATGGATGGAAAACTAAAATATGTATGCAAGTCAATGAAAATGAGGAAATAAAAGAATTGAGGAAGAATGGGGCAAAAACTATTGTCTCGAAGCTAGTTTATAGTTAATTTATGCCAGCTGTGAATTTAGAAAATAATTATAGACAAAGCCTCCCCATATAATAAAAGCCATTAGCAGAAAGATGAAAAAGCAGCAAAATAAAAACAAGAATTTAATGGGAAAATTGAATAATTTAGGAAAAATTGCGTCAAAATGACTCAAAAAGTTCTATCGTTATAATTATCTCTCCTAAAGCTTTGAGGACAAAATCACATTTTTATGAAGGACAAAACAGTAAAATGGGAAAATCGAATGAGCATATACTTAAAGGATTGGGTAAAAAAAATAAAATTTTGTTTGTACGAATGAGAATATATAGATGGGCTGAATGGATGGATGGATGAAGAGGAAAAAATGTCATCGACGAATGTGTGTAATGGGAAGAAAGGCAAGCAATGGGAGAGACAACGTTAAATAAAAAAATAGGCGCTCTCTGTTGAGTAAATCCAACAGCCACCAAACAACAACGGAGAGAAAGGGAAGGCAACCACTCCACTTTACTTACTACACAGGCTATTTTATAATTTTTACCTTTTTGCCTAAACGAAAATAAATATTAAAGTGAATAAAAGATGGGCGTCCTTGGGTGTGTGCTTGACTCTGTTTGCTGCATTAAAAACGTCCACACCCTTCTCCACTAATGGGCAATAGGGGCGGGACTACCAGGGACTGGCTATGAATTTGAAGAATGTTTTTGGCTTTAATGATGCCGCCAATCGATTAATTGTTTTTAACAAGAAAACGATGTTTAGGAGTGTTTAATGAACAATTATCTTAATCAAAACATAAATTCTCGTAAATTTCTAAGTTCTCTTTCTGGTATATAAATTTTAAGAAGGACTGATCCAAAAAATTCAAAATTTACTTATAAAGGCCGGAGCAGTGTTCATAGGCTCGTACCAAACCTCGTACTCGTACTTTGGTACGAAGTACAAGTACGAGCAAAATTGAAATTTATGAACACTGGGCCGGAGTACACTTTACATGGAGATTTTGATTTGAACAATCTATAAGTCAATCGAAGGAGTTCGTCGATTTGAGTCGAATGGCATCAGAATTAGATCGCAAAAAAATATGGACCGAGATACATCTCTTAAAAATTAAAAAACCATAGGGGGGGGGGGGGGTTGTGGTCAAAAATTCAATTATAATTCGACTTAGCTCATCAATATGTTTCGATTGACAAATAGATTGTCCATATCTGAAAAACTCTCCCGGTAAGGTCTACCTTATCCCTCATAAGATTAACTTGACTTCTACCAAATCTTTCAAAAGCTTTTTACTTATTAAATCTGCTGGTACATTTCGATGTTAGTTTTATTTCAATATATTTAAAAAAATATTTTCCAAAAATTAAAACAATTTAGCCTCAACAAAATAATTTTTAAATTTAATTTAAAGTTTTCTTTATATCCTCAAAAATTTAATAACAAAAACACCGGCCGCGCCTGCATGGAAGTCCAAAACAAGTATCCAATTCTCCATTACATTTTTGTTTATTACAAAATTTAAGTAAAGCTTCACCATAATTTGCAAAACCATTAAGTTTATGAGCTTTAAAAATAAATTATTTATTTTTTTAGATTAATATTAGAGGGGGATTTTTTGTAAAATAAAAATTTTATAATTTTAAACATCCATCCCTTATATCTACTTAATTATCTAATAAATGAAAACAAAAAAAATTATTTTTATTCTTACCTTCAATACATTTACAGATTCCAGTCTCATTTTCACAAGAATTGTAAAGTCCACCACAAGAAGTTTGATTTAAACAATGAAGTCCACTAATACAAGCAGTACAGTCACAAGTTCCTGGAAAAATTCCCAAACAGCGGGGACGCAAATTTGTCTTTAAAAATAAAATATTTAAAATTTATTTAATCTTTTTAGGAAGTATTAAAGGATAAAAAATAATTAGGTAATTTCTGCATTCTCCAAAAATTTAGAAGAATTAATATAACCAGATTTGGCGGTATAATTGCCAAAAAAGACCCGCCCCCTTTAAATATCCTCTCGTTTAATTATCCTTTCCTAATCAAATATAAACAAAATTATTTTCAAACAACCTTTTCATTCTTTTCACCACAATCTTCATCTCTGTAACAAATAGAACGTGGAACACAATTTTTAATTTTTGGAGTAGTAAATGAATTGTCTTCTTCAGAATTAATGTTATTTCCAGCAACACTATCATTTGTTGTAATTTCTGTTCCATTTTTTGAAATAATTGTTGAATCACTTTTTTTATTGTCAAAAGCAAAGTCTTCTTCAAAAAAGTCTGTCGTGTTTTCCTCCATATTCATTGAAACATTTGTCTTCTCATTTACTTCATTTTTGTTGTTATTTTGAATGTCATTCAAAATTAAATGTTCTGTAGAAAAATTTTCTTTTGTATCAAAATCAAGGAAAGTTAATGTATCCAGCAAGTCAAAATTGTTGATAAAGTCAGTTTTGTCTGTGAAATTAAAAAATAAAAACAAAAAATATTCAAAACCTTCTTCAGTTGTAAAAACATTTGTTGTATTTAAAATTGCTTTAGACGTGGAAATAAATAAAATAATAAACAAAATAGAAGGCATTGAATTAAATATTTTCCAATTTGTTAGGTATTAAACTAAAAAATAAATTCAAAATAAAGCTTCATTTAAAACTAAGAAAATATCCCGTAATTTTTTTTAAATATAAATTCAAATATTTTTGGATTAAAAACTTTTAGCATAAATTTATGTACTATTTGTATTTCATTTTCATATTTTAACCTCACAGCACTCTGGTTTTGTAAAAGAAAATACATTTTTCGAAAAAAACGGCAAAAACATTTTTCCGTGCAGAACAAAAATCAAAACAGAGTCCGCACTCAACAGTCAGCACTCAAAAGACTTTTCAGGATAAAAAACGACATTTTAACCTAATTTTGGCCGTGTAGAGATTTAAGGAATAGAGATTTTAAGCATTTTTAGGGCAGGCAGACATTTGAGGACGGACATTTGAGGATACAAAATTATATACAAATCGGCAAAATCTTAACAAAAAATGTCAAAAATTAGTGAAATATTGAAATAAATTATGATTTATTTGTAACATAAAATGAAAAAGAGCTTAATTTTAGTAAAAACCTTTATTTTGCTTGAAACCAGAGAAAATCGTCATTTCAGGACAGAAAATTAAGGAAAAGGTATCTTGTGCAATTTCAGATGGACATAAGACATTTTGCGTGGCGCGACACATGAGGATATGACTTTTGAGGACCAGACACTTGAGGACCGACTTTTGAGGACGCGACCTTTGAGGATGCGACCTTTGAGGATGCGACTTTTGAGGATCAGACATTTGAGGATACTCTAATGTCAAAAAAAATTAAAAAATAAATAATGTTAATTTTATGTTTAAAAAATTTAAATTTTATAATTTTATGGCTTGCTCAATGCCTAACGAGCAAATAGTAGTGCTCTCCGGAACCGCAAATTTGGCAGGAACGGAACCGGAACTGAAATTTCGACCGGATCCGGAACCGGATTCATTAAGTCTCGTTCTTTTTGGTTTATAAACTAGAGGCGTGTGAACCGAAAACTCTTGAATGGATTAATGAGGGATATCATAGGGTTTGGGAGGATAACGGAGGATTTAGGAGAGGGATCTGGATCACATCAGTAAACGAAGTGCCTCTGAGCCGCTCCTTGATTGCAGATATGGGTATCCAGTAGAAATCGAGATTTTCTACAAAAAACAACCTACTTAATCACCGACATTTCTTTGAAATACAGAAAATCCTGGTAAATACCCCAGATACCAGAAACCTCCGAAATCCCTTGATGATATTTCTTCTATTCTTCTACTCATATTTCTTCTATTTACCTGAGCAGCAGGCGAAAATTTTGAGAATTTTGGAAGGCAAAGGAGCCAGACTTGTTCCTTTTTTGCGCGGCAGGCAAAAATTTTGAAAATTGTGGAAGATCCTTAAGCCAAAAGTCTTCACCAGAACTTTCGGTGAAGCTCTAGCAATAGTTTCAGTTTTTTTCATTCCAGTTTTCGAAGTCATTTCTCATTAATAATTATTTGCTCGTTAGGCATTGAGCAAGCCATAAAATTATAAAATTTAAATTTTTTAAACATAAAATTAACATTATTTATTTTTTAATTTTTTTTGACATTAGAGTATCCTCAAATGTCTGATCCTCAAAAGTCGCATCCTCAAAGGTCGCATCCTCAAAGGTCGCGTCCTCAAAAGTCGCATCCTCAAAGGTCGGTCCTCAAGTGTCTGGTCCTCAAAAGTCATATCCTCATGTGTCGGGTAGCCACATTTTGGGAATGCTTAGTGGATTTTGAGTTTTTTTTCAGTGGAAGGTTTTGAGGGCTTATGTTCAGAGGGTGTTTCGAGGCATATTATGTTTATAGCTCGACGAATTGAGTATTTTACTCTGTTGGACATTTTGAGATTAGGCAAAAGATGGGATGTTTTAAGGGTTTGTTCATTTTCGGGTTTATTCATTGGGACATTTTTTCTTACTTTAAATTAGAGTTGATCAAAACGATACTGGTATCGGCCAACCCGAGACCGAGATTGACCGATACTCAAGAACCCGATACCGAGACCGATACCATCATTTTGAGCCGAGACCGATACCGAGAAACGATACTGACCGAGACTAAAAATTTTTTTATTTAATGTCAAAAAATACGTGTAAAAATAATTTATTCATTATTTTCATCATCTGGATCCGATATTGCGTGGCAATGGATACTAATTTTTGTGTCCGTATCCGAATAGGTATATCCGTGAGGTCGACATCCGTATCCGTTTATATCCACTTTTGAGGCCTATCTATCCGCGGGTATCCGCGGATGGCCGAAGTGAAAATTTCGGTTAACCAACTATTTTTAAGCGCCGCAGGCAAAAATTTTTAGAATTTTAGAAGTGCAAGTCAACAGATTTCTTCCAATTTTCAGCGCCGCAGGCGAAAATTTTTGAAGTTTAGGAAGGAAAAGGCCAGAATTCTTCCTAATTTCAGCGCCGCAGACAAAAATTTGAGAATTTTGAAGGCCATGAAGCCAGATTTCTTCCAATTTTTGCCCTCAGATACGCAAACTCAATGCGCTCATCACTGCTTCCGATCATTTTAAATCACCTTAATCCACTGGTCGGAACAATAGTTGCCGAAAATCGGAAGGCTCTGTAATCAAAATCTTGAAAATCTAACGGCCGAGGGCTCGGAAAATTCAACATTTCAGCGCGCGCCGCAGACGAAAATTTATTAAATTTTGGAAGGCCAAGTCACCAAATTTCTTCACTTTTCAGCGCCGCAGGCGAAAATTTTTGAATTTTAGAAGACCTTATTCGAAAAAAATTAACTTTCTCTGTTATGTATAGAGTAGCACGAGGTCGAGGTTTTTCGAAAAAACCGAGGCCGAGGATCACCGAGACTGGAAAAGCCGAGATCGAGGTCGAGGGGCAAATTTTGACCCGAGACCGAGGTCGAGGACCGAGGAAAACCGAGGTTTTTAAAAACCTCCATAGATTTTCAAAATCAAATTAAATTTACTAAATTTTATCAAAATTTCACTAAATGATTACAAATTAATATAATGGAGATGACCATTATAGATATGAAAGCTAAAATCCTTGATCAAATAATTTCAAAGCTTTGATCAGCTTTTTTCAAACACTGTATTTTAAATTTGATTAGCATGAAAGTGAACTGGCCAACCGAGCCGAAATTTTCGATTAACCTAACTGAACCGAAAATTTGTCAAAGATTAAGGAGATCTATTGAGATAAGGATTTGAGTGATTGAAAAAAAGTGGATTTGAGTGATTGATAACGGGTGATAAAAAGGGTCGAATTGATTAAGGGGGTTCTAATAGATATTAGTTTATTAATAACGGATAAAGGGATTTGAACCGATAAATTGAACCGAAAAGACGGATAGACGGATATGGGGTCCCGGATAGACGGTCCCTGCTCAATTGAGTCCCGGCCCTATAACTTAGCAAGTAATGGTCATTTTTTCATGTTCTTGATATCATTGGATAGAGAAAAAATCAGAATTTTTGACCGATTGATAAAAAAACTTATGATTTGAAAATTAACTTTTTTAAAAAAATACGATTTTTCGGCACTTTATCCATCATAACCTTATAACAACAATCGGTCAGGAATCTTGATTTTTTGGTATGTTGTAGCCTATTTAATGCACTATCCAATGGTACCAAGAGTAACCTGCGCCGCAGGCGAAAATTTTAAGAATTTTGGAAGGCTATGAAGCCAAAAATCTTCCTTTTCCTGCGCCGCAGGCGAAAATTTTGAGAATTTTGGAAGGTAAGTCACCATATTACTTCCATATTTTACAAAAAAGCAATTATTAGGGGTGTATATTTAGCCTCGGTCCTCGGCCGAGGTTCGGGCCGAGGACCGAGACGAGGTTCCGAGGCCCGAGGTCAGCAAAATCGAGGTCGATGTTTGAAAATGGCCGAGGACCTCGGCCTCGGCCTCGGCGAGGCCTCGACCTCGTGCTACTCTAGTTATGTAGGGATATCCGCAAAAATTTATGGACGAAAACTTGGACAATATTGGTAATTTTGGTTCTTTGAGTCAGTATCGTTTCTCGCCGAGAAATGGACCGAGAATATCGGTATCGGTTTCGAGACCGAGAATGAAAAAACCGAGACCGATATTGGAAAAAAGCCGAGAATCTCGGTATCGGTCTCGGTATCGGTCTCGTCTTGATCAACTCTACTTTAAATAAGCTAAAACTTCCCCTTTTCAGCGCCGCAGGCGAAAATTTTGGAAATTTCTGAGGACAATCGCCAAAT
Organism: Meloidogyne arenaria; assembly: GCA_036172955.1. Taxonomy (NCBI): domain Eukaryota; kingdom Metazoa; phylum Nematoda; class Chromadorea; order Rhabditida; family Meloidogynidae; genus Meloidogyne; species Meloidogyne arenaria. The sequence continues at coordinate 2,591,729 of JARQAB010000024.1, forward strand.
TTTTTCCACTTTTTTCTGAAAATTTATGAAAATTCACAAAATTTTGGCAAAAATTTGCAACAATATTGAAATAACGGAAAAATTGGCTAATTTTGTAGTTATTTTTTATTTTTTCCATATATCCGTCCTCAAATGTCCGTCCTCAAATGTCCGTCCTCATATGTCCGTCCTCGAAAGTCCGTCCTCAAATGTCTCACCACCATTTTTAGGGGCGGGGGACACTTCAGTCCCGGGACGTTTCAGTCCCGAGCCTATAACTCGAGAAGGTTCGAGTAGTTTTTGGAACTCATGGTATCGTTGGATAGAGGATTAATCAAGCTACAAAATAAGCTATTGATCGAAAAATTTGATCGACAGGTACCAAAGTTATGATTAAAAAACATGCAAAAAAATGACTTTTTTAAAAAATGGCGGTTTTTTGATAATAACTTCCTTATCAGTTGATAAAATTATTTTATCTTTGGTATCATTTTGTAGAGAATTTAATCCTCTATCCAATGATACTAAAAGTTCAATAGATTATTGGAAAATTCCCGAGTTACAAGGTCGGGACTGAAACGTCCCGGGACTGATGTGGGACGTTCCGCATTTTTAGCTATGCCATTTTATGATGTGTTTACTCATTATTCTCGTACTGTCTATTTGATTATCGATCTTTTAATGATAGATGTTTTGACCCATTTTGGTTTATCAATCTTTTAAGAATTTCTGTCTGTGTGACGTTTTGACCCATTTTGGCCAAAACTAACAATAAGTTGATTAATTTTTTTAGAATTTGTTTTTTATTTTAATCTTTTTCAGTTATAATTATAATTTCATTGCTCACTAATCTTGATGGGTTCGGGATCTTTTGTTGGTATAAAATTCTGTCCGGAATGGTATTTCTTGATTTTATAATTATTTTTGTTTAAAAATATTTTTAGTAACAATATGCTCTATCCTCGTGAAAATAAAGAATTTCGTCGATTAATGTATGTTTGTCGAAATTGTGAGCATAGTCAAATTGCTGACAATCCTTGTATTTATGTTAACAGGCTTACACATGAAGTCGAGTGTGTTTTTATTTTTTGAAATTTATTTTAAATTTCCTTAGCGAGCTTACGCAAATTGTTGCTGATGTTGTTCACGATCCAACTTTGCCCAGAACTGAAGAACATGAATGTCCGAAATGTGCTAAAAGGGAAGCTGTATTTTTTCAGGCGCAGTCTAGGCGTGCGGAAGTAAAAAATATTTTTACTTTTTTATTAAATTAATTTCTTGTAATTAGGAGGAAATGCGTCTTTATTTTGTCTGTGCTGGATGTCACCATCGATGGACAGATTAAATTTGTTTTTGATATTTGATTTTGTGGACATTATCTTTTATTTATTTTTTATGGATTATTTTTACAAAGTTTCATTTTTCTTCAATTTGTTTACTTCATTTATTTTTTTTTATTTTAAATAATTAATTCAAAATTTTCATTTTATATGTTAAAGACGCGTGCTTTGGACGCATTTTTAGGCGAGGTAGTTGGTGGAGGTGTGGCAGGCATTGTACTCTTCAATAAAGATGGTAATTTGTTAAAAATTTTATTTAAAAGTTTGGGGGTTGTAATTTTTAGTTTGTAAGTTTTCAATTTGTTCTAGTCTTGGAAGCGGGGTTGGCGAGTTTTTTCTGGCTATTTTTTCCTGTATATATTGTCGAATAGTTTTTAGATACTTCGAATTTTAGGATTAACTGTCTCACGTGCACTTGACAATTCTCGGGGTGGTGGCAATGTTTATTCGGCATTATTGGCAAATATATGGGAAACATTTGAACGTCATGGTTATTTGTTTTTTATATTTCTAAAATGATTAATTTTTAGGAGTTCGGGATGAACTAAAAGAAGTTGTTATTGGTTGTGAGAATGGAACAGTTGTTTTAACCAGAGTAGCCTCAATGCTTTTGGCAGTTTTGGGAACTGAAGATGCTCCACTTGGTGTACTTTTGGTTAAATTACATGCCTTGGTTGATCAGCTAAAGATTCCGCTTAGTGCCATTTCAACATAATTTTGTGACTTGTTAAATGTTTTTGAGCGATTTTTTGGTTATATTTTTTAATCTAAACTTTTTTTGAAAATTATTTTTTGTAAAGAGAAATTTAAAAATTATTTATAATATTTCTAACTGTTCTGAAAAATGTTTCCATAGAAAATCACAGTTTTTCATTTGTGAATAAATCTATTTTTGAATTTTTAATATCTTAATCTTTTTCTGGTTTTTTACTTTTAATATTTTTCAATTAAAAAAGCATATTTATGTTTAATATTCTTATTTGTCATCTAGTAACAGTAAATAAATGGTCTCAATATCTCCGGAGTTAATTGAAGATCAGGTTAGTATCATTTTCTTTTTGTGGATGTTATTTAGCTTTTAAATAAGAATTCTGTAAAAACTTTGAAAACTGTTATGGTAGTGATATTTGGATTAATTTTGCGTGATACATTTAATAGAAAAAAATGATTTTCCGTTTTGCTTTTATGTTATAGGTTTACAATTTTCAAAAATTTAATAATTATTGAAAGAATTTACTTTTAGGTGAATGAAATTTTGTCAAAACATAAAAATGAAATTCTGAGGCTACGCTACAGCTTTGAATTTGAGCCAATTTTTGGTAATTCTAATTAAATCTACCTAAAGCATTTTTTCAAATTTTAGACGAACTTTGTAAACTTCTACCAAATGCCAAACCGGAAGATATTCGCAAGGAACTTGATATGCGTATTCTCCTCCTACTTGGACTTAATCAAGTGGTGACCAGATTTCCTCCTGAGCCTAATGGGATTCTTCACATTGGGCATGCAAAAGCTATAAATATTGATTTTGGAACCGCAAAGGTTTGTTTTTCTACTTTACATTTCCTTGAAAATGATATTTTTTATTTAATAATTTTCAGGCCAAAGGTGGAATTACTTATTTACGTCTTGACGATACAAATCCTGAAGCTGAAGATGTTTGTTGTTTTTGATTTGAATATTATGATTTAAAATTACATTAATTTTTGAAATTTATCTTTTGAAAGCATGATCTACTAATTTTAGGATTTTTTGTTACGCTAATATTAGGAAGAAATTCTTAAATGCAATAGTTATATTTTTGTTTCTGTTGATGAAACAATGAGTGTTTTGATGAAGAATTTTCATTTAAGATTTAGTCCTTTATCTTCTCTTTTTTACTTCCTTTATTACATATTAAAATATTTGCCTAAAAATTATTTTAATTTTTAGGAGCGTTATGTAAATGAAATAATTGAAATGGTTAAATGGCTTGGCTTTACTCCTTATAAAATTACACATTCTTCTGATTATTTTGATCAATTATATGAATGGGCATATGTTCTAATTAATAAAGGTTTGGCATATGTTTGCCATCAAGGAATTGAAGAAATGAGAGGCTTTGATCCTCCCCCATCACCTTGGCGTGACAGACCTATCGAAGAGTCTATTAAACTTTTTGAAGCAATGAAGAATGGAGCCTTTAGTGAAGGAGAGGCAACTCTTAGATTAAAATTAACAATGGAAGATAGTAAACAAGATCCAGTTTGTTTTTTGGACTTTATAAAAAAAAATTCTAAATAGAAAAATTAAACAAGAGGCAGATTTATAGAGCATTTGAAAATTAGAAAAATATTATCTGATGGGGGTTGTACTCTTAAATTTTTTAGTAATCTAATAAATTTAAAAAGGAAATGTTTAATATTTTGTCAATCTTAAATTTCGTTAATTAATAGAAGAAGAAAATTATGCTTTAACCTATTCATAATTTTCAAAATAAAATATTTTTCATAATTATATTTAAAAAATTTAGGTTGCCTTTCGTATAAAATTTTTGCCTCATCATCGAACTAAAGACAAATGGTTTTTTTACTAAAATATTTTTATTTAATTTTCTTGGCAGGTGTATTTACCCAACATATGATTATACTCATTGTTTGTGTGATAGTATAGAGAAAGTAACTCATTCTCTTTGTACAAAAGAATTTCAAACAAGGTTAGATTGAAAAATAAATATTTGGAATTTTTTAAAACATTTAAATTTTTAATTAGAATTTTGGGCCCTATCGCAAATGAAGTGCGTAATCATATTTTTTTCTCCTTCCTTCCACAAGGTCAAAATGGGGAACTTTTTCATTAGTATTTGATGTGTGCTGGTTTTTCCAAAGGAAAAATAATGCAAGAGGATTAATTTTTTTACATTTTCTTTTCTGTTCATGTTTTGACTGACCGTGTTTCGATTGGAAAACAGTCAAAAAACGGACAGTTTTTACCGAAAAACGGTCAAAACACGCAAGGACACGGTCAGTCAAAACACGGGCACACACAACTCTGGGCACATACGTCAACACAGGCACACACACGTCAAAACACGGGCACCCACATTAAATACTAAGGAAAAATTTCCCCATTTTTAACTTGGAAGGAAGGAGAAAAAATATGATTACGCACCTCATTTGCGATAGAGCCGAATTTTGACTTTAAATAAAAACTTTTTTTGTTCTCAAAATTGTCAAATAACAATTTTTTTAGAAGGAGTTCCTATTATTGGCTCTGTAATGCTTTAGATGTTTATTGCCCAACTCAATGGGAATTTTCTCGTTTAAATCTTTCTTATACAGTTGTTTCTAAAAGAAAGTTACTTAAATTGATTCAAAGTGGGGTTGTTAGGTTAAATTATTTTTAAATATTTTTAATAATTCTTATTCCTTTATTAACAAAATTAGGAAAATATTAGATTTGACTATCTCCTCAAAACTTCATTAAACTTAAAATTAAAAAAAATTTTTTAGTGATTGGGACGATCCTCGGCTTTTTACTCTTACCGCCCTTCGACGTCGTGGCATCCCTCCAGAAGTTATCAACAAATTTGTTGAGAGTTTGGGTGTTACTGTTGCTCAAACTTTAATTGATCCAGTTATGTTAGATGCTTTTTGCCGTGATTATTTAAATATAACGGCTCCAAGGACAATGGCTGTATTAGAACCTTTAAAAATAAAAATTAAAAATTTTGCTGAACTTGGATTTCTTCCTGGACATTCGTTGAATGTTAAATATTTTCCGGCTGATCCAAACTGTACGGACGAGTGGCAAATTGCCTTTGACGAACAAATATTTATTGAGAGAATGGATTTTAGAGAGGTTGGAATTTTTTTTAATTCTGTAAATTAATTATCACATTTCTTTTAAGGAAGCAGAAATAAGCTATCGGCGCCTTACCATTGGACAGTCAGTTGGTTTGCGTCATATTAATTTAATTATTCGAGTCGTGAGTATTGAAAAAGATGCAACAAATGGGGAAATTAAACAAATTATTGTTAATGGTGAAATGGCAGCTAATGCTTCTAATAAACCAAAGGCATTTATTCATTGGGTGGCTAGACCTGTTCAATGTCAAGTTAGACTTTATGAGAAATTGTGAGTTTTTTTAGAAATGAAATTTAATTTTTTTAAATAAAAATTTAGATTTTTACACAAAAATCCAGAAGATCCTGTTCAAGTTCCTGGTGGATTCCTAACAGATATAAATTCAAATTCTTTAACTGTTTTGACAGAATCATTAGTTGATGCTAGTATTGCAAATAATGCTAAACCTTATGATAGATTTCAATTTGAAAGGAATGGTTTCTTTTGTGTTGATGCAAATGATTTGGCTAATGGAAAGGTAAATATAAAAGATTATCTCTCAAATTGGTTCGAAGTTATTTAATTTAACTTAATTTAACCTCCCGAAAAAAATTATTTAATTTCAGCTTGTTTTCAATAGAACAGTTTCTTTACGTGAAGATGTTGGAAAGAATGCATGAGAGAGGCTCTAAATAAAAATATTATTCTAGTAAAAAGGAATGAATGTCCCAGTTGTTAATTAAAGTATTTAAATTTTATTTGTTAAATGTTAATTTTTTGTTTTTAATAAAAATATTTTAGCAATTTTATTTCATTTTATAATGTTTTTTATACAAATTTATTTTAAATTTTTTTATTGAATGTTTAAATGATTTTGATTAGAAAATTTGCGGAATTTTTTGAAAAATAAATTTAATAGATTTGGGTCTGCCAAAATTTCTTTGTTTTTAGCAAAAATATTTAGCAAAAACAAAGTTGGAATTGTTTATATTGTTTTTATACCTATTCTTTTGACTAAAATATGGATAAAAATTTATTGCTAATTGGCCATTTGTGCCCTAATTAGAAATTATTGGATGACCCAAACCTGATAAATAAATGTAAACTTCCGATTTCTGTCCACTAACTAAATTAACTATTTAATTAAACTAATTTGAATTTTTTAGACTAGTAATGAGTGAAGACAACATTGGAACGAATAATAATTTTAGAAATTCAATAAATGAGTCTGTGGAAGTTAAGCGTGCAGATTGTCGAAAGCGTTTACGGACTTTAGAAGTAAAAGATTAAATAAAAATTTAATTGTTTTTTTTTATTTTAGAATGAAAATGAGAAGTCTGAATTAGCCTCAAAAATTATTAAATGTGGTTTGGAGTTGGTAATTATTTTTTTGATAATTTTTTGAAAAGAAATTAATTTTTAGGAATATTCATTAATTGAAAATTTAAAAGAAGTTGACAAAAATTCCAAATTATCTGAACAATTGGAGAAATTAAAAAATTGTGAAAAGGCAAAAATTAAAGAGGAATCTGAATTAAATAAAATTAAAGAAGATTATAAAGAATTAAATAATAATTTGGTAAATATTAAAAAGGTGGTTAGTCAAATGAAAATCGAAAAATTAAATATGGAAGATGACTTTAACGAAGAAATTGAAGTGAGTGTTTTGAAATCTGAGAAATTTTAAATACATTATTTTACAACAATTTGTTTTTTTTTAATTTTAGACAGTTCGAAAAAAGGCAACTGATCAACTTAAAAAGGTTATAATTATTTTATAATTTTTTAACAAAATTTTATTTTATTTTTAGGTCAATCAATTAATGTCAAAACATTTAAAGGAATACAATTCTGATAAATTAAAATTATATGGAGAAATAACTAAAAAAGTAACAGAATTGTCTAAAATTCAAATTAAATACAAAGGATTAAATAAAGAAATAATTATTTGTAGAAATATAATATTTAAATTAAAAAAGGAAAAATCAGAAATTATAAACAAATCTAATGAAGAAATTAAGGTAAATTAATTTTTGTTTTTGAAAATTTTTTTTTAGAAATTTTTAATTGAGAAAAGTCAAATTGAGGAATTAAAAGAAGAGAATAAAAGAATTTCTGATTTATTTGATAAACAAACAAAAGAGCTTATTAATGTTAATATTGAGAAAGAAAATTTGGTTTCGCAAAATGCAAAATTAAAATTGGATATTTTGCAGGCACAAAAGACAATGTTGGTAAAAACAAGGGATATATTTAAAATATCTTTTTTGCCTTAACTTTACACATTCTTAGAGGGCTATTTGATTTTCTTTTAGTTTTTCTAATTTTTCTAATCCCAAAAATTCTCAAAAAATCGAAAGGAAAATTTAAGAGTAATTTAGTTCTTTATTCTTTTTAAAATTTAAATAAGAATATTTTTTTAAGTTTAAGCATGCAAGCTTCTCGTGCATTTACTTATCAACGGAATTAAAGAGAATCATATTTATTTACTTACAAAAATTGATGACCAGAATATATATTTATTAAATAGATGAAGTTGAAAAACGCTTTAATTTTCTCTCAAAATTTTTTAAAAAATATTTTTGACATTTTTTTTATTTTTTAAATTTTTATTAAAGTAAAAACAAAATAAATTTTGACAATTTTTTATTTATATAACGAATATTTATGGGATTTAATAATATTTTTTGGGTAAATATTTCAAAAATACAAATTATGTTCACTTTTAATTAAATAAAATGTTTAGAGATCGGACAATGGATGAGATTTCGCTCAATTAAAAAATGTCGGTAATTCAAAAATGTCGTTATATTTTTTCGATTTAAATTAATCTTTAAATTTAGTTTCTAATTTAAATAATTTTTTTGTAAAAAGTGAACAATTTCTTAATTAAAATTTGTTAAAGTTAAGGTATTTTAGCTATTAAATTAGTTGTTTTTGATAATTCTTTGGATGAGTTTTTGTTGTTTTTATTATTTTCTTTAGTTCCTCTTAGGCATAAATTGCGCTAGAAATTAATTTTAAAAAAATTAAAAAAATATTTTTACCTCAAAAGAGGGACTTAATGAATATCTTCTCTCTTTCCTTCTCTCTTTTCTCCTTTGTTGGTTTTTATTTTCTTTTTTATTTTTTTCTTTAATAAATAAATTAAAATAATTATCATCATCTACCTCTTCTTTTTCTTTTATTTTTTCAATTTCTTCAATTTTTCTATCCAATAAACGTGAAAACATTGAATATAATAATTCTATATTTTCTTCTAATATTAAATTATTTTTATTATTTACTCCCTCCTCTTCTTCCTTTACATTATTACTATTAACTGTCCAACAATTTCCATAACTTATTGTTGAACATTCTGATGAGGGACTTGGGGCTGGGACTATTCTCCTCAAATTTTTATTATTTTTATAATTGTTACTACTTGCACGAACGAGGCGATTGGCCTTAAAAAATATTTTAGTAAAAATAGAATTTCTCGAAGATTACTCATTAAATAATTGGTAATTACTTTATAGAAAAATTCCAAAAAAAAAAACAATTTTCACCTCATTTAACGTTATTTTTCTGTAAGCCCTAACAACATAAGAAGTATCAAAATTCACTGGATGTTTTTTGCCGCTTGTCAAAATTGGTTTTAATTTTTTTGCATTAAAACGTTCAAATCTAAAAATTTTTAATTAAAAATAAATTTTCTAGAAAAACCCTTCCCTTACTTATCTCTAACAGAATTTTTTCCTTTAAATCCAATAATATCTTCTAAACCAGACATCATATAATCACAATACTTAAATACTTTTATTTATTTATTTTCTTCTTTCCTTTACCTTAATATAAACTTTTTCGGTCATTGTATCTTTTTTCTCGATATCTTTTTTTTCAACTTTTAAAAAATAAAGTAATGGGCGAATTGTAATACCCTAAAAATTATAAAAAAATATTTATTTTAAATTTAATTCTTCTCAACCTGTACAAAAACAGTAAAGAAAATAACAGCAATACAAGTAGTTACAAACCTTTAAAAAATATTTTTTTTGTAAGTAATTTTTAAAAATTTTAAAAACATTTGTTTTGCGGGGATTTTATCATCCAAAGAGACAACAAGTCCAAAAGCTATTGCCCCTCGAAGACCTCCATATGATAGAACAAATTGGTCAGAAAAAGAAAATTTTCTAGCCCGACATTTATTTAAAAATAAACATTGAACAACAACCCCTACACAAAAATATTTTTTTTATTTTTAAATTTACAAAAATATTTACCAAAAATTCTAAAAAGTAAACAAAACCCAATTGTAATTCCAATAAATGCCCAATCAAAATGGTGATTATGTGAAGCTGTAGATAATCCAAGAAACATAAAAATAACCTTTTAAAATTTTTATTTAATTTCTCTTCTCCTTTCCCTCCCCCCTCTCCCTTCCCCTTTGGTACACCTCAACTGAATCCCGACTCAACTGAGTCCAGGACCCTATAACTTATGAAGGGATGGTCACTTTTTGGAGGGACCTCCCTCCCCTCTCTCCCCCGTCCCCTTCCTCCCCCATCCCCTTCTTTCTCCCTTACCGTTTCACTACATTGTGCAAGCATTTTAACAAAATATTTAACAGAAGAAGAAGCATCTATTGATAGATTTTCTTTCACATATTGCTTCATTCCAATACCACAAGCAACTATTGCCAAAATAGATGAGAGGCCAAATAATTCAGCACTTAAATATGCCAAATATGGAACAACAAAAACAAAAACTGGGGCTAAAAGTCGAATACGTGTTGCGAATCTTTTTTAATTTAATTTTTAATTAAATCCAAAAATAATTATTCACTTTGTTGCCAGAGAAGCCACAATTGCAAATAAAATGCCAATAAATAAGCCCCCAATTGAAATTATAAGAAAAGAAGCACATCCAGCAATAAAATGCCAAAATGAGAGATTGTCAATACCAATTAATAAAAATTTACGAAACATTTGATAAAGAACCTTTTTTTTAAATTTTTTAAATTTTAATTAATCCCCCTCTACTTACAACACTAACACCATCATTAAATAATGCTTCCCCAAAAACATTAATAAACAAAAAAGAATTTATATTTATTTGTTCAAAAACAGCAATAACGGCAACTGGATCGACAGCACTAATTAAAGAAGCAAAAAGCAAAATTTGAAAAGAAGAAAATCCAACAGAGAAAATTCCAAATTTTGAAATCCAAAAAAGAGATAAACCTTCAAAAAATAATTTAGATTACATTCCATTACTAACCAATAGTTAAAGTATTCCATATTGTTCCACAAAAAGCAAATAACATAACAGAATCTTTTAAAAAATATTTTTTTCTTTCCAAAAATTAATTTAAAATACCTATATTATCAAAAAGTTCACGATTTGGCATAAAATAACCTTTTACAAAAAAATTAATTTTTTATTTAAATTATTTTTTACCAGCTTCAAAAATAATTGGAGGTAATAAATAAAGAAAAAAAGTATCTGAAGGCAAAAAAAATAATCTTTCGTCGACTTGAGCAAAACGTAAAACAGATCCCAATAATAAACCGAGAACTATTAATAATGCAGAATCGGGAATTGCTTCGGCCATTTGTTTATTTAAATTGAAAACTTGAGTTTAAAATTAAAAAATAAATTTTTATTTTTAAAAGAAAATTTTGGTTTATTTATTTTAAGATAAAAAAATAAGGTTCCCTTACAGAAATAAGGTTTCATTCTCTCAAGCTCTAAAATATAGCTCTATTATTGTTCCTGACAACAATAATCTCTGTACTATTTAAAGGATGGGAAGGGGTTGGGAAATATAAAATTTTATTTTTTTAACAAATATTTGTTTGATAATGGTTGGAGATTGTATATTTATTATTCGAATACCCTTCAAGGGGAATGTGGAATTACAAAAATAAATAAAGAAATAAGGTTCCATTCAATTAGAATCCAAATTAAAATCCAAAAAAAAACTAACGTATTTTAGCAATACTAGCCAACAAAACCCAAAGAGAAAGACCAAAAGGAACACTAACATGTGTCCAATTTAAATTAATTAATTCAAAATTAATTTCTTTAAATTCATTTAATAAAGAATTATTATTATTTGTTTTTTCTTCAACTAAATTATTTTCTAATATTTTAATTGTTAAATTATCCTCTAATGATTGACAATAAATAGAATTTGTTGTTGTTAATAATAATATTAAATTAAAAATAAATAAAAAATATTTTTTTGGCATTCTAATTAATTAATTATTGTTGATTATAGCCGATCCACGATGAATAAGAAAGAGTATTATTTATAATGTTTACCTCAAATTATTCAGAAAATTAATTTTTTTAATAAAAAACAAACTTAATGAAATTAACAAACCCCTTAATTTACTCAATTAATTACCCCTTATATCGAGAATATTATAAACAATAATTCCCACAAAATAATCGAGGAAATGCTGTATATCTCTTAAAATAAAATCCAAAAAAGTGTAAATTATCTAGTAAATAAATATGTATATTTTTGTTGGCATTTTTAACATTAATTCAAGTAAATAACAAAATAATTATTTATTTATTGTTTTATTTTTGAATTAAAATTCTCTTTTTTTTTCAAATTTAGTACGGAAAATAAAGGATTTCCTCTTTTTTGGATGAATGCGCGAAAAAAGGAGTAAAAAATGGAGAGAGAGAAAAAGGCGTTGAAAAAAATAAGTGAAACCGCCGCCGATTGAAAATAAATATTTTTAATAATTATTTTTAATTATTATAATCGATTAAAAAAGCTTTGCAAAAAAGGAAAAGCTTTAAAGAATTATTTGAATAAATATTCGTAAATAAAAACATAATTTTTTGATTTCATTTTTAATTTTTAAATCAAGCTTTTTTTTAAAAAAAAAACAAGTTTTTATTTAATGACCATATATATTTATTTAGTAACAACTGCTGTGGTTAATCATGCATGAATTCAAAAAAAAGGAATGAGGAAAATATTTTTTGACCAGTGAAAGTAAAATAAAAAAGGAATGAGAGAATGGTTGGTTTTTGATTTAGATTAGAGGAGAAAATTAAAAAAATTAAATTTGATTTTTTATTTAGGGATTTTATATTAATTAAACACAATATAGAAAAAATAAAAATACGAGGAAAATTAAATTTGTAGTTAGAATAAATTAATGAAAATTTAGAACTATATAAAAAATGTGGAAGAAGAAATTTTTTGAAAAAATCTCCAAATTTCAAATCTCTTCTTTAATTATAAAATTTTGATTATTTTTAAACAAAAATAAAGCGGAAATGTGTCCGATAAAAGAAGAGGAGGAGAAAGAAAGATCCCTCCTCTTTTTAATTTTTATCTCCAACTAGCTTTGCACTTTTTTATCTCCAAATCTCTTCTTCTCTTTCTTTCTTTTGTCCATCAAGATAAAACATTTTTGTTTTTATTTTCTGCGCAAAAATGAATCATTTAAAATAAAAAAAGAATTGACCAGTAGAAAATAAAAGGAGAAAGGCTTTTTTTGTGTTTTTTTTTGAAGAAGACAAAATTGATATAAAATGGAGAAAAAGAATATCTCTCTTAAATTTAGCTTTTTGTTTATTCCATTAGCTAAATAATTAAAAGTTGGTAAGGTGTTTTAATAAAAGATAAGAGAATCCAGAAAATATATGAAAAATTTAGAGATGAATAAAAAATTGAAAATAAGATCAAGAAACTGTAATAAATAGCTGCATAAGAGTGTAAAATTTACTCTGTTCCAGAAAACAATCCTCCCCCAAAAATACCTCTCAAAAAATAAAGACGATATTCTGGGTTAATTAATTTATTCTTTTAAATCCTTTAATAAATAAAATTTTTTACAATTGGTCAGCAGAAGAGATATACCGGTTTTTAAAAGAAGAAAAATGAGGAAGAAGATTTGAAGAGCTTCAACAAATATTTAAACAAAAAAAGAGAAAAACAAACAAACAAACAAATTAATACAAAAAAAAACTTATTTATTTGTACATAATTTTCAACAAGTTTTAGGTTTTTAAAGTTTTTTTTCTCTTAAAATTTTGGAAGGAAAAAAACTTTAAACTAAAACAAACAGAAATTATTTGTAATTGAACTGGAATAACTTGAAGAGAAAATAAAAGAAAAGTTTTGAATTATATTTATAAATATTTTTTCGAAATTGTTTAATTTTTAAAAGCCAAAAAATTCTTTTTTCTTTAAATAATACATTTTTCTCTTTTCAAAAAATAAATGTCAAAACCCCCCAAAATTTCGATTATATTTTTATTAAAACTAATACAATTGCACTTTTTTTAAAAATAAATTTTTGCAAAACAAAAAGTGAAAGAAAGCTTGAATCACAGAAAAGAAAAGGGGGAGATTGAAAAATAAAAAAAAAACTTTGAATCACATTAAAATAAAAAAACAAAGGAAAAGTTTTTAAACAAATTATATTTCTTAGTAAAAATGATATTTATGCTTTTTGTTTAAAGGCCAGCCGTCATTGTGTGGACATTTTTAAAATAATACAGGAATTGAAAATTGTAAATGACAAGCTATCAATTATACTCCATTTAACTTTTAAAGATGCAAGTCTGGGACAGTTTGAGAGGCAGTGGAGAACTTCCATAACTCCGATTATTTAAAGACAATGATTCCGCCGTAGTGAAGTCCTTTCTCCTTACCAAAATTTCTTTATTCATTCACATATACAACGAAAAAAACGCATCTTGAATTTTAAATAACTTTAACGAAAATATCAGACAAGGATAAATATGTTAATAAATATGTATATTCTTCTGATGTGGAGAAAAGTCTATTTCTCTTAGGTTCCGTGACTTTTGCGCCGGGTGATTTTTAAAAATTGAAAATATTTAATAATAATTGCTCGTTAACAAACCTTTCTCGAGAGTTTAAATTTATGTTAATAATTTTAATTTATAATTTTTTATTTTTTTTAGATAAGAAAAGAATTTTAAAATAAGTCCGGTAATATTAAACCGGACAGACCACCTTTTTTCCTCCCCAATTTTACCCTTATAATTTTGCAAAATATTTTTTCTTTATTCCATCCAGACTGCCTTTCTAATTTTTGCCTACAATCAAACAAAAATGATTATTTAATTTTATACAAGTACAAATACATGCCAAAAACAAGTAGAAGGAGAATATTTTTTGGTATTTAACAAGCAGACTTATTAATCTCCTAATATCCGTCCAAATAAAAAAAATCAAGAATCAAGGCCTGAATCCATGCAAAAATAATCCTTGATTTTTCCTTTTGATTTTCCCTTGACTCAAGGTCAAGAATCTGGTCAAGGTACCCAACCAGAATCGAGGTAAAGGATCAAAGTTTTATGAAAATCACGCTCTCTATTAATTATCACAAAGACAAATAAAACAAAAAATTTAGAGATATTAAAGTTAACAATTTTATGGAAAAAAGATTAAAAATAAAATTAAAAGTCTATACAGTTTTTAAAATCTCTTTTAAATAATTCTCTTCAAAAATCTTTTTATAAATTAACATCGATTCATCAGATATTGGTTCAAATTCCACAGAGAAAGAATTATTTTTAGAAAAATTTGAAGGTTTAAATTCAAAAGCAGGACCAAGACGATAAAAATCTTTTCGAAATGGGGAAGTTTGTGGTTGGGAATATTTCATATTTGTTGGGGAAGAATGATTAGAAGAAATAGAGGAAGAATGTTTTTGAGAAGATTTACGTTGTTGTTGTTTTGTTGGAGCAGAACGAGTTAAGGGATTTACTAGTGTAGAAAATTTTAATTGTTGAGAAGGTGGAGTTGAAGTAGAAGAAGGCTAAAAAATAAAAGGTAAAATTAAAAAAAAGAGAAATCCCCTCCCTAACCATTTTTTGTAAATTTTTTAAAGGATTTGGTAATTTCCAAGCGGTTGGCTGTCTTTGCCTCCTCAAATTGTGTCTTTCAAAAACACTCGAAGCTGCCATAGAGTATTTACTATATAAAGCCATATCCACATCCGAAATACCCAAAATTCCTCTATAACCACCACAAACATTTTTCCTTCCATTTTTTATTCCAAAATAAACTTCTCGAGGAGATTTAAGTCCAGTATTAATTCCAAAAGGCTGTTTTTGTTGAATTTTAGGAGTTTGAGTAATTTGGTGATTTAATAAAGCTTAAATTAATTTAATAAAATAATTATAATTAAATTCCAATCTGATTACAAAAATTTCAAAAAATTAAAGTAAAATAAATAATTTTGGTTTAACTTAACCTAAAAGGGTTCTGAATTCAGTTCTGAATTTAAAGGCGGATTTTGGACATTCTTTTTCTAAATAAAGACATCTGAAAATACCCACAAACAATTTAAGATAAAATAAATTAAAAATAATTATGTACCTCTAAATTTATTTAAAGGATCATTTGCCAATTCCTCAGGAGCATTTTTATCTTCTAAAATAATTACATCACTCTCAAAAGTTCTTTCTTCAGCTTCAACAGCAGAAAATATAGCTAATCCCTCTTCTTTCGAATTTCCAATTAAATTTTGTTTATTTTCATTTTGTTTATCTAAAGTCATTAACAAAAGTGTTCCCCCTCCTCCTTCAATTCCTCCAGAATTGTCATCACCTCCCTCTGATTGATCTTCAACTTTTTGTTCATCTGCCTCTTCAGCTATTTCATTTTCATCAAAAAGCAATAAAGGTTTTTGCCCTTCTTCATCAACAAAACTTTTTTTAATTTTTATTTTCTCTTTTATTTCTTCTTTCCTTAAAATTGAAGCTGTGCCAGCAGCAAAAGAAGAATAAGAGGTTGTTGTTGCTTGACGATTATTAATACTAAATTTACTGGAAGTAAATGATAGAGCAGGTGGAGGTGAAGGAGAATGTTCACTCTTTAAATTAAAATTTGAAAAAAAATTTTTTTGGAAAATTAAAAAGGAAATTTAAATAAATCTCATTAAATTTCTTTAATTAAAAAAATATATTTTCTAATAATTGCAAATCTTACATTTTTTATTAGACATTTTATAATTTTTAGAAATAATTTATACCCAATTAAAATTTATTAATTACATTTCCATTTAATATTTTTTTTTGTAAAATAAAATAAATTTATTCCAATTTTTATTTTTTTTTTTCAGATTTAAAATTCTAAATTTAGAAAATTTTTAAACAAAAAAAACTAATTTCTAAAACCTTTAATCTTTTCCTCAAAAAATTATTATTTCTAGCCCATTAAATGCCTTTTTTACCTTAAACATCCACATAAAAGATCCCCCTCCCTGCTGACTTCGCCTCAACGAATCCAAAACTAAAGGTCGACGCTGCTGCATTTGTTGTTGTAAACGTAACAGTTGCTCCAAACTTGTAAATTCAAAAGTTTTATGTGTTATAGAAAATAAATAATCATCAAAATTTGAAAAATTCTCTTCATTTTTAGTTAAATCAATTTCCATATTATTTATTGAAATATTAACTGTAATAATAAATAAATATATTTTTTAAACATTCAAAATATTAAAAAAGTAAAAAAATTGGTAGAAATTTTAAAAAATCATTTCCAATTACATTATTAGCAGGGAAAAGGTAAGATCACTTCCTTTTTTCTGCTCTTTAAAACTTTTTACTAAATATTTGCTTTTTTGAAACTTTGTGAGATTTAATTACTCATTCCGAATTAAAAATATAAATTAAAATTACCCAAATCATTCGAAGTCTTTAGAATTACCCAATCTCTAAATTCCGAATCAGCCACCCAATCTTCATTATCTGAACTGACAGAAATAGACCAAAGTAAAAATTCGTTCGATTTAGGTGAGGCAATAGGAAAATGTAAATAGTGGTCAGAACCAAGAGTCCAAATTGGAGGTTGGTCTGTTTGGACACTGAAATTGTTTTTAATTTTAAGTGTTTTTTTAATTTTCTGTGATCTAGTTTCAAAAATCCATTTTAATTCAGATCTATATATACATTCCCCTTAAACATTAGGCACACCTTTTTAATAAAAAACGAAAACAAACCCCTTCATAAAAAAGCTTTATGGTATTAAACGTGTCGCGGTAAATTAATACATAAATTCACATTTATATTGGCAGCACGCTTTGCACGAAAAATAAGACAAACAAAAAAACACAAAAATATTTTTTTATAGTTAGTAATGTAACAAAATAAAAGTCCAAAACAATGAAAGCCCTAAAATAATTTCCAAATAAAGTATATCATGCAATAAAAATACTAAAATAAATATTTATGTCCCTTTTTAATGATAAAATTTACTTGTATTTTTCTTAACTTTAACACAATCTACCTATATTTTGTCTAATTTCTTCAAAAATAAAATTTGAAAAGAAACTATAATTTTCTTAAAAAGACATTTAAAAAAAATTAATTTTAAATTTATTCTAAATTAATATAGTAGTAAAACCTAAAATATTAATTTATATAAAACAGAAATACTACATTTATGATGGATTAAAGACTATTTCCTATTGTCAATTTTAATAAAAATTGACGTAATTTAATCCTTTTAAATATTAACTTTCGGCAATTTTATTTTTTAATATTCTTCCAATTTATAACATTTTTATCAAATTTTGTTCATTATAAAAATCCAAAAATTAAAACTCAAATTTACTTAAACATTAAACAGTTTTACTCTTAAAATCCGAAATATTGAACCAAAATTTGGATTTTTAGAATTGCCATTAAAAATATTTTTAAACACACATCATAAGATTATCTATTTTTACCTCTAGCTTCACACAAACTTCCTCACATCACACACCCTACTTAACTGAGAATTTAATATTCAAAGGCTTCTAAAAATAATTACTTAAACACCAGAAACTTGTTATTTTTTAAAATTCAAATAGAATTATAAAAGAGGGAAGGAGTATTTTTGCTAAAATATTTACAATGACATAAAAGCGGAAAAGGTGTCAACACCAATTAACTTTAAATGGATGTTTAGAATTTGACATTTAAAGCAATTTTAAAAAAACAAAACAAATTTCTGGGTGTGTTCCATCCCACTATTTTCAACAAAATAATTTAAAATTCCATTAAAATTTAAAAAAAGCGCGCAATTTTCTAACAATTTACATAATTTTATTTAAAATATTTCTGTGTAATTTTCCTCTTTTTAAAAATCCTTTTTAGAAAGCCTTAAAATTATTTAAGAGAATTTAAACATTTAAACGTTCATCCATTCAAAAATTTATCTCAATAAAAATTTAAAACATTTCTTTAAAAATTTCTATATAATTGAGAACTTTTAACAGGGATTTTTGAAAGAAATTTTCCATTAAAAAGGAAAATTTGTTACTTAGTACTGAAGCTTACCTAAAAATTAATTTATTGTTAGGGTAGATTAATTAATATTTTTTAATTTAGATAATTCTATAAAGGTTTAAATAAAAAGGCTATTAATTCCAAAAACAACAAACAAAAAAATCATCAAATTTCACAAATTAAACAAAAAGTGTTCTCATTCCAAATGCAATCCTATACTACAGTTGTTATTCTAATAGTTTGTTTTGGATGTTTGTTGACAGCAAATGCACAAATGACATTTTCTGATGGATGGGGCAAACGTTCAGTACCTTCAACATTTGCATTACGTTCACCTACAAAACGTCACCCACCTCCAGATTTCGTTCCGCTAACTGGAGCACGAGGGCCAGTCAACGAGTTTTTTGCGGGTGGAGGTAAATAAACCATTCAAATAAAAAAATAAAAGTTGGGTGAAGTTAAAACTTATAAAAATAAATGAGGAGATGATTAAAAAAATATTTAGAAGAGGATGTAATGAACCCAGCTATGGAAGCCTGTCATGTTGGTTATGCCCAACGGTTGGTTCAATTGCATGAACAAATGCTGGTAATATATTTAATTCAAATAAACTTAGAAAAAATTTTAAAAAATAGTCTCTGTATGGCACATATCAACAATGTCAAGTTAAAGCAATGGGGACACAATCAAAGGTATATAAAATTTTGACAGAAAATAAAAAAATAATTCTAAATTAAAGGCCAATTCTGCGGCACCAAAGTCTTAAGAAGTAAATAAAAATTTACCAAATGACTGACGAATCTCAACAAAATAATTAAATTTAAAAAAAAAATTACAAAAAGTAGCTTTATAAATTAAAAATTTTCTTATTTCTTTAAATGTAAAGACTTATTATGCCGCACAAAGATTTAAACAAAAATATGTCCACTTCCAATACTAATAATTAACAAATTTTTAGAGTATTGTTTTCCTTCCCCCAAGTTACCTATATATTCTTTTCATGAAAGTTAATCGGAATATAAAAATAATTTCTTACAATAATTAATTAGGTGTAAAAATATTTGACAGAATATTCTAGACTATACATACAAATATTTATACATAGATACTAACAGTTAAAGTCACATTATTACGAAAATGCCACATATACAAACTTCGCACAAAATAAAATTAAACCAACCGATAAGTCCCCAAAAATAAATTAATTCCATCTTGCTTTTCAAAATCACTGAATGTATTGCTATAATAACGAGATAATGTTTGTAATACATCCCTACTTCTTTCCTAATTTTTTTAAATAATATTTTTTATAATTTTTAATGCCTGGAAAACAGCGGTCCTCTTGTAGGTTTTAATGGAATGAACAAGTTGAGATCCAGCATATTGCCAAGCCTTTAAAAGAAAATTTTTTAAATTTTCACATTTTTCCCGTTAATCCAAAAAATCTTTACATCCAATTTAATTCAAAAATTTACCAAAGTATCCCCATGTTCATCATATAATTCTTCAAAACTTCTACAAAATTCATTATTTAATGATTGGGGAGATGGAGAGTCTAAAAGGCCCATAGAGAATAATTGCCAACAAAGAGCTGCTTTTCCTAATCCAAATTGTGCTACCTTAAATAAATTTTATTGGATTTTAATTAAATATTAAAATTCAAAAAAATCTCACAAAACAAACACTAACATTAGTTCTATCCAAACAATCGACACAATTTGATCTAACAATTCCATGTTGTAAAAGCATTCGATTATCTGAAGACATTTCTGGTTCAAAACGATAAACAATATCTTCAGCACCAAATGGAATTAAATTTAAATTTGAGGGATCTCGAAATTTGAGTGAAGGAAAATTCTAAAAATTAAAAAGAAATTTAAAAATTCAATTTATTTCTTTACCTGAAACCATCCAGTAGCCAAAACAACTCTTTGACCAAGACGGTCCAATTGTTGAAGTACCCGACCTGTTTTATTACAACGACTAACATCAAAACTAATATAGTCAATACAATGTCCAACATGTCGAAATTGATTTAAATATTGAACTGTCTAAATTTTTAAAATTTATTTTTAGAATTTTTCTGAGGGGAAAGGGAAGGATGAGGAGCAAAAAGACGTTAACAAATAATTAGTGAAGGAAAGGAAATGGATTTAAAAAATAAAAACAAACTTTACAAAAATTATCGTGAAGTAAATTTTCGTTATGTTTTTGTTCCATTCTTTTAACTAAATTTAAAACAATAATTGGATGACCATATTTTCTCCTCAAATCTTGAAAATGTATTGCCGTTGTTAAAGCATTTGGTTCTACACGATCAATCACTATTGGAGGTTTTCCAACAACCTTAAAAGAGGGTTTATAATTTTTTGATAAAAAGAAAGTATAGAGAAATTTTAGAAAATTTTTTTGGAGAAATTTTGGTTTCAGGAAGATCAATTTTTCTAACATTTAAATAAACTTTTTATTAAAAACTAACCATTGGAGCCCCTCTATGCATTGAATCTTGTGACCAAAAAAGAGGGACAGACCCTCTTCGTTGAACAAAAGCAGAAAATTTTCCAGAATTTAAACTTCCAGAATTGCTGACTTCCCATACAATTTGCTCAGTTTCAACATCATTAGCTACAGCCCCTTTGTAATTTGTACCTCTTTTTAAAAAACGAGTGCCAGCAAATTCAGCAGAGCGTCTAGCCAAAAGAATTAAATCAAATTTAGCACAGGGCAATTCTACCAATTGATGACCTTAAAACGTTAAAAAATATTTTATACTGAATATCTTTCTTTAAAAATTAAACAAAAATATGGAATTGTAAGGAAAAAATAAAAAAGATGTGGCCGTACACGGACGGAAATCAATACTGTTAATTAAAACATAAACTAACCAATATATCCATGTACAAGTTCTAAATACCATTTCTTATTCACCTAAATTTAAGATAAAATTCAAATTCCAATTAAAGAAACAAACTCGGCTTTTTCTAAACGGTTCAAGTAAAAAATCATTCCAAACAAATTTTTGTTCACTTTTCATATTAAATTTATAATTATTTTTATTCCATTTAATTCCTTTTTCTGCTAAAGAATTTTCTTGTAAAGTACGACTGAGTTTATATGTATAGGAAAAATAAAAATTTGTTGTAAAATCAACTGTCTAAAATTTAAAATTATAAAAAAAATTATAAAATTAACCTGAAATAATTTTGCATATCTTTGTTCTTCTGGGGGTAAAGGAGTTGAAGTTGAAGGTAAATAAATCATCGAAACATCTTCAACTTTAAAAATTGAATGATTTCCAATTTGACAAATTTGTTTTGCTTTAGAGACTAACTAAAAAATAATTTTATTTAAAAAAAAATCAAACAAACAAGTAAATAATATCCATGTAAAAATCGAACAGCTCCAATTAATCCACATGCCTTCTCTAAAGTTCGTAAAAGCCCTCCTCCAGTAGAGACTGCACTATTTCTTTTTCTTCCCCATTTTTCAGTTGGTGTCACTACTAACTTTGTAAATATTTTTTAAAAAATTTATTAAAAAAATAACTTGAACTTGAAGAAACTGTTGCAAGAAGTTCACCAATATCAGCTAAAAAATATTTAAAATATTATTTTTTAATTAAAAAAACCTTTACTATAATCATGATTTGGCTCCCCAACTATAAATTCATTTTGTGTAATTCTGTCAATTTTAAGCGTTCGAAATATACTTTCTGTTGCATCTGAACCAATTATATAAAAATGTGTAGGTGTTTCATAAACACTTAAAGAATAAACTCTATCCATTCTATTAATTTTTAAATTTAATTATTAAAAAGTAGTCAGGCTAATATTGAAAAATCGACAGAATTCTTCCGACAAAAACACCATCGACCAAAAACTAACCGACCAAAAGGCTCCCCGACTTTTCGTTAAAGGACTTTCCGTCAGTACTTTTCGTCATTGGACCTTACGTCAACGGACTTTTCGTTAATGAATGAATGTTTTTAAAGAAAATTTAGAAAATCTTCGGTTCATAATATTAATAATATTTTTTTCCTAGACATTAAAAATCCGCTAAATGATCTAATACCTTCTGACCAAAACATCAACCGACTAAAACATCCTTCGATTAAAATCCTTTTAATAAAAAATAGTAATTTTATTTTTTCCTTCGAAAGAGAAATCTTCAACATCGTAAATCAAAAAAATATAGAAATATGTATTGAAATCGAAAATAATTTCTGAAATTTTTGAACTCGAAAAAAGTTTAAAAAATTGAACAATAATTTGTAGGTCTTTGTTATGTTAGGTTTCGGTTGGAACTTGTGCTTGAACTCTTAGGAATTAAGAAAGCCATGGGCTAGTGTTGGCAGATCCTGGTAACTCACGGATACCCAAATTCGGTGCAGATGTCCAAACAAAAATTTACGATATCCGAATTTCCAGCACCAGCATTTAAAAATCACCGGGTCCGGCTCCGGAGCAGGTGATTTTCGGAGACGCCGCATGTTGGCTCCGGGCCCAGAGTGGAGAGTTCTTCCTTTTCAGTACCACAGTCATGTCCGGAAAAGTGGGAAAAGACAGAAGCAGATAAAAAGGCGGTATCGTAACAAAGAGTAATTTTTAATTCTCTAGTAAATTTATATTTTTAAATAAAAATTTTTTAAATTTTGTTTAAAAATTTATTCCATCTGTTTATTTTAGAATTTCTGATTATACTATTAAATATTCAGAATTTTTTTAAATTAAAAATTAAAGTTTTTAAAGTAAAAGAAAGCTTATGTTTAATAGTAAATTAAAGAAAATCTACCAAATTAAGAAATCTTTAATTCTCTTTTAGTCTAATTAATTATTTAATTTTTTTCATTTAAAATTTAAATCACGAAATTTAATCTAAAATTATTTTACTAAAAATTAATTTTAAACTTTACTTTTTTATTATCTTTGTTCTAATATTTTCTCGTTTAAATGACAATTTAAAATTAGTTACTTTTTTTTAAAATCAATTTTGAATAATTAACACGCAACTTACAAATTAACTACAAAAATATTTAAAAGTTATTTTTAATTTTGTTTAATTTCATGTCAAATAATTTAGAAATTTTAAAATCATTTTATTTAAATTTAAATTAAATTTTCTCCATTAAAAATTTAATTATACTCTAAATATGCAAAATGGAACAGCAGATCCTTTTTCAAATCAAATAATAAACGATTTATTATCAAATAATGATCTTCCCCATCATTTGGTATTTATTTAAATTTATTTAGAAGAAAATTTAATTTAAATTTAGCTTTATTTACACTATAAAAATTCGGGACAAAGTTTATTATTGTTACTCCCTGCAGTTTTGTTAAATTTAATTGGTATACCTGGAATTACTGGAAATTTATTTTTAATTTATGTAACAATTAAAGACAAGTTTTTAAAAATTAAAAAAAAATTAAAAATAAAAATTAATTTCTAGAAAATTGAGAGGGCCAACAAATTATTTATTGGCTTTAACTGCTTTCTTTGAAATTCTCCACCAATCTGCCCATTTTCTTTTTTTATTTCTTGCTGTCAGTGGAATTAATTTAATTAATTATTCTACAGCTCTAATATTCCAATTACATTCAATTTTTGGTGTAGCGGCAGTTCAGATTTTATTTGTCTCTACAGCTGCTGACAGACTTTTTTCTTTTTTAATTCCATTTAAATATGTTAAATTAAATATTCGCCCTTATTTGGGTTTTCATTTATTTTTGGCTATTTTTGGAGGAATTTGGATGTCAATTAAAGCTTTAAATGTTGCCTATAAATATCCAACAATTCCAGTGACTGGACATATTAGCGATTTATTTGTTTTGGATTTAAATATTATTTTTGCATTCTTCATGTATTTATCTATATTAAATGTGTTAATTTATATTTTTGTTTGGATAAGTGTTCGGTGTTTGAATTCAGGTAATTCTTTTGCTTTGTTTTTTTGTGTCCATAATTGCGGAAAGAATATATGAATGAATAAAAATAACCCATCCTCGGATTGGATCGGGGGGGGCATGTGCTATGTATACGGTCTGAGCTCATTCCACGATGGTTCTATGCCATCTCCCTCCCCATAGCATTGACATAATGTTTATGATTATTTATTTTAAGAAGATAGAATAATTATAATAAAAACATTTTAGAACCCCTCTACTATCCATTAAAATAATTCAAATATTTAAAGGAAATACCGAAAGCATCATTTCTGCAAGTAATCAATCCAATCTTCTTAAATCTCTCATTCTTATTGTTTCAATTGTTATTGGTGGTTATATAATTAACAGTATATGTATTCAATTTATTATACCTTTATTTAATTTAAATGATATACAAGTAAAAAATAAGATAAAAAATATATGAATTTTTTTAAAATTAAGATTTGGTTTTATGAAGCTATTGGGGGTATTTTAATTAATATTGGCGCTTCTTCTGAAACACCTATACTTTATATTTTTAGGTTATTTTTAGAATTAATTTTTAATTGAAAAATTATTAAAAATACACCCCTTTATACATAGTAGGAGGAGAAGGAGAATAAATAGGATAGGTGATAGGAGTAGGAGCTTAAATAGGAGTTTCAGATAAAAGTTGATTTTGCTCTATTTGGGTCCGTTATATTTCAATTGATCTATTTCACAAATTAATTTTCAAAAAAACATTCTCTCACTTAAAAACATTAGGGTATAATGTGGGTTTACTTTAAAATAAATTAGTTAATTTATCTCTGGTATGGAGGGAGTTTACGTAGAGGAAATAAAAAATTGAATAAAAACTTTTGACAGAATTTTAAAAAAATAAATTTTCAAATTATTTAAGTAATATTTATCGTGAGGCTTTCAACAAACAATTAAAACAATTATTTTGCAAGAAATCTCAAAATAATAAAATTATAATTAGTCCTGGTAATGTTAATTATATTGGCGGAATGTTAAGTAGTAATAAAGTTATTTATGTAAATAAAACAAAACAAGCAACAAAGAAATAAAATAAATGATTTAATTAATTTTGTTTGAAAATTATTCTTTTAAATAAATATTAGGAATTTATTAGGAAATTGATTTTGGACAAAGTAAAATTCTGATTGAATTACCTAATTATTATTATTGTAAATTATTTTTAAATTTTTCACAAATCCTCAAAAAAATAAAATAATTTTCAAAATTTTGTATATTTATTAAATAAAATGTCTGAGTTAATTTGGTATTAAATTTGAAAGTTTAAATAATTATTTACCAACTCTTTTAATTAAAAAAAGAACTAATAATAAAGAAAGTAATAACAAATATATTTTATAAAATTTTGTCAAACTTATTTCTTTATTTTTACTTTTCTTTAAATTCTGAATTTATTTTTGTTTAAATAAAAATACAAATTAATTTCAAATAACTACTATATCATTTTTAAAAGCTTAAAAAACTTTTACGCAGAGATGATGAGGGCAAAACTGATTGACGTATTTTTTTAAAAATAATACAAATTTTAAATAATTAAAGGGACTTTTCTTTAAGAATTATTTTTAAAAATAATATTTTATAATTTGTCTTTCCAAATTATTTTCTCTCTAATTAAGCAAGTGTTAAAAACAAATTATTTTATATAAAAATACTTATATTTTACAAATATTTTTCATTTATTTATTTAAAGGCTTTAACACCACTTTTATTTAAAAAATAACAAATCTAATAGTACTAAAATAAATACCAAAATTGTTTCATTAATTTTTCTTTTAATTATTTAAGCATAAATATTTAATTTGTTATTTTAAAAGGGCGCGGTTTAAAAGAAAAAAAAAATTTTTATTTAAATAATGTATATATATAACTTTTTTTTAATATTTTTATTTTTACTTTTTTATTGTCTATTTAATTTTTTAAAATAAAAAAAAAGAATTATTAGTACAGTATTTAATCAAAAATAATTCATTTATTAATTGTTACCATAAAATATAATTTTTTATTTAAAAAAAGTTTCTCTAGTTGTTATTAGATTAACCATATTTATTTTTTTTGTTTATTTAATTAGGTACTTGTAAATAAAAATCTAAAATAAAATTAGTTGTATGTACATATTATTTAGCAATGTACAAAAGAATTATTAAATATAATTAACAAATAATTTCTATTCAAATTAAATAAATATTTAGCAAAAATATTAATTTTTAAGTCGATTTTTTACTAAATATTGGTACGAGTGAATTTATAATCCTGAATTTTTTTATTTTTAATTTGATTTATTCCATTTTTTGTTTATATGTATTAAATAATAAATAAATAGAATGGATCTATTAGTCAATAATTTTCTAAAAAAAGATAAATTTTAATTGATAAATATTCTTTTATATAAATTAGATAAACTTAATCAAAATCAGACTGAAAAACTTTTCTTTTATTTTTTAATCCAACTTTGACTAAACAAATATTTTTGCATCAATTATTAATTTTTAACAACCCAGCAATTTCTAACAAAAAAATTTTTTTAGAAATTTCTCTGACGTTAATATACATACAAATTAAATACTAAAAACTTTCTCAATTTCACTATACTAACTACTACTTTTAAAATCTTTATATTTTACTTTTTATAGTATTTCAAGTTAAAAAAATTATTTAAAAATATTTTAAATTATTCTCACAATAAATATAAAAATTATTTTTTTTTGTAAAACAATTTTTTATTTCCTTTTTTTAAATAAAATTAATAAATAATTAAATTAAATAATTTTTTAAAATAAAATTTTCTTAGAACAACCCCTGGCAACCAAAATTTTATTTAAAAATTTTTAATTCCCCAAAGTTTTAAGATTTTATTAAAATTCAAAAGGTTAATATTTTAATAATTAATTACTCATTTTTTCATTAATTATTAAAAAAATATTTTGTAAAATGTAACTTAAATTCTAAGGGATTGACTAGAAAAAAATTTTTTTTTAATAATTTTCATAATTTATCAAAATATTTTTTTAGATTTTTTTTCTAGATATAAATTTTAAATTTAAACATAAACTAATACTTATAGTATATTTTATTTAAATATTGTAAAATGAGTTACAACGAAGGTACTACAAATTTAGTATGTTTTTTAATTTAAAATAATATTTTTCAAATTATTTATTTTATAGTTTTATCAAAATTTTAAAGAAACTGGACTTCCTTTTACTTTTGTAATGTTAATTACTGTTCGTTGGATAGTTTCTATGTTTGGTTGTCTACTTAATTTGTCCTTAGTTTATATAACTATAAAAACAAAGTAAATTAAAATAAATACCGTATTCGCTAAAATAATTACCCAGGGTAATTATTGTTTCAATCTCACGCTGGAGGGAGTAATTAAGGGGGAGGGTGTAATTATTTTATCATTTTAAAAAAGGCCAATATAACTAGTCTTAAGAGGGGTAATTATTTTTTCGATCTCTGGCTTTGGGGGTAATTAATAGGGGGTAATTATTTGAGAGAGGGACATTATTTCAGCATTCACTGTATTTTTTTGAAATTTGGTTGATTTAAAACAAAAATTAGAATTTATTCTTTAGGGGTTGTCTAACAATTGTTTGTATTTTTCCTCAAAAATATTAAAATTTTATAATTCGAATTTTTTCTTTATTTTCCCCCTTCTTTTGAATCTTCTATAGAATCATAAAATAAATTATAATAAAGTACACAATGTTTACATAAAAGTACTTTCACAGGTGAATGTTACAAAAAATAATAACACCTGTAAATTAAATAAATAAATATTGGACTTTTACCTTTTCTTTTTAAATAATTTATTCAAAAATTCAGATCACTACATAGTACTTGTAATATACTAATAGCTGTCAATGCTTTATGTACAGCTATATTTGAACCGACATTGTCTATTGGATTAATTATTGCGATTAGTGGAATTAATTTTATTAAAGTGAATACTTGCTTTTATTTACAATTTTTGCCAGCATTTTTTGGAAATTTAACTTTGGCAACAATGTTGGCTATTGGCTTTGATAGGGTTATAAATATATTATTTGCTTCTTTTTGGATGTAAATTCTAAATAAAAATAAATTTTTTTCAAAAAATATTGATAAATATGAAATTTATATTTCTTAAAATTTCCCTTCCTTCCTTCCATTTTCTTCTTATTATTAGAAAATTCCAAAATTCCAAATGATAATTTAAAGAAAAAATTTAAATTTCTTCAAATTTAAGGAATCTCCAATCTCGTCCATTTAAATATTTATTTTCATTAATGTTTGCATGTATAGTTTATTCATGTTTTCAAATTTGGCAACTTTTTCTGATATCTGATGAACATCCATATGTTCATGTAATTTGTTCATCCCCCGGAGAAGTTCAACAAGGCGAAAGGGGAAAATTTCTTTATTTTGTGAATTTATATGCAAATATTATTTTATTGTTTGAATATTTAATTCTTTGGATTGTCTTTAAAATATACCAAAAGAAACTTTGTAAGAATATTTTTTTTAAATTAAAATTAAAATCCGTTCCCTATTTACCCTAAAAATTGTTTTTTAATTTAAATGCATTTTTATCCCCTTTTAGGGGTAATACATATGTAATTACCAGTAATTTAAAACAAAAAATTATACATATTTTATAATTTATTCTTTCTTTTTTTATTTTAAAAATATTTTACTTTTTTCCTAGCCCAAACTACTTCAATTTTTACTCGTCGTATTCTTCGTTCATTAACAACTTTAACTTGTTTAATTATTGTTTGTTGGGTATTAAATAGTATTGTAAGGCTTTTATTGCCCTTAACTGGTTTATCTCCTCAATTATTAATTTACACAACTTTTTCATTTTCATTTCTTCCAATTTTTGCAATGGCATCTAATGGGCCTGTACTTTTTCTGCTTAGGTGTTTCTTTTAAATAATTTTTTTTTCTTTAAAATTTAATTTTTAAGTCATGAATATCGACAAGCATATGCAAAACAATTTCCTCATATTTTACATTCATATATGGGAAGTTATGGAAATGGAGGAGATGCTGGTGTTTCGCCAGTCCATATTTTAAATTTACGAACAGCTGTAGTTGCCCCACAACCGACAAATAATAATAATTTTAATTCTGTCGTTCAAAATGTAGCCAGAGAATATATTTAAATATTTTTTTTAATTTGTTATTTCTATATACTAAATATATTTTTTTCTTAACACACCATAAAATCCATTTTCAAAATTTATTTTCACATAAATACAATTTAATTATAAAATTTTGAAGAACAAAAAATATGTATATAGATTTGGAAAAGACTTTATCATAAAAGACTTTTTTCCACTGTTCGTCAACCCAAAATTAGAATTATTTCATTCTATTTTTTAAAGATACAGTTGAATTCCGTTATAGTCTCAACACAATTATACCCTAACATATACTAGTAAATTTAATAATATATTAATATGTACTTATATTAATCTTAAATATATTAATTTTTTTAGAAACGTAAAAATATTCTGTAATACTATTTTTAATTACCTCTAAATTTTTAACTTTCTTCATCCTACATATGTATATCTAACGAGTTTATAACCTTCCTTGAAATTAACTAATTAAAGTTTTTAATATAAAATTTAAATAATTTAATTTCATAAACAAAGTTTTTCATAATCAGTCAATAAATTGTGTAATTAATTGACTTTTTCATGTGATTTAACGCTAGATAAATAAAAATCGCAGGTCTAATTAGAAAAAGATAACGGAGAAGAGGGAGAGAAAATTCGCGCGAAATTTTGTCTCTAATTTTTGAACGTTATTTTTTATCGCAAGACGCAATGCATCCTTTATGTAAACGTCTAAATAAGTGTATTATTTCTTTCATTAATGTTTATTTAACAATAATTTTAAAAATTTATTTTTTTAAAGATTTTAATAAATTAGAATATAAAAATTAAGTAAAATAGGAATATTATTTAATTTCTCAAAAACCAGAAAAAATATTTTTAATGATTTATTAAATTTAGGAAATTATAAAAATAAAAGAAGAAAAGTTTTATTATGAAAAAACAAAAATTTTGTTTAATTTTTATTTTATTTTTTAATTATATTCAAAATACTGAAAGTGTTACTTCGAAAGTGGTAATATACCGTATTTATTCTAATTGAATGACAGTCATTCTATTTTTCAATACCCCAGAAATTTGTCATTCAATTAGAGAGGTCATTCAAATAGAGCGGGTCATTCTATTTTTCATAGGTAAAAATTGAGGATGGAATTATTGAGATTGGAGATTGGGAAAATCAGGAATTCGACCAACTTTTTTTTGTGAAATTCTAAACTTGGAATTTGAAAAGTAAATTTTCCTCTCAGTATCACTATAAATTTCAAGCAATTTTTGTCTGCGAGGCTAAACACCCAAATTCCGATTAAGTTAAGTGCAATAAAATGCACCTATTCTCAAACGATAAATCGCCTAACACACGTCATAAACACAACTAGCATAAACACAATTTGCCGAAATATCTCCTGACACGAGTTTATTTCGAACATAAACAATAAAATTAGCCTAAGTAAAAATTAAAATTTTTAATAAAATACCTACTAATTATCAAAACATAGTAATTTTGGTACCATTCGACTTAGCTTGAAGAGCTGAGTAAGATAAGCCCTAAACATCTGATTTTGAACTTTTACCACGAATTCGACTTGGTCGAATTCGGATCCGTGATTCGAAATAAACAAATTCTAAGTTTAGATTCGGACTCAGCACACTCGATTACTTACTGGCAAGTCTCAAAAATACCGAAAGAGCATTTTTTACTAATTTTTTTCTAGGGACCAATGATCTTAAGGATTGCCGAAGGTCCTTCTCCATTTGATAATGTTTCTACGTCGATTTTATCGTCAATATTATAAAAAGAATCCATTCTTAAATAATAAGTACGAATATACGTACGAGAATATTAATAAAAATTATGAATTATTTTTTCACCTCTAAAAGGGTCATTCAATTAGGGGGGTCATTCAAATAGAGGGGGTCATTTTATTTTTCAATAGCCTCAAAAATGGGTCATTCAATTAGAAGGGTCATTCAAATAGAAGAGTCATTCAATTAGAATAAATACGGTATATTAATTTTTTTAAATAATTATTTTAATTGAAATAATTTAATTTTTAATTTATTAAGAAGCATAAACTCAATCCAAATGCTAAATCTTTTGATTTAAAAGATATTCAACAAAATAATTCTTCTCCAAACAATTATTTGTAAATTTATTTAAAAAATATATTTGCTAAATTAGGTGATCTATTTTTATAGTGTGGAAAGTACTTCATTTACAATAGAGGTGAGATATATATAAGTATTTAATATTATTTAAAAATATACGTTTATTATTTTAAACTTTTAAGTACTTAAAAATTGAATTTTTTTCAATTATCTGGATTATTGTTAATACTTTCCTGTTAACCTTCTACATTTCCTCAACATTTATATTACTTATTAAGGGTGAAAACAATAACCCTTCAGCTGATCTAAATGCTATGGGACATTTGAATCATCAGCCAACCTTTCACAATAACCACCACACTCAAAATAATCAAAACCTAAAACCACCCTACCATACAGTAAAATATTTTTACAAAGTCCCAGGAGAGTTGAGCACAAGAGCACATCCATATATTCCTATTACTCAAATTAAAGTAAACACTGTAAACGAAGATAATAAATCAACAAATGATGATAAGTTGGATATTAATTATTATTTTTCATATTCCCAATCATATTTAGAGACAACAAAAATGCTTTTGAAGTAAAATCCCAACCCTCTTCGCCAAAAGAAATATTCAATTTTAAAGGTAGAAATATTATAGATATTTGACATTTTCTTTATGATATTTATAACTGGTGACCAGACCGAGCAAAGATTTCGGTTTCGAAATCCAGACTTTTCGAGATATCTCGTACGGGTTTTTATCACCCTCACAGTCCAGTCTTTATTTATAACCGCTAATATTGTCTCCTGTTTCTAAAAAAGAGGGAAAGCTCTCTTTAACATTCAAAAAGTCTAGCCATTAATTTTACCTATAAATATTGCCATTTAAAACAGTTTTACACCATCTCTTAAATGTTCATAAGAATGATTTGGATCAAGAGGAGGAGAGTAGTTCGTTTAATATTGAACCTAATAATAACGACATTCAAGATGAAGATCCTAGCTTTCTTATTCCCTCAGATTTATTAGATTCGCCTAAACCTGAATCTGGCCAATCGAAAAAATTGGTAAATCTAAAATATTTTTACTTTCTTTTTTTTTAATTAAATAAAAATCATAATAAATTACTTTTTAAATTTAATTATTTTTCAGAATATTCATTAAAAATATGAGATGCGAATTATTTTGAAGTAAAAATTTTTTACGGAATACTTTTACAAAAACAATTTTTAAATTTAAATCAATGATTAAAAATAATTATTTTTTAAATTTAAATTATTCAATTATTCACATTAAGAAGAATTAAAATTTTGTGTTTAGCCATAATGCAAAATATATTTAAACTTATTTACAATGAGTATTTACTAGATTAATAAAAATGGAATTATGTAAGTACATGATAAGTACAATAGTTAGGTTACAATAGCTAACTATTGTACAATAGTTAGTATAAGTACAATAGTTAAACATTTTAGTTTACATTTTTAATATACGTTTGAAAAAAATTTCTTAATCTTGGTTAATTTAATATTAACACATTTTTCTTAAATTTTTTTAAATCTTCCATTAATTAGAAATAATCAAAGCAGGCGTAACATTAATTACATTTTTCTTATAATTTTTACAAAATATTTTCTTTAATTCTTTATTAAAAACTTCTCGATATAAACTACTAAAATTAAAAAAAATATTATTTTTATTTTAAATTAAATTATGACCTAAAAATATAAAGTGTAGGAGTTTCTGCAGAAGCTCCAATATTTGTTAAAATTCCTTCAAAAACTTTAACTGACCAAGTCTAAAAAATTTATCCTTTTAAAAAATATTAATTTAATTAATTTACTTGTATATTATCAAGAATTATAAAAATATTAATAATTGGACGCAAAATAGTGCCACAAACATAACCGCCAATAACAATTGAACATATAAGAATTAGAGATTTTAATAGACGAGATTGAATATCAGATTGAGCTCCGTTAATATTATTTGCTTAAATAAAAATTAATTTTAAATTTAATTTAAATTACTTGAATGATGGAAACAAACAACTATCCAAACAAGTAAATAAATTATAACATTTAATAAGCAAAGGGACATCATAAATAAATGGAGTATATGCATATCCAAAATTAAAAGATCACTCATATATCCCGTAACTTTAATTGAAGGATATTTATTTGCAAACAAAATAGCATTTATTGACATCCAAATTCCACTAGAAAAAGCTACAAAAGTGTGGACAAACAAATAAGGGCGAAGTTTTAGTTGATCATATTCCATTGGAAATGAAACAGCGAGAAGACGGTCAAAAGCTGTTGAACACATTGCTGTCTGTGCTGCTGTTAAACCAAAAATTGAATGTAATTGAAATATTAAAGCTGTGGAATAATTAATGAAATTAATTCCACTGACAGCAAGAAATAAAAAAAGAAAATGGGCAGATTGATGGAGAATTTCAAAGAAAGCAGTTAAAGCCAATAAATAATTTGTTGGCCCTCTCAATTTTCTTTAAATTAATTAAGGATTTTTAAAATAAATAAAAACTTGTTTTTGACTGTAACATAAAGAAGAAAAAAATTAACGGTAATTCCTGGCACCCCAACAATATTCATTAGAATTGCAGAAATAATTAAAGTAAAACTTGGACCAGCATTGTTATATTGTTCAAACAACTTTTAAAATTAAAAAACAGAATATTTAGTTTTTGTATTTAATATTTTAACAAAATTTCTATTAACTTCTAGAGAAGGATTAAAATAAAGTTTATAAAAAATTTAATAAAAAAATCTTTGTAAAATTAAATAAAAATTTATTTTCTCTAAAACAATGACTATAGCTAGTAAATTAAATTTAAATATTTTTTAATTTAAATTTAAAAATTTAATAATAAATACTAACAATATGTATTTTATAATTATTTGATAAAGTTGTATGATTTGTTGAAGAATCAATGTAGATATTCATTCAAATAAATATTAAAATTATAATTTAATGAATAAATTAAATAAAAGCTAGGCAAGTTTAGGTGATGAACAGAGATTACCTAATTAAAAACAAAAGTTGGGGGGGGGGGGGGAAGGTTGAGTAAATTATTATTAGATGTTGGATACTCAAAATTTGGTCTATTTATCGAAAATTTAAAAATTTAATAATAAATTTATCGAAAAATCTGCAAAAATCCCCAAAATCCAATATTTTTATTAAAATCTAATGAATAATTTTTCGCGTTCAATAATTATATTTATGTAAATACTTTAGGTAATTTGTAATTAAATTAACTTTAAGCAATTAATTATTAATTTTATTTAATTTTAATAGAATTATTTCCTGTAGATAGGCTGACATTTAACTTTCACCTGTCCTTAATTGTCTATCAAATAAAGGACAAATGTTAGTATGCATAATAATCTAATTATTAATGCCAAGTTAGAAAAAAAAATTGTGAATAAAAAATGGAATTAAATAAAAAAAGAAAAAAACATTAAAATATTTTTTTATATTTAATTAAATGAAATCAGAATAATAAACACTCAATGAATACTTTTTTTAATATTTAATTAAATAAAATCATCAGAAATTGTAATTAGAGATCGGACCGAGACGAGATATTGGTCAAAAGTCATGGTTATGAAGATCGAAATTTTTTCAAGATATCTAATACGACACTCACAGTCCCGTCTCTAATTGTAATGTGCAAATTAATCAAAAAAGGATTTAAAATACAAAAACTTTTAGAATAATTCTTTAAAAAATATTTTTAATATTTTATATTTTTTGTTAAAGAATTATTTACACAATTTTTAATAATAATTTGTTTATTTAAAATATTTTTGTTTGATAATTTATTTCCAATCATTCCCCCCTCTTTGCTACTATTATTATTGTGAATATAAGGAATAACAGAAATAACATTATTTTGGGATTTTTTGCAAAATAAATATTTTAATTGTTTGTCGATAGATTTGTGATAAACACTACTGAAAATATATTTTTTTTTTCTAAAACTATTTTTTAAAATAAAAACCTAAAAATATAAAGTGTTGGAGTCTCGGCAGATGCACCAATATTTAATAAAAGTCCACCTAATACACTTACATACCAATTCTGAATTTTAATAAAATATTTTTAAAATATATTTTTAAAATATTTACCTGTATATCAGTTAAGTTAAAGAACCGATTAACAATTAAGCGACAAACACTATTAATTACATAACCCCCAATAACTATTGTAATTATAAGAACGAGAGATTTAAGAAGACGTGATTGACTGTCTGATTCAACACCGATATCGCTATTTGCTTAAATAATTTTTTTCATTTGATGAAATTTATAAAAAAATCCTTTACATGGATAAAAGCAACGAACAACTACCCAAACGAGAACATAAAAAATTACATTAAATGCACAAAGAAGCATAATAAACTGAAGCATTATCTCCATATCTAAGACTAACAAATCACCGACACGTCCAGTAACGGGAAGGATGGGATATTTGTCGGATAAATTAATAGCATCTATTGACATCCAAATTCCACTAGAAATTGCTAGCAATGTGTGGACAAGCAAATAATGGCGAATATTTAATTGGTTATATTTAATTGGGAACAGAACAGATAAAAGTCTGTCAGCGGCTGTTGAACACATTACAGTTTGAGCTGCTGCTAAACCAAAAATTGAATGTAATTGGAATTTAATAGCTGTGGAATAGTCAATTAAATTAATTCCGCTGATTGAGATAGCTAGAAAAAGAAAATGTCCTGACTGATGGAGAATTTCAAAAAAAGCAGTTAAAGCCAATAAATAATTTGTTGGCCCTCTCAAATTTCTTAATTTTTAATTTTAAATAATTTTAAAAAATCTTTTGAATTAAAAATACTTGTCTCGAATTGTTACAAAAATTAAAAGTAAATTTGAAGCAATTCCAGGCACCCCAATAGCATTCAACAATAAAGAAAGTCCAATAAATGTTGAATTTGGGCCCGCATTTTTATATTGTATATACAACTAAAAAATAATTTATTTAATTAAAATAATTATTTACATAAAATACTCACAATATGATTTGGATAATTACCATTTAAAATATTTAGTGTTTGATTGTCTAAAGATTCCATGAATATTTTTAATTTAAATAAAAATTAAATAAAATTCTAAAAATGAATTTAAAATTAAAAAATAAAGTTATTAAATCAGTCTTAAAATAAATAAATATGTTCATACAAAAAATTTCTATTTATATTTTAATTAAAATTAATTAATTAATTATTTTTTTATTTTAAGAATATTTTTGCAATTTTTGTATTTTTAATTAATTCAATATTCCTTTAAAAACTTTTTTGAAATTTTTTTATTTTTTGCTTAAAATTCAAAAATTCCTTGCAAAAAAGTAAAATATAAATTTTTATTTTGTGTGGTTATTTTTCTTTAAAAGATAATTTAATAATTATTTATTTTTGTTTTTTTTATATAACTAAACTAACAATGTTAATGAGTAGAATTTAATTTAAAACGAGCCCCAAGAAAAAAAATTAAAAGAAAATTAAATTCAAAAATTGTCTTTAAATTTTTTAATTTAAATTTTAAAATACATATTTGCTCCTTTGACGGTCTGATTTTTATTTTTTGTTCCGACAGCCTTTTTGGTATATTAATTTAGATATTAAAATTTTTTTATCAATTTTGTTAATTAATTAGCACAATTTTAAAAAATAATTTTTAAAATTAATTTATTAACTAACTTTTTTTAGTAATCTAAGTAAAAACAGGTGGAAATTGAAAATAAAGAAATGTCATTTACAAATTTAGAAAATTAAAAAAAAATTAAAGAAAATTTTTAATAATTTATTTAAATTTCCGTAAATAATCAAATTTTTAATTAAAAATATTTATTTAAATATTTATTTTAAATTTATATCTAACAAAATAAATATTTTAGGGGAAGATAATGAAAATTAGTTGTAAGCTTAGAAATTTTGATTTTGTTCCTGCTTTGTACCAGGTACGAGCATTTTTGTAAAGAAAGAAGATATAACTATTCTGGGTAAAAGTTTAAAATTAAAAAATAATATACGAAAGTATCGCCTAACATTTTAATTTTCCTTTCCGATTTCATCTAAATAAAGCACATAACAAAAATTTCATAAGGGTTGCCGGGATAGACTTTAATTTTAATTAAATATTTTTTTTTGGAATTTTATTTTGAAAACAAAATTTTAAATTTTATTTATTATTTTCTAAATCTTTATCACAAATAAAAGTTTTTTTTATAAAGAAATCCATTAAAATGTCAAATGTTTTATTCCATAATTATTCTATTATATTTTTGGATTGCTAATATTAGTACATAAACTATTATTAGTGACAATTCTTCCATTTCTGTTTGCCACTTGTGTTCCTCTGTTGACTAAACCAGGCACGACAGAAATTACATT
This sequence comes from Meloidogyne arenaria, assembly GCA_036172955.1. Taxonomy (NCBI): domain Eukaryota; kingdom Metazoa; phylum Nematoda; class Chromadorea; order Rhabditida; family Meloidogynidae; genus Meloidogyne; species Meloidogyne arenaria. Next base: position 2,629,729 of record JARQAB010000024.1, read on the forward strand.
ATTTTGAGTTTTTTTGCAGAATAATTGTTTTAATTGTTTTTTAATAGCTTCTCGATAAATACTACTAAAAATTAATTAAAATATTTTCTAAATTCTCTCCAAAATTTACCTAAAAATATAAAGTGTAGGGGTCTCTGAAGAAGCTCCAATATTTAAAAGAATACTTCCAAATACCCCAACTAACCATTGCTAAAATAAAAAAATTTATTTTTAATTTGAATTTTTTTTTATTTACCTGGATATCATTTAAATTGAAAAATTGATTAATAACTAAATGAGAAATAGAACACATTACATAACCACCAATAACAATTGAAACGATAAAAATTAGTGATTTTAGGAGACGTGATTGGCTGTCTGATTGAGTCACATTATTGGCTAAAATAGAAATAATTTTATAAACAAAATTGGGAAAGTATAGAGGGAAGGTTTGACAGGGTGTTTTTGAAAGTTTAATTTTTGAAAAGATTTCAAATAATGGCAAGGACATGATTTTTAATTAATTAATAATTGTATGTACATATTTTTTTGATTTTTAATCTACCTTTACTAAGGAAACGGTAAGCAATCCAAACAAAAATATATAATATAGAAGTAATTGCGCATAAAAGCATTATGAATTGAAACATAATATTCATTTCATAAACACACAAATCCCCAATATGTCCAGTAACGGGAAGTGTTGGGTATTTGATAGATAAATTAATAGCATTTATTGACATCCAAATTCCACTAGAAATAGCTAACAATGTGTGGATTGAGAGGTAAAGACGAATATTTATTTTATTGTACAGTGTGTAACAAAACTATAAGCCACCTAAAATTTTTTAATTTCTTAAGGTTCTAATGAGTGAAAATTTTTAAAATTTTTACCCAGTATTGAAAATGCAATTTCAAGCTAAAATTTAAAAAAATTTTTATTAAAAATTTTTACAAAAAATTTTTTTCGAACTTTTTATGAAATCTAGGTGTAACATAACTATAAGCCACCTTGGAAACATTTTATTTTTCATATTAGCAATGCTTGAAATTTTTTTTTAAAATTTATATGAACATTTCTATTGATATTAAGTAGAAAAACAAAAAGAACGAAGTCTGAAAATACTTTCTTCATTGAGATCTCAAAACCCAAAAATCAACGGAAAATAGGGGTACAGTACTTCAAAAAATATTTTAACCCCCTTAAAACTTATATATAAATTTTCTTTTTAGCCCATCTGAAAGCCCACGAAATTTGCTACAAAATACACTTGGTCCCATCTTGGAGGAAAATTTTTACATTGAGCAAACATAGGTTAAATTTAGGAGATCGAAATAATGACAAATTATGGGGTAATTTGAGTGGAAATTTTTTTCCTAAATTTAACCTATGTTTGCTCAATGTAAAAATTTTCCTCCAAGATGGGACCAAGTGTATTTTGTAGCAAATTTCGTGGGCTTTCAGATGGGCTAAAAAGAAAATTTATATATAAGTTTTAAGGGGGTTAAAATATTTTTTGAAGTACTGTACCCCTATTTTCCGTTGATTTTTGGGTTTTGAGATCTCAATGAAGAAAGTATTTTCAGACTTCGTTCTTTTTGTTTTTCTACTTAATATCAATAGAAATGTTCATATAAATTTAAAAAAAAAATTTCAAGCATTGCTAATATGAAAAATAAAATGTTTCCAAGGTGGCTTATAGTTATGTTACACCTAGATTTCATAAAAAGTTCGAAAAAAATTTTTTGTAAAAATTTTTAATAAAAATTTTTTTAAATTTTAGCTTGAAATTGCATTTTCAATACTGGGTAAAAATTTTAAAAATTTTCATTCATTAGAACCTTAAGAAATTAAAAAATTTTAGGTGGCTTATAGTTTTGTTACACACTGTATTTTAATGGGAACAGAACAGATAAAAGTCTGTCAGCAGCTGTTGAAGCCATAGAAGTCTGTGCTGCTGTTACCCCAAAAATTGAATGTAATTGGAATATTAAAGCTGTGGAATAGTCAATTAAATTGATGCCACTGACAGCAACAACTAGAAAAAGAAAATGTCCTGACTGATGGAGAATCTCAAAAAAAGCAGTTAAAGCCAATAAATAATTTGTTGGCCCTCTCAAATTTCTAAATATTTATTTTTAAATAATTTCAAAAAATTAAAGAAATACTTATTTTGAATTGTTACATAAATTAAAAGAAAATTAGCAGCAATTCCAGGTACTCCTTCAACACACATAATCACTGAGGGCACAATTAATAATGAACCTGGACCAGAATTTTTGTATTCTGAGTATAACTAAAGGAAATAATTTTTAATTCTTTTTTGTTAACCCTTTCCCCAATATTTCAATAATTTCTAAAAATTACCATATAATTTGGAAAATTGTTATTAATTGTAGAATCTATTAAAGATTCATTTCTCCCTTCCATTTTAATTTAAATATTTTTAACAAAAATGGAAAGAAATTCTTAAATAAAATAAATAATATTAATGAATTTATTTATTTATTTAAATTTAAAAAAGTAATAGAGGCTATTAAATGTAAAACTGTTCAAATAAAAATAAAAATAAACTTTTTTGGATAGTTAGGGCACCTGTTTATTCTATTTATAGAGGATGATTAATTTTTTATAAAAATATTTTTGAAAAAATTATTTTTTCTTTTCAGCAATTTATGACGCTTTAATGATTGGAAATTAAAAAAATATTTTTTTATTTAATTAAAAATAAATTTTTATATAAAAACAATTTTAAAAGTTAATAAAAATAAAAAAAATTAATACAAACAGCTTTATCTAAATAAAAAGAAACTTATTGAATTTAAATAAATTAAATAAAATATCAGAATTTTTTAAAAACAAAAGGTGAAAATTTTTATTAATTTAATAAACTAAAAATGTTATTATTATTATTTTTTTAATAAGTAAATGTTAAATAAAAATTTTTTTGAAACAAAAATATTTTTTGCCAATTAAAATAAAATAAAAATAATTAATTAATTAATGTTTGAAAATAAATTAATTCATTAAAATATATAAAAATATCGGTATTAAAAAAAAGAAAATATTTATAAAAAATCGTTTTCGATTTAATTCGACCCCTTTAGAGTTTTGTAAAATCAAAATATATTCAGAATTGTCTAATTTTTAAAATAAAATATTTTAATTAAAAAATACTTCTTTCTAAGAATTTGGAAATTAAAAATAATTTATTGAGATTTGAAAAAAAGTAAAGATTTTTTTGCTTATTCAAGTGTAAAAAATTTGTTCCAAATAAAATATTTAGTAATTTCCTCACATCTCTTTGCTAATTTTTGTATCTTATTTTAAATACAAAAATTTTTATTTTTTTAAATTTATTTCAAATGTTTAATTATTTTTTACTCATTTAAAGTTGTAAATTAATAAAAATTAATTTAAATTGGACACAGAATGAAAACGAAAAAAATAAAATTAAAAAAGAAACTTTTTCTCTTTTTTTTTCTAAATATTCTTAAACAGTTTATACATATGTACATATTATTTTATTTCTTTGGATCAACATTATTATTATTAACAATTCCTCCTCCCCCTCCACCATTTATTAATTGTTTTGTTTTTACTCCACTACAGTTAACAAAAGCAGGAACTGCCGAAATTTTATTTTTTTGGAATTTTTTGCAGAATAATTGTTTTAATTGTTTGTTGATTGCTTCTCGATAAATACTACTAAAAATTAATTAAAATACTTTCTAAATTCCTTCAAAATTTACCTAAAAATATAAAGTATTGGAGTCTCTGCAGAAGCTCCAATATTTGAAAGAAAGCCTCCAAACACATTAACTAACCAATTCTAAATTTAATTAAAAATATTTTTAAAATAATTTTTCTTTTACTTGAATATCATTAAAGTTGAAAAAACGGTTGATAATTAAATGACATAAACTATTAATTATATATCCGCCAATAACAATTGAAATAATTAAAATTAGGGATTTTAGAAGACGTGATTGAGTGTCTGATTGAGATATATTTCCTAAATTAAAATATTTAAAAATTAGGAAATGTTTTTGACAAAAATTTTATTTCTTTACCTGAATGTAAACAACGAACAGATATCCAAATTAATATATAATTAATGGCATTTAATGAACAAATAACCATAATAAATTGAAACATTATTTCCATATCAAGAATAAACAAATCCCCAATGTGTCCAGTAACGGGAAGTGTTGGGTATTTATTTGATAAATTAATAGCATTTATTGACATCCAAATTCCACTAGAAATAGCTAAAATTGTGTGGATTGAGAGGTAAAGACGAATATTTATTTTATTGTATTTTAATGGGATTATAACAGATAAAAGTCTGTCGGCGGCTGTTGAGGCTAGTGCTGTCTGTGCTGCTGTTGCTCCAAAAATTGCATGTAATTCGAACTGTAAAGTAGTGGAATAATTAACAAAATTAATTCCACTGACAGCAACAAATAAAAAAACAAAATGGGCAGATTGATGGAGAATTTCAAAGAAAGCAGTTAAAGCCAATAAATAATTTGTTGGCCCTCTCAATTTTCTTTAAATAATTAATATAATAAAAACTTTAAAACTAAAAACTTGTTTTGTATTGTTACAAAAATTAAAATAAAATTTGTAACAATTCCTGGGACTCCAGCAACATTTAAAAGCACTGCCGGCAAAATTAATGTTAAACTAGGGCCAGCATTCTTATATTGTTCATACAACTAAAAAAGAATTATACAGATTTATTTTGAGATTTTATATAGAAATATGAAATTGTGTTTATGTAGATAGATTAATTTTTTAAATAATTTTTATGAAATATTAAATCAGAATAAATTTTAATTAAAAAATATAGGTAATTACCATTTTATTTGGAAAATATTCAATATTTGTTTGATTAAAAGAATATTCGTTAATATTGTTAGTTTGCATATTAATTTTAATGAAAACTTATAAAAATAAATCTAAAAACAAAAATTATATTTCAAAAATTAGGGAATATTTTCTCAAAAATACTCTCAACAAAATTATATGTACTTTTAAAATGGAAGGAAGGAGAAAAAATATGATACCGCACCTCATTTGCGATAGGGCCTTAATAATTATGAGAATTAAAATTAGAATTAAAAAAAACATTATTTTAATAAATATCTACAGATATTATTGTAAATATATTCTCCAAACTGAAACAACTTTGTCTTACTATATGGATATCAAGTAGGTAGTTCCGGTGACCGAATAAATATTTTTTAAAAAGTATTTACATAATAAAAATTAAATGTACAAGATAATATTATATTTTGTTTATTTAAATAAGTTAAGGAAAGGTATGGCCAAATTGAATTATATATTAAGGTTTATTTTTGCATTAATTATCCAAAAATAGAAAAATATGGGAGTGTTTAAATTTAAAATAAAAAAAATAAATTGTTTAAAGTAATTAATTTAATTAATTTGAGGATTTGTATCTTTTAATCTTTCATTCTTAAATTGTATCTGATTGAAATAATTGGAGACTCCCCATAGCTGCATCGAAAATAGTAAAAAATTCAATTGAGTAATAACGAGTTACAAAGATTTTTTTGATTCATAGTAGTTATCTAATAAAATTATGATTTCTTTAACGGCTACCCGACACTTGAGGATATGACTTTTGAGGACCAGACACTTGAGGACCGACTTTTGAGGATGCGACTTTTGAGGACGCGACCTTTGAGGATGCGACCGTTGAGGATGCGACTTTTGAGGATCAGACATTTGAGGATACTCTAATGTCAAAAAAAATTAAAAAATAAATAATGTTAATTTTATGTTTAAAAAATTAAAATTTTATAATTTTATGTAGGGTTGCCGGTTTCACCAGATTTTTCGTTTAACCGAAACCGAACCGATAAACCGAACCGAAATTTCTTAGGGTTAAGGAGTTATTAAGGATTAGCGTTGGGTTATTAAGGATTAATTTCTGGATATAAAGGATTTATATCGGGTGATAGAAGGGGTCTGAATTGGTCAAGGGGATTTAATTAATATCAATAAAATAACGAGGGGCATACGTTTTGTAGGAGCGATCTTTATGATTAGGAGGGATATCGAAAGATTAAAATCAAGTGAATCGAAGGAAATATTGATGGATTAGGGACTCTCTTAAGGGGATTAGGGAGGGATAAAGGGATTTAAGGGATAATGAATGATTGATGGATATGATAGGATTTTGGGGGATTAATAGTGATAAAGAGTTAAAATTCAATCAAAAATATCCACTTTAATTCACAGATATCCTTTCCAAATCCCTGATAGCATCCTTTCCAAAACTCTTGCAAATCCACAAATCCCTTGATATCATAGAATATTCCTCAAATACCTTCATATCACAGAATATTCCTCAAAGTCGGATCGAGTAGGATATGGGGGGGGGGGGGGTTAAAACAAACTTATCTATTACCAGATCTAAACTAAAAAGAATAATCATTCATATAAATGTCTGGAAAATTCAATTATTTGCTCGTTAGTCCTTGAGAAAGCCATAAAATTATAAAATTTTAATTTTTTAAACATAAAATTAACATTATTTATTTTTTAATTTTTTTGACATTAGAGTATCCTCAAATGTCTGATCCTCAACAGTCGCATCCTCAAAGGTCGCATCCTCAAAAGTCGCATCCCCAAAGGTCGCGTCCTCAAAAGTCGGTCCTCAAGTGTCTGGTCCTCAAAAGTCATATCCTCATGTGTCGCGTCACGTTCTTTAACACCCATAAGAATAGACCCGAATCTATTTCTGTGGGTGTTAAAAGCTTTGACGTATTCATTAAAATATGTATAATATTTAACGATATTTTAATGTGGGGAGATAATGTAATATTAACTGTAAAAACTAATAACCCCAATAAATCTGCATAACTTTTATAAATAAACGAATAAATGGAATAAAGAATGTAGCTAATATTTAAAATAGAATCTTTTGAGTTTGGCTAAAATAAAAAAAAATTTTTATTTATCATTTTTTCTTTCTTCTTCATTTCCCTTAACTTCCTGTTTAGTTAAAAATTCGATTTTTTACCAGAAAAAATATCAACAAAAAATAATTTATTAATTTTACTAAATTACATTTAGAGAAAAAAATGTAAAAAAGTCATTGAAATTTCAACGAAGCAAATGAAATATCTTTAAAAATATTGTTGATTTAAAGCGTTTTTCTGAGAACAAAAAAGTGAAATAATCTTTTTTGAAATTTTAAATTAAAAGAAAAGATTGAAGAAATAATGCAAATATTTCCTTTAATAGATTCCTACCCTCAATTATAACCCCCCCCCTCTCTAATTCACCCAAGTCTGAAAGGTGTTGAAAAATACAGCCCCGTGTAGCTGTATTATGCCCGTGTAGCTGTATTATGCCCGTGTAGCTGTATTATGCCCGTGTAGCTGTAAAAGTCATTGAAATTTCAACGAAGCAAATGAAATATCTTTAAAAATATCGTTGATTTTTGAGCTAAGATTTTTGAGCCAAATCAAATCACAAACGACCCAAATCAAATCACAATACGGTAAATAAGTATACCTATTTTTAATTATTAAAAGTTGTATTAAAACAATAATATGTAGCGGTTAGGAAGAATTTTTAATTTCTTCTGATGTTGAATTTGGTGTTTTAGATTTACATATTACAATTATTATTGTCAATTAGTGAATAACGCATAAACTTGGCGCTAAGATTTTTGAGCCAAATCAATTTGAGCAATTTTTCTAGGTCAAATACAAATTTGTAAATCAATTTTGAAATATTTGTCAAATTTTAAATTTTCTGTTTTATTATCTACGATTTTCCAATTATTCTGAAGATTGACGATTTCGATAATTTCGTATATTTCGATTTTCGTTTTAAATTTCGATAAACGTCTATCTTTGATATACATAGTTCTGTTTAGGACTGAGAACTAAGTGTATTTATTCTAATAGAATGGATCTCCATATGGCCAATGCCACTTTTGAAAGAATGAAAAATCTGGGGAGTCATGAAAAATAAAATGATTGCCATTCTATTAGAATAAAAATGTGTTATTTTGTCTTTTTTAATTGGAAATGTTTTCTTTAGTTTATTTCTTTATAATTTATTTTTAGAATAAGCCAAAATTAATTTCTATTCAATTAAAAATTCACATAGTATGTACATACATTTTTAATCTTTATTTAGATATTCTAAAAACTTTAATGTTTCAAAAATTTTTATATTTAAATTTATGTATATCTTTGTCTTTTCTCGTAATTCTATTTATTTTTTAAAATAATTAATTGACATTAAAAAAAAAGAATTATTTAATTAATTCTTTTTCATTAAATTTATAGTTTAGTTTGTAGTAGAGTAGCACGAGGTCGAGGCCTCGCCGAGGCCGAGGCCGAGGTCCTCGGCCATTTTCAAACATCGACCTCGATTTTGCTGACCTCGGGCCTCGGAACCTCGTCTCGGTCCTCGGCCCGAACCTCGGCCGAGGACCGAGGCTAAATATACACCCCTAATAATTGCTTTTTTGTAAAATATGGAAGTAATATGGTGACTTACCTTCCAAAATTCTCAAAATTTTCGCCTGCGGCGCAGGAAAAGGAAGATTTTTGGCTTCATAGCCTTCCAAAATTCTCAAAATTTTCGCCTGCGGCGCAGGTTACTCTCTTTATCCGTCTTTTCGGTTCAATTTATCGGTTCAAATCCCTTTATCCGTTATTAATAAACTAATATCTATTAGAACCCCCTTAATCAATTCGACCCTTTTTATCACCCGTTATCAATCACTCAAATCCACTTTTTTCAATCACTCAAATCCTTATCTCAATAGATCTCCTTAATCTTTGACAAATTTTCGGTTCAGTTCGGTTAATCGAAAATTTCGGCTCGGTTGGCCAGTTCACTTTCATGCTAATCAAATTTAAAATAGTGTTTGAAAAAAGCTGATCAAAGCTTTGAAATTATTTGATCAAGGATTTTAGATTTCATATCTATAATGGTCATCTCCATCATATTAATTTGTAATCATTTAGTGAAATTTTGATAAAATTTAGTGAATTTAATTGGATTTTGAAAATCTATGGAGGTTTTTAAAAACCTCGGTTTTCCTCGGTCCTCGACCTCGGTCTCGGGTCAAAATTTGCCCCTCGACCTCGATCTCGGCTTTTCCAGTCTCGGTGATCCTCGGCCTCGGTTTTTTCGAAAAACCTCGACCTCGTGCTACTCTAGTTTGTAGTAAATAGTTTACAAAAATTCTGATTAATAAATATATGTATTGGAAAATATTTTATTTTTTTAAGTTTTAATTATTTTCAAATTTTTTGTTAAATTTAATTATGCAATCTTTAATAGCCAATCAAACAAAAATACTAGCCAATAATAATTATTCAAATTATATGGTGAGTAGTTTTTAATTTTTGTTTAAAAATAAGTAGTTGAAAATTCAGAAAATAGATAAAAAATCTCCTAGCTTATTAATACAAATACCAAATGCTTAAATCAAATCTTTAATCGAATTATTTACATATATTTGATAAGAAATTGGAAATTATTTTGACTAAAGTTTTGTTTGTTTCTGTCACTAGTTGAATAATGCAAATTGAAATAGTGGTTGTGAGCAGGTAATTTGCTTTGGTGAGCCCAGGCGATCAGAGTTGTTTCGAAAGAAAAATCCTCGAAAATCTAAATTTCTAAACAGTTTTTAAATAATTTTCTGGTAATAAGTCTTAAGAATTATAATCTTAAAAAAATTTATTTTTTTTTTATTTTTAGCTTTTTGTAGAATATAAAAATGCAGGTATAACCAGTGCTTTAATTATCCCTGCATTGGTTTTAAATTTTATTGGAATACCTGGAATTGCTGCAAATTTGCTTTTAATTTTTGTAACAATTCAAAACAAGTAAATAAAAATATTAAAAATATTTTTAATTAAAAAAATTATTTTTTAAGTAAATTGAGAGGGGCAGCTTTATTGGCTTTAATTTATTGGCTTTAATTTATTGGCTTTAACTGCTTTCTTTGAAATTCTCCATCAATCATGCCATCTTGTTTTTCTAGTGATATCAATAAGCGGGATTAATTTCATTAATTATTCTACAGCTCTAATATTTCAATTACATTCAATTTTTGGGGTAACAGCAGCACAGACTTCTATGGCTTCAACAGCTGCTGACAGACTTTTATCTGTTCTGTTCCCATTAAAATACAATAAAATAAATATTCGTCTTTACCTCTCAATCCACACATTGTTAGCTATTTCTAGTGGAATTTGGATGTCAATAAATGCTATTAATTTATCTATCAAATACCCAACACTTCCAGTTACTGGAAGGATTGGAGATTTATTTGTTCTTGACATGAAAATAATATTTGAATTTATCATGATTCTTTGTGTAGTAAATATCACAATTTATTTAATTATTTGGATAGTTATCCGTTGCTCTCATAAAAGTAAAAAACAATTATTTAGAACTATCAAAGATTAATTATTTTTTAAAGCAACTAACAATGGAGGTATTCCAACAGACACTCAATCACGCCTTCTAAAATCTCTAGTTTTAATTGTTTCAATAGTTATTGGCGGTTATGTAATAAATAGTATATACAGATTAATTGTTAATCAGTTTTTTAAACTTAATGACATTCAAGTAAAATAAAAGAAGAATTAAAATAATATTTAACAAAAAAATAATTATTTAGAATTGGTCTATTGGAATGTTTGGTGGAACTCTTCTAAATATTGGAGCTTCTGCTGAAACCCCAATACTTTATATTTTTAGGTAAATTTTTGAAGGAATTTAGGAAAATATTTCTTAAAATTAATTTTTAGTAGTATTTATCGAGAAGCAATCAACAAACAATTAAAACGTTTTTCCTGCAAAAAATTCCAAAAAAATAAAATTTCGGCAGTTCCTGGTTTTGTTAACTGTAGTGGAGTAAAAACAAAACAATTAATAAATGCTGGAGGTGGAGGAGGGGGAGGAATTGTTAATAATAATGTTTACCCAAGGAAATAAATAATATAGATAATATAATAATTTTTATGAATTAAAAAAAGTTTTTTAAATTTTATTTTTTTCCCTTTCCATTTCGTGTCAATTTTAAATTAATTTTTATTAATTTACATCTTTAAATGAGTAAAAAATAATTAAACATTTGAAATAAAATTAACGAAAATTTTTTTCTATTTAAAATAAGATACAAAAATTATCAAAAATGTGTGAGGAAATTACTAGATATTTTATTTGAAACAAATTTATTACACTTAAATAAGCAAAAATTGTTACTTTTTTTTCATTTCTCAATAATTTATTTTTAATTTCCAAATTATTAGAAAGGAATTTTTATTAAATATTTTATTTTAAAAATTAAACAATTTTGAATTTATTTTTTACGCTGATATGTATTGAGAGAAAAAAGAAATTAAAAAAGGAAATTGTATGTAGTCAAATGATATCTTAATTAGTGTGCGGCACGGGCCAAAATTCATCCTTTTTTTAGCGCCTACACCCAAAATTATGGAAATTTGTTAAGAACAAGAGCAGAAATCCTACTTTTTGTAAAAAATTGCAAGAAAAATGGAAAAATCACAACCTCAGAATTGTAGGATATCGAAGTGTTTAGATGTCCAGATATCCTCTTTGACCTCCCGAAGTAAGGGACTTAGAAAGGATTAAGGAGGACATTGGTGGACTTTGGTAGATTAATAATTTGATGAATATTGGAATTGAAGAAAAGTGCATTAAGTTTGAACATCTAGTAAGGAACAGGGGAGACCTGGTCCGGCCAAGGTTCCCTGGTTTCAGTTCGGCTCCGGGTTTTTAAAATCTTGGTTCCATTCTCCAGAGCTAGCTACTCCAGAGCTAGCTACACAGCAATGGTTTCTGTCTAACAACGACCCTAAACTCTCTTGGTTCCAGATACATATTTGGAGCACTATAATGGTATTTAGATCAGAGCTTCCTTCTATTAGTGCCACAGGCGAAATTTCATGATTTTTGGAAAGCTAATAAGTAGATTTCTTCCTATTTTGTGCGCCGCAGGCGAAAATTTTGAAAATTTTGGAAGGCTGCAGGCAAAAAAATTTCATTTTTTTGAAAACACTTCCTCCATTTATTTGGAAAATTTCCATCATTAGGGGTGTATAATTTTGGCGTTCTGGCGCGCCAAAAGATGAAAATCACGCCAAAACGCCACGCCAAAACGCCATGACGCACAGCCCTGGTAAAGAATTATCTATAATAAAATTTAATTTTTAAAACAAAATAATTACAAAATATATTTTGAATAACTAAAAATTAATTTTAAAAAATTTTCAAAATAAAAGTTTTAGAGATTTATAGTTTTTGGCCTTATTTATAGATTAAATGTTTTTAATTAATAAACTGTGATAATTATATAAATAAATTTGTAGAATACAAAAAAATGTTTTTTAATTAATTTAAATTTAAATATATTTCCATTTATTTACAACATTTATATTTACAATTATTTCAAAATGTTTCAATTATTTATTTAAAACAATTCTGGAATTATTTTTATTTAAAACAATTCCTTTATTTATGTTTGTCAATTGTTTTGTTTTTCCATTAATTCCTTCATCCCGAACAAGCCCTCCTCCTCCACTATTATTAAATAGACCGGGAACGACTGTAATTACATTTTTCTGTTGATTCTTTTTGCAAAAAATGAATTTTAATTGTTTGTTGATAATTTCTCGATATAATGAACTAAAAATATAAAGTGTGGGAGTCTCTGCAGAAGCCCCAATATTTAAAAGAATTCCTCCAAACACATTAACTGACCAAATCTTAAAAATATTTTTTAAATTATTTTTCCAAAATTTTCTTTTATTTTATTTACTTGTATATCATTTAAATTGAATAAATGATTAATAATCATTCGACATATACTATTAATTACATAACCACCAATGACGATAGAGACGATTAAAATTAGGGATTTAAGAAGACGTGATTGAGTGTCTGATGAAAGACCTCCATCGTTATTTGCTAAAATTTAATAAAAATTATTGAAAATTTTTATTTTATTTCTACCTGAATGAAACCAACGTACAACAATCCAAACAAATAAATATAATAAAACATTAATTCCGCATAGAAGCATAATAAATTGGAACATTATTTCCATATCTAGAACTAACAAATCAGAAATATATCCAGTAACGGGAAGTGTTGGGTATTTGATAGATAAATTAATAGCATTTATTGACATCCAAATTCCACTAGAAATAGCTAACAATGTGTGGATTGAGAGGTAAAGACGAATATTTATTTTATTGTATTTTAATGGGATTATAACAGATAAAAGTCTGTCAGCAGCTGTTGAAGCCATAGAAGTCTGTGCTGCTGTTACCCCAAAAATTGAATGTAATTGAAATATTAGAGCTGTAGAATAATTAATGAAATTGATGCCACTAACTGTTATAACCAAAAATAAGAAATGTGATGACTGATGGAGAATTTCAAAGAAAGCAGTTAAAGCCAATAAATAATTAGCTGCCCCTCTCAATTTACTTAAAAAATAATTTTTTTAATTAAAAATATTTTTAATATTTTTATTTACTTGTTTTGAATTGTTACAAAAATTAAAAGAATGTTTGATGCAATTCCAGGTATTCCAGCAACATTCATCATTACAGCAGGCAAAATTAGTGCAGAACTTGTACCGGAATCCTTATATTGTTTATATAACTAAAATTAAAAATAATTTAGAAAAATAAATAGAAATTTAAAGTAATTTTTATAGAAAATAAATTTTCCTTGGATTACCAAAGAATTTTTGAAGAATTTAAAGTTCCGATCCTCCTACTTTTTGGAAATCCAATAAGAATCTTTTATACCTCAATTTTATTTATTTTACATTTAATTGCTTACCATATGATTTGGAAATGTATTATTATTTAATAAAATATTTATTTGATTTATTGAGGCTTCCATAATTTTAAATTTTGATTTAAATTTCTAAAAATAAATTTAAAAATGAAATTTATAATGCTAATAATGTGAAAGAAAAATTTTATTAATTCACACTACTACATAAATTAATTAATACGTGAGAATAAGGAAATGAAATATATTTTTAATTTTTAGAAAAGCAGCGCTTCAACGCATTTGTAGTATTGAAAAAGTTGCAAAAAAAGCCAGCTAAAAGATTTAAACACAAGATAAATATACTAGAGATACATAAAACAAACCAAAAACTCAAAAAAACGTTTCGATTTTCGTGAATAGTTTCAACTGTTTGCCCATTTTGTAGTCAAATAAAATTAGAGAAAAGTTTCAAGTAATTCCCCGAATTTTTTTGCCTTTTCCTAAATTTTAAGAGAGGATTTTATTTAATTATTTTAATATTTATTTTTCAAATTTAATTTTCTTTGATAAATATTAATTTAATTTTTTAAATTAAAATATTATTTAATTCCTTAAAAAATTTTATAAATAATTTTTATCAAAAAATCTCATAAAGGTTTTAAATTTAAAAATTAAACGGCTAATTGCATTTTTAAACAAACTAAAATAAAATAAAAATTTAAATACTAAATAATTTTTTCTAAAGATTTTAATTATTTATTTAAAGAATATTTTATATTATATTTAAAGCAGATGTTTATTTCTTAAAAAATTTTTTTGTCTGTAAAGGTTTGGGACATACCAAGTAGTGATTTAATGAGTTTAATGAGTTTAAACCGTGTCCGGACAAAATGTGTAATCGTATAATGCCGTCTAGGCTAAAAAAGGGTTAAAATGTGTAAACGGGTAAAAATGGGTCAAAATGCCGTCTAGGCTAAAAAGGGGTTAAAATGTGTAATCGTTAAAATGTCGGTACGGCCAAAATGGGTCAAAATGTCGAATTTTTTAAAAAATTGTGCTAAAAATTAGAACCCGGAAAGTACCGTAATACCGACGGTATTTTTCGGTATTTATCAATATTTCGTATCGGTAGTACGGTACACAATACCGACCGATAAAATTTAGAAGTTGATCGTATTTTTCTGTATTCCGTACCGTAATGGTCAAAATGTCGACACGTAGTACGGTACAGGTACAAAATTCTGTGTTTTATTAGAAGCTAGTACGCACTCTAATTTTTCCGGATCAAGAATCGCGTTGTCTTCCGGATCCGCACGATCACGCCGGCCGGATCCGGTCGATTTTCTTGATTTATCCGGTCCGGTTTTACTCGGTAAAATACACTGAACTCAGGCATAAAAGATACGCCGGACTACGACATACGAAACTTATCAATCAAATTATCAACAATACGTTGATAAAATTATCAACAATCAATGTACGGCACTCATCTGACCCTTTTTAAAAGAATTCGACATTTTGATCCATTTTGGTCGTGTAGACATTTTAACGATTCCATATTTTAACGATTACACATTTTAACCCATTTTTAGCCTAGACGGCATTTTGACCATTACATATTTTAACGATTACACATTTTAACCCCTTTTTAGCCTAGACGGCATTTTAACCATTACATATTTTAACGATTACACATTTTGTACCGGAGCCGTTTAAACAAATTTGTTTTTAACTACATATTTTCTTAATTTAGGAAATAAAAAAATATATTTTAATTAATAAAAATTATTTGTTTTATTTCCACATACAACAAATTTTCTTGGTATTTCTAAATTATTAATAAAAAAACAAACGTTAAATAAATTGTTGATATACCTATTGATAGAAATGTCAATATTATTTATGTAAATATAGAAAAACAAAAACAAAACTTTAAATTATAAAAGGCTACTAATTTTGTAATTAAAGGGTTTTTAACAAAAAAGAATCTAAATATCATCTGTTTTTCTTGAAAAATATTTTTTGTTCAATATTTTTTTCTTTTTTAATAAAACAATTTAATGAAACAAAACCTTCAATTTATTATTTATAATTAATTAAAATTTCAAATAAATAAATTACTAAAAAGTTTTTTGAATTTGTTCTTCAGCAAATCTTTTTTTTAAAGAATTTTAAATAAACATTTTTAATTTGTATTTTAATATTTTCAGTAATCTGAAAATTTCTTTTAAAATTAGTTGATATTATCTATGAATTAAAAATTAAATAGACATGAAAGCTCACAAAATACAAAGTGTCTGTTCCTAGTTAAAAATTTATTTAAATAATTAATTGATAGAGAATAAATAATGTTTTTAGAATTATTTAATTTAAAAAAATTGTTGGGCAAGTAATTGTTAGGAGGCTTAATTTCCAAATTTCTAATAAAAATTAATATCGATTTGAATTTTAGATAAAATTAAAAAATTTATTTTTCTAAAAATAAAATTTAATTTTAGAAAAAGATATTAAAAGAATATAAACTATAAAAAATTTTTAAAAAAATTAAAAACATGTGAATTTTAAATGAAATTTCTAAATATATTTTGGGGATATATTTGGAGATTTTTGCTAAATTTTATTTTAAAATAAATATTTTTATTTATTTAAATTTAAAAATTTCTAGAAATAAAATTTTCTAAAATTTTGGCAATTTATTTAAACAACAGTTTTCTATGCCTTTTTTCAAGTAAATAAATATTCACGAGAAAATAGGAGAAAATCAGTTAAAATTAAAAATAATTATTTTAAATTTTAAAAAATGCTAGCTAAAATTGTTTTCTCAATTTTTGTTATTCAATTACTTTTTGTTGAGATTGAAGGCCTTATATTAGAAGAAAATGAGGTATTTATATTATTTAAATATTTTAAATTATAAAAAAATTAATTAGTTTTTTTAAACAAAATAATTTTTTTTTCAATCCAAATTTATTCCTATAGAAATAAGAAAAAAATACACCAAATGTGGTAATTCTTATAATTTATACATGTTTAAATTGTCTTAATTTCCTGACTTTCACATTCTTGAGGGATAAATAAAAGAAGTAAATAAAAAATAATTATATATCCAAGTTAACTAACAAAACTTTGCCTTCCACAAACCGCCCTCGTCATGGACAACACAAAAGTCATCGTCGTCAGCATAACAAGCATCGAGCAACTTTGCAAGATCTTTCTACAACTACTGAAGTTGCTACTCCTCAAATATGAGTAATTGAAAACAAAAAAGAAAAAGTAAATGGGGATGAAATAATTAATTAAATTCAACTTTTATAAAGTAAAATTAAATTTTAAATTATCTAATATGGGAATAAATATTATTTATTTAAAGTTTTTTTAATATAAGAAAAATTTGTTTATTTATCGAAATTTAATTTTAATCTCTAAATTTTCTTATTTATTACCTTTACTAACAATAAAATATCCACCCTCCTTCATTTAATATTTTAAAAATATTTATTTTATTAAATTATTATTCAATTAATAGAATTCGCCTATCATCGATAAAATAATTAATAAATAAATCATTTTAATGACTGATCAATATATACGTATATATTTATTTATTTAAAAATATTATTGACTAATTAAAAAATAATATTTCTTTTTCATTTAAAATTTAAAAAAATGAGTGGAAAAAAAGGTGCAGATTGGTTTGAGGAATCAGAACGAGACAAAATGAATATGTTGGAAAGCTGTAAACGTGGACATCTGAATGAAGTTGCCAAATATTTAAATGGGGGAATTGATCCGGATGAGGAAGACGATGATGGAGTTACGGGTACTTTACAGCTGATTTTTAATTAAAAAAATAATTTTTTGTTCAAAAGCCCTACAAATTGCTGCAGCTAAAGGACATCGAAGACTTGTTAATTATTTATTAATTATTTGATTATTTTGAATATTAGGTTGAATTTTTGATAAAAGAAGGTGCTAGTTTGGAAAGAGCTAATTACGCAGGAATGGTAAATAAATATTTATTTTTTTTTAAATGAAAATTAGAATAGTTTTAATTTAATTTATATCTGTTTTTAAAGACACCTTTCCTTCACGCCTGTCGAGAAGGTCATCAGGATATTGTAACTCTACTAGCTAATTATGGAGCTAATGCACATTCCTTAAGGTTAAAATGAAAATATTCTTTTTTCCTCAATTTTTATTTAAAAATTTTTTAGCGGTCTTGGTGTGTCAGCTATGGCATTAGCCTGTGCCGGACGTCATTTAGCCGTTGTTCGAACTCTAAAAAGTTTAAATGTGGCTGTAGATCCTAAACCTAGTGTTCGATTACATCAAATAGCGCCAACCCCTTACATGGTTTTTAAATTCTTTTTTTTTTTAATTTTAATTAATTAATTAATTGTTTAGGTTGCCTTTTTTGAGATGGACATTCAAATATGTGGTTTTCTTAAACAACAGTAATTTAATTTAAAAAAAACTTTTTTTTATTATTAAATTTTTAGAAATGCTCATATTTGGCATCAAATAAAACGTTTGGATGGATTAGATGTTATTAGAATGGGACAATTATTGAGATTACCTGAAATTTTAATGAGACTTAATTATACAGAAAATACTTTACAAGAACCGCCCAAAAAAAGTTTTCTTTAAATCATTTAATAAATTTAAATTTATTTTTAGTTGATATTAGAATAATTATTCAGAATGGGAATGAACAAGAATTAACTAAATTAATTAAAGATGGAGAAGTCCCAAATTGTTTACAATATGGATTAACTCCTTTAATGTATGCTGCTGTTTCTGGACAATTATTTTGTGTAATAATTGGGAAAGATTTATATTGAAATATATTTTCTCTAGAAAATCCCAAAAATGGAACCATATTTTCCGATTTTATTTCAATATAAATCTATGTCCTAATAAATATTTTTTAACATTTACAAATGAAAATATTTTTTGAAAATTTCTTTAAAGAAATTTTTAAAAATAAATAGTAATTTTAGTATATTATTTATTTAATTTATTAAAATTAAAGGCAGAAATTCTTCTAAAAGTTGGAAAAGGAGGAATTGTTGATGCACAAGAAAATGTTTTAGGAATGGTATTTTATTTTAATTATTTTTTATAAAAATATTATTTGAAGACAGCGCTGATGTTTGCAATCGTTGCAGGGTAATTAATTTTTTAAGTTTTTTAACTAAATCAGAATCATGAGGTTTATTCCCTCATTCATCTGATTTATTCCACTCCCTTTATAAGACCACTTCTATGGGATTCAAAAAAACATTTTTTAAAAAAATTCAAAAAAAATTTATAAAGAGAAAGTCAAATGGTTCAACTTTTACTTCGCTACCTTGCCAATCCACGTATTCTCTCAACTACAAAAGAGCCCTATTCAGCCTTGGATTTAGCGATGTATTCAGAAATTAATCGTGAATGTATGGAACAATTATGTATTCATTGGTTAAAAAAAGGAGGAAAAAAAATGACTGGAATTATTACTAGACCAAGAGAAGGAAGTGGAAGTAGTCAATCTGATTTAAAAAATCAACAAGAGGTAAATGAAATATACCAAGTGAAATTATTATAATTTGGATTAAAAATTAAATTTATAAATAGAATAAAATGATTTTCAAGAATACAAGAGAAACTAAGGGAAATCTCAAATGTTTGATTTTTGTAAAAATAACCTTAACAAATCAGTAATTAATAATAATTTTAATTGTTAAAATTTAATAGTAAAATTAGATATATTTTAAAAATTGTTTAATATTTTTATATTTTACATCAAAATTCATTTAAAAATAAATTCATAAAATTTAAAAGACTCCATCAACAACTTCTTATAGAGGGGCAATAACTCCAGCTAGACTTAGAAAAGCACTTGAAAGTATTGGAAAAAATTTAATGGGCTTGGGAAATGCTGAAGAAACAAATTTAAATAATAATCAGATTAAAGAAGATTTTGGGGGAATAAATAATAATAATCAACAAACTACTTCAATATTAAGATTAGCATCAGAAAATGTTAATCAATTGATTGAAGGGCCGGCACGATTTGTGCTTGCTGAACATATTTTAAGGTGAATTTAAAAATATTTTCAAAGAAAACATTTAATTTAGAGGAGATGCCAGGCCCCCTGACCCAAAAAAATCTTCAGCTGACGATTTAGTATTAATGGCTAGACAAATGGCTATTGTAAATTTGAAAAAAATATTAAAAAAAATGATTTTAAAGAGTTGGATGACTAAAGGACATTCTCTTGTACCAATACCTTCAAAAAATATTGTCAGAAACATTTTAGTGGAAGAAGGCGAGGAGAAGGATTCTGATGGGTTATATTCTGCGGCGCAAAGGAATGCGGAAAAAGAACTTTTTAAAACGGTGATTTTTAGATAATTTTTGGGAATTTTTAAAAAATTTATATAGAAACATCGATATGAGCCTTCTAGAAAACATTCATCTAAAAGTACAACATCTAGAGTTATGAGAAATGCAACACAAAAATGTTTGTAAAAATAAATAAATATTAATTAAAATTTAAAATTAAAAAGCCCCACAAATTGACCCTCAAAGAATTATGAGAAAGGCTCCTCACAGATTAAGCCAACAAAAATCTTCCCCTCAAGGATGTGCTTCTGACAGTGGTTCTGGTGCTAGCCTTAATTCTAATAATAATCAAACACAATGTTAAGTTATAATTTGTTTTTAAAAAATTAGAGGAATATGTAGATATTTTTATTTAATTATTTTTAGGGGAAATTCATCAAATAGTTATTCAATGTTTGTTACTCATTCAAACCCTCCCAGTTCTACCCCCCAAACTTCCACCCAAAATATTTTTTATATTCCCCAACATTTAACTAAAGGTTTTTTAAAAGAATTTATTTAAATTTAAAAATTATCTAAAGAATTGGTTAAATCCAAATTAAATGAATGGAATTTAGAAGAACAATTTAATCAGTTCTTCGGGGCTGAAGAAGTTGATGAATTAACTTTTGCTACTTTGAGGGAAGAAGAGGCAATTAATTAAAGAAATTTTTTTGTAAATTTTTTATTTAAGGTTTGGCAAGTTCTAGTAACACAAGGATGTCAAAATCGACAACTTTTCAAACAATTTTTGGCAATTATTCAAGATATTAAAAAATGTACTGCTTCTTCAGAATTGCTGTGAAAAAGAAAAATAAATTTAAAAAAAAATCAGAATTTATTGTAATTTATTTAATTATAAAAAATTTTTTTAAGAAACGAATTCTAGTAGTTTTCTTTCTCGTAAAAGCTCCTTTCCAATAAATTTTTATAAAGTTTCTTTATTTTCTATTTTTGTTTAAAATAAATTTCTATTTAACTCCTCAAAATATATTTATATTTATTTATTTACTAAATATATTCCATCAAAATCAAAAAAGATAATCTTTTCTCTATAATAACAAAAACAAATATTCAACCCAGCTCAAGACTTGCCCCAAATTACGTAAATATTTTTTCTTAAAGAAAACTGTCAGTTTAGACATTAAAAATGAGCTAAAGTGAAAACGAGTGAAAGAGATTAGTTCTTTTTTTATCTTAATCTTCTTTATACATAATCTAATACTATAATAAATATACTATGTATATATTTTTTTGAGTCTTCCATCATTTTATATTATTTTGAGCTTTTAGAATATATCTTTCTACTCAATTCAAAGTGTTTCTTTTTTTAATTTTTTTATAAAAATATTGTTGAATCTGTTATAGATTCGACATCAAAGGTGATATATTATAGATGCTTTCCTCAAAAACAAAAGTGGATGTAAGTAGCAGCTAATCATTTTAGATATCAGTTTCGAATTTAAATTAATAAATAATTCAATGACCGCCTTTCTATTCCTCAAACCCTATAAATTTTTCCTTTCAATTAGCCATACAATTACACTAAATATGGTATTTTCTAGTGATGTTCGGGAGAAGAAAAACCCCGGGAAACGGGAGTTGGGTCGGGAATTGACATCGAACATCACTAGTATTATCCCTTACTAAACACTTTACCCAATTATTTTCTCACTTTCACTTCCTATTGTTATTTTTAATATTAAATTCAATTTTATTAAACGGTTAGTAAAAAATAAAAATAACTTTATATTCATCTAAAAAATAACAAATTTATTATTTATTTATTTATTGAATTATTATAATTATATACATATTATTTGTATTGACAATACATTTATTTTCAAAACATTTTTTATTCAAATAAACATTTATTCATTTCCCTCAGTAATTCCAGTTTTTTTGCCAAGTTAGCAGCAATAATATTTACTAGTAATACCACTTGTATTTACTTCTCACTACGCGCAAAACAAAAATATTTTTTGTATGAAATAATTTATTAAAAAAAGAATGAGATTTTGAAGAGTTTTTAAATTAAAATTGTATTCTTAAAATATGAAATAACACCTCAAACTAAAAATTAGATAACCTAAACAATCTTGTTTTTATTAATAAAATTAACCTTTTATAAACGTTTTTTAATTAAAAAAAAGAGGGATATGTAGCAAAGGTGGGCCGAGTCCAAAAAAACGAGACACGAGATTTACGAGATTCTCAAAAAAATACGAGAACGAGATAAAACGAGATACGAAATCTCTCAAAAAATACGAGATTTTACGAGATACGAGATATTATAGAAAATATAAAGGTTTGAAGGATAATGATTTCAGGTGGATTATGAATGGTATTGGGGATTTAGAGGCTCAAAGGATTTATTAGGTATCGCAGATTACGGAGAATATCATGGGATTTAAAAGGATCCACGTTTGCCTATCCATCTAATTAACCTTTTTAACTCTGGTGATTTGAAGGATATCAAGATAAGTAAAGGCTCACCCTGATACCGAATCCTAATTAACCGGTTTCACCCTTAATCTCAAGATATCCCTTCAAATGCAGATATCCTAACAAAACCACTTATATCCCACTTAATTCTTACCCACCCAAATATCTTTACCCCCAGTATCTGTTTACGTAAAAATCACTTCAAATACCTTAATATCCCGATATCTATAAGCAAAAATTTTTTATATTAAAATCCTGAAATTCTGATGTATCCTTAAGATCTTTATCGAAATTGATGGATTCCCAGATATCCCTCCGAATCCCCATATCTTTTTAAATTCACCTTAATCCCAGTAAATCACAGGATATTCTTCTATCCCTTCAGGCCCACCGATATTCCCGCTTGACCAACTTTATCCCTCTTCCTCTTTAGCGCCGCCGGCGAAAATTTGAGAATTTTGGAGGACCAATGGGCAAGATGTCTTCTTTTTTCCTAATTCTAGGATCTTAAAATAGTCCCAAAATTTTTGACATTTTTCTCAAATAGATTGGAAATATCTCGTGTCTCGTGGCAAGATACGAGATACGAGACACGAGATACGAGACTCAGCCCACCCCTGATATGTAGGTGAATGACTTGTGTGTCAATTTCTTGCTATAAATAACGAAAAAGGAAAAAAAGAATTGAAAATAGAAAGGGGAGATAGCCCCCATCAATTTCATTAGTACATTTTTGCCACATTTCCTTCTTTTTTTTTACCCTCATCTATTTCTTTTAAAGCTAGTAGACTGTGAGTGAAGAAACGTTTTTGTGCCATTCCTTCCCTCCTCCTCCTTTTTTTTCAATTTAAATAAAGGTGCTTGATGGCATTTTACGAGAAAAAGACTTTTTGATGACAATACACATATCCATCCATATATTACTTCTCCTTTTTTTATTATTTTTTCCTAAAAACTACTAAATAATATTTAAATAAACTCTTTTTTTCAAACAGAAATTCCGAGTTTTGGATATTTAATGATAAATTCTGATTTATTGTTATCTTTATTTAAATTTGTTTGTCGTGATTCTTTATATTTATATGATTAAGAAAATTAAGATTTGCCACATCTAAACCCTCTACACAGTTCAAGAGAAGAAATCTCGACATTTATCTTTTTCAAAAAGCCGTTTGAGATTTATAAAAAGTTTTTTTAAGAGAACTATTCCATTATAACTACTCCAATCATTGCTAAATTTTAATTTTGATTTTTTCTTTGTTCATTTTATTGTTTAAACTTTTTAAGCATTTTTACCTTTTTAAACGAGAAAATTTAAAATATATTTTTTTATTTTTCTTTTGTTTACCTCCTTTTTGTTTGTTTTTGCTATTTTTTAAGCCTCAAAGTTTCAATTCTTTTTTTCCTTATTTTCTCAATTTCCTTAAAATATCAATGCATTATCTATTATTTTTTTAAAAAAGAATTTTTCCTTTTACATTTTTTAATTAATTTTAAATATTTTTTATTAAAATTTTTAATTTCTTTGTTTCTTAACCGAATTATTTTTTATTTGTTAATTTAGCCAACTCTTAGTTCAGGAAATTCTTAGGGAGCTCAAGATGATCGAGTGTGAAATCTGAGCGTTTGCAAGTACCAGGTTAAGACTGCTTTACTTTTTCAATTCCAACTGATATCTAAACAATATTTATTTTTACTAATAATTTAAAAAACATTTTTTCATAATTATTTTCAATTATCCATTTAATTTTTTTTCTTTAATTAAATTAACTGCTTTGTTAATAGTTTATTTAACAAAAGTAAAATTTCTTTAAAGAGCGTCCTTCTTTTAAAGTAAAAATATATTTATTATAATTCCAAATCATCTAAATATTGTAACTGAACCGCTAATTTCAACGTGAGAAAGTATTTTTAAAATATTTTTACTTTAAATAAATAAATTCATTTGTTTAAAAAACTCATTTTACCTGTCAGAAAAGTGAGAAAAATTGAAAAAATAAATAAAGGGAAAAGCAAAAACAAACAAAACACTTATATTTAAACTCTCTAACTTTTTAAATTTTTTAATAAAAATTCTTTTTCTCTTTTTAATTTTAGCACTTTCTTTTGCTTTTAATAAAATATAACTTTTAATAGAAAAAAAATTAAACAGAAATTTGTTTTTATCCAAATATAATTTTTAACTTTAAAATTAACTCATTCGATGGGCACATTTCCATGTTTTTAGGTCATATTAGCTAGCATCACAGTAAAGCGTAAACTTGAGGGGGCGTTAATTGTTCAGGGATCATGACCCCTAAAACCCTTTATTGTATTCATGTTCATGCTGTGGAAAAATTGTGGATGGGAGATGGAATTGAACCATCACGGAAAGGGCCCGAACCGGAAGCACAACCGACTGTGCCACCATCCAACCCGATGATGAGTTATTTATTTTTTTTATGTTCTTTCTGCAAGTGCGGACACAACACCCTTACAAATTATTTCCATGTAAATTTTGTTTTTTTTATTCTTCACCTGACATTTACAGACTCACTCACACATTGCCTGGAGAAATCCACACCATTTACTTAACATATCATTTCCATTACAAATTCCAATTAATGCTTTAGGATAAGCCGTAAAACTGAAAATAAAAGCTAACAAAAAACTTTTATTAAGACTGGGAATGGGATTTTATGGCGCG
Organism: Meloidogyne arenaria; assembly: GCA_036172955.1. Lineage (NCBI taxonomy): Eukaryota > Metazoa > Nematoda > Chromadorea > Rhabditida > Meloidogynidae > Meloidogyne > Meloidogyne arenaria. The sequence continues at coordinate 2,655,034 of JARQAB010000024.1, forward strand.
GTAATTACCGACGTGTGTTTATAAAAAGAGGTGAAATTTTGCTTAAAATTAATGCGGGATATGTTAGAGCTGTCCAAACGAAAATTTCCCAAAATTCAGGAGCAAGACTGCACTCCAAGGCCAAGACAGAAAACGTTAAGGAAATTTTTGTTTTAAGACTGGTTAACAGTGTCTTTGATTGTTATTCTAGGTTGAATTATTTGGAAAATTAAAAGCACACGCCCAGGCAAGACAGCGCCCGAATATCTTTGTCAAACAACGACTGCAATTACTAAACAAACAAACATATGTGTGCCTATTTTTATAATAAAGTTTGGCATTAATTAATTTTAACTAAACAAATATATAAATAAATTCATTTTATTATTTTACGTTTATTTATTTTAAACTTTTTTCACTAAAAAACAATTTTTATTTTTATTTATGTAGAAAAAAAAACTTTTCCTTTCTGAATCGATACCTTTGCGGTTACGTACATATTTTTATTTTTTCGTATCTATTTTTAAACACTTCCGAGTTAATTATTCTTTTCTAAATAGACAATATGTAGTTTTTATTTATCCACAAATTGACTTTTAATTATTTTAATTTTCCAAAAAAATATTTTATTAAATAAAATCCTTAAAAGAATTTTTAACAAAAATTTTTTTAGTATAATCTCTTTAAATAATGATTTTTTCCTCATTTTTTAGTTTTTTAATATTAATCCTAAAATATTAAAAAAAAATTTTTCTCAAGAATAAATGGCTAATATTTTTATAAAAAATTATTAATTGAATAAAACAACACAAAAAATGAGTGGATTTTCTCTTCAATTTCAGTCTGGTTTAGTACTCGAATCATTTCACATTGAACCAGAAAATCTTTCCTTAAGAAGACTTAAACAAGAAGCTGTGGATTTTGTTAATAAACATGTAAGAGAAAATAATTAAAAGTATGTAGGTTGAACGGGATCAGGCGGTATTATTCCGGTTTTTTTGAAACCCAATCCCGCTCAACTCTAATTAAAAATATATTTCCAAAATAAACTTTTATTTTTTTTTTGTTTTTAGCATCCAAAACAGCGTTTAGGTAATCGTTTAGCAGACCACATACTTCTCTATAAACATGACCCTCGTTCTGTTAATATTCTTCAATTGATACAATCAGCTGATGAAATAAGTGAAGGATGTCTTTTGGAAATTGTTATTAGTCGTGGGTTTTAACTAAAAATATTATTTTAATTTTTCTAATTATTTTTAAATTCTTCTCAAATTATTTAAATATTTATTATTTTCACTTTTTATTTTATTTTATTATTAACCTTTTTTCATTCATTCAAAGTCAATTCCATCAAAGGGCAGGTTACCCGCATTGAAATAATGCATGTGCTATTTTTTACTATGAATCGATTTTAATTCCTTACACAAAAGTGTTATTTTCACTCATAAATTTAAAAAAAAATTCCCTCAAATAAATAAATAAGTACATTTTTATTTATTAAAAATCTTTTATTATTTATTAGCTAAGTAGGAAATATTTTTTTATTCATTTTTCTTTTCGAAAATCTTCTTAATTTTTTATAATACATAGGTATTTAAATTAAATATTTTATTTATTTCTATCTGGCTACTTAAAGAGATAAAAAAATCCATTTAAACTTTAAATGATCAAATCCAATTAATCTTTTTATTACTGAATTTTTCAATTTATATTCAGACTTTTTTAAATTTAAAAGAAATTATTTTTTCCTATTTTATAATTTTCTTTTATCATTTTCATTTACTTTTCATTATTACCTTCTCAAAATTATAAAATTATTTTTCTTCCATCTTTACCCATCCATGCATGCTTTCACTTATTTTTTGCCCTTCATTTCCATGGCAACATTTCACTCATTTTTAGGCTTTTGTATCAATAATTTTTACTCAAATTTAAAGTAAATATATCCCCTCCTCACATATTTAAATTAAAAAGAGACCTCTCAAGAATACAGCATCTTTTTTTGAATTTTTTTAAAGTTTTACTATCACGTGGTTTTTAAGGATTTAAATTAATATAAAGATTTTAATTAACTAATTTTTTTTCTTTAAAAACTCTTAAAAATATTCGAGTATTTCTTGTATATTTTCCCAAACCTTTAGTATATTTTTAATTAATTTTAGAGTAAATTAAAATAAAATCTTTTTTAAATAAATCCCCCCTCACTATCTAATTATTAATTAATTTATAAATCTCCTCGACATTCTCTGAAGTTCAAAAATCATTTTACTTTTAATTTCCTCATTCTTTTCTTTTGTCTGTTTAAATAAATAAATTTAAAATTCAACAAATATTTTATTTTTTTAAATATTATTGGTATAGACAATAATAATAACATTAAAATTAAAATATTTGATGGAAGGAAGTTTTTAATTTTAATAAAAACGAGTTTTTCCTAACTTTCTTTTTAAATGTGTTTCTATAAAATCCAAGTTTCTTTTTTTATTGCTAAATTATTTTATATATTTTTAAGTCTCTTAAATATATTTTTCTTTAAAATTCATTAAATTAAAAAAAATTACAAATTAATCTCTTTACCCCCCCCCCCCCATTAAATAAATCCGGAAATTAAAATTAATTTCATTTATTTTCTATTTATTATAATTTAATTATTTATTCTTTTTACAAAACACTAACTAATTCATTTATTTTCCTTCACCTCTTTTTTTAATGTTCACAAGATATATTGGCAGCATCTCACAAATCCTTTTTCTTCCCCCGCAAATTATTTTTTTATAAAATCTCGTACTTCTCTTTTCATTTATTTAAAGACCTTTTTAGTATTTTATATATTTTCTAGCTATATAATATCCTTCCCTTATTTTTGCGCTTCTTCTTGGCCATTATTTTTTCCTTTCCTACTCACATTTTTTTCAGTTTTTTGTTTCCCACACCATTCATTTTTATTCACGGCTCATTCTTCTCCAGCAATCCACTAAAAAAGCAAAAAGGATAGCAAACAAATACCAACACAAACACACACACAATCTCCTCTCTCTCTCTTAACAGATTCCTTGGCCGTTAATTTATAAAATAAATAAATATTTTTTAAAATAAAAATTAAAAAAGGAATTATTCTTTGATAAGTACTTCACTATATTTAACTTCTTAATTAATAAACTCTACAGAATAACCTTTAATTTCATATAATTCTGACTTTTACTTTATACTCTTCTACTCTTTTTAAAAAATTTATCAAATATTCTTTTCTCATTTTATTTTTTTGATTCTTCTTTTCTTACTTTTTTTCATTTTTTTATCTTTAATGCAAACATTAGATCAACTTAAATAAAAAAATATTTAACCAAACAAAATTTCAAATTTTAATATTTTTTGCAAAAATGGATATTTTTGTGCTTGGATGTAAGTTTTGATTGTAATCGCTAAAAATATTCTTTTAATAATTTAATTTAAAATTTACATCTTTGTATCTATTCTACATATCATTTCTCATATTTAACAATAAAATTATAAATTAAATCATAAAAAAATCATAATTGTTTCGATTTTCTTAATTTTTATAGCTTGTCCTCAACACGAGCGTTTAGTAGTTCATCCCCATACACTCTACGTTCACTCATACAAAACACCTACATTCTGTGATTTTTGTGGGGAATTACTTTTTGGACTAGTCAAACAAGGATTGAAATGTCAAGGTAATTTTAAAAGGAATCAGAATATTATTTTAAGTTAAAAATTGTTTAATAAAAGATTAAATAAAAAATTGTAATCAGAATAATACATTTTTAAATGAATAATCAAAATTTAAAGCATAACAATGTCAGTAAATAAATTTAAATTAATTTTCAGGTTGCGGTTTAAATTACCATAAGCGTTGTGCCTCCAAAATTCCAAACAATTGTAGCGGTAGTAGACAACGTAGACCTTCGGCTATACCTTTGTCACCCCGAAATTCAGTTGGATTTCAAGTAAAAAAGGAAAAAATTTTTCAAAAAAATACTATTTTTCAGTCGCCAATTTTTGGTAGCGGCAACATTTCTTCTCAAGCATTAAATGGCCTTTCTACTACTCTCCCACCTAGAGCATCATTTTCCTCGGCATCTTTTACAGAAACTTCAAGTGTTGTTTCTTCTATATTTCCTTGTACAACTTGTAATAATAATTTTAAAAATTTATCAACAATATCAACAAATTCTAATAATTCAAATATTAAAAATCAAAAAGAAGAAAAAGGAGGGGGAGGAGGAGGAGGAACACAACAACAACAACCAGCTATTTGTGTTACTAGTGAACGGTCTTTGGATGATGGAGATCCGATTGGAGGAAATGTTTGTAGTTTTTTTCAACTAAATTTTGGATCACAAAATTTCTCAAATTTATTCTCAATCTTTCCAAACTTTTTAAATTTACTTTTTTTAACAAATCACTCCTTACTAATTCTCAATCTCTAACATTTTCTAAAATATTTAACAAATATTTTCTCTTTTTTTTTGCAAAATTTGTAAGCTTTTATTTCTAATCATTTGGTTCGACTTTCACTGAATAAAGTTAAATAAAGAAACTTCCCATGCTAAAGGAAAGAGATTTTTTAAGAAAAATTTCCCTCATTTTCATTTTCCCTATATTTCCTTCAATGATTTTGATTATATTTTAAACCTTAAAATGGGTCTAGTAAGTTTGGATTAAATTGAAAACAAAGATATTTCCCCGTCTTTATTTTCTATCTAAAAGTCTTTGTTTTTAAAGTTCATTTTAGTTACATATCTCCTATTTAATTTTAAAACATTTTGATTTTAATAATTAATTGAGGATTTCTCAAATTATTTTTCGAAAAAAATATTTTTAAAAATATTTAATTTTTAAATTATTTTGAACTTTGTGTTCATTTATAAAATATAAACTCACAATTCTTATATATTTTGTGTACTTTATAATTTATCAGAATATATATTTTTTTATTTTTCTCTACAAATTCTTTTTTCTAAAAATAGGAAAAATTAGAGGTATTTTTTGTTCATTTTCTTTTTCTGTGTCCCCAACAGGGCTAAATATAGCCTCGTTTTTATTTATCATCGTCATGATTCTATACTTTTATTAAAATAAATTTTTTTACCGTTAAATCGGAAAATAAATATTTATTTAAGAATTTTAATTTAAAAATTGTTCCAAAAATCAGAAACCCTTATTTTAATATTTTAATAAGTTTCATACATTCTTTTCAAATTCTTTAGGTATCTAGAAAATGCATATTTTATTTCATAAAATTACCTACAAGTTGGGGATAAATTAAGGTTTTAGTAAAATCTTTTACTTTTAATAAAATACCAGAAATTACAAATTAAATTATTCTTTTATTGTCTAGTTTCTTCAAATGCCTCGCAAAGATCGTAGCAGCAGTTGGAGCGGAAGACCTTTATGGATGGAAGTGGCAGAGGCAACTAGAATTAAAGTAAATATTTTATCAAAGTTTCAAATTTCACCCCGAGACTTGGACTTATCGTGGAATAGCTTTTGTCTAAATTCTTGAATAAATTCCTCAGAAAAATTCATCAACTGGTTCAATTTAGGAATTAGTTGAGGGGCAGGAAAATCAAAAAAAAATGTCCAGAATATTTTCAATCTCCAAACCAATTAAAGTTTCTTCTTTCAAATTAATTTCCAGGTTCCCCATACATTCCAAGTTCACAGCTATAAACGTCCTACAGTCTGCCAACATTGTAAAAAGCTTTTAAAAGGGTTAATACGTCAAGGACTTCAATGCAGGGGTAATTTTGAAGAAAAATATTTGTATTTTTAATTTTTCTAAGACTGCAAATATAATTGTCACAAAAAGTGTGCCCAGCATGCAGCTAAAGATTGTGCTGGGGGGTTATCAGCAACATCCCCTTTTAATTGTCAGTTGAGTGATCGAGGAATGCAAACGGGAAGTGAAGAAAGTAAGAAAACTTTTTTTCAATTTTTGTACTTAATTTTGCTTTTTCCTTTTGTTTTTTGCGGTGGATTTGTCTTGGCATTAAAAACAAATTAATTTGGAGAAAATTTAATAAGTTTAGTTTAAATTTTCGGGTTCTTTTGTTGTTTGAATTTTTTTTTGAAAAATATATTCGAATAATTATTTAAAAATTAATTTGTTTTTTTTGCTTTGCTTTTTTTAGTTTTTTCTTTCTTTTCCAGAATCAAATCAACAGTCATCATATCTTAGGAAAATTAAAAATGAGCCTTGCGATGAAAGTGATGATGGATCAACAGAGGAGAGTGGTTAGTTTATTTGTGTAAAAATTGCTTGATTGAATGGATTAATTTTGTGTTTATTTTTCTTTTTTTTTTAAATTATTATTTTATTTCTAATTTTAAGTACTAAATGACGAAGATTTAACTGCAACAACAACAACTTCAGCAAATTCTCGTTTGCAAAAGCCTTGGGCTCAATCAACTCCGAGTGCTCCTCTTTCCAGTACAGAGAAGGAAAATACAAGTAGCAGCAAAACAGGAAAAAGCAGACAACAACAAAAAGAAGAACAACAAAAGACAATAAATACAATGACTGATTTAGATGAAGATGAAGATTTAAATATTGCAAAAGAAAGTGCAAATATTCCGTTAATGCGTGTTGTAATGTCCAAAAAACAAACAAAAAGGCCAACAACAAATAGGGCACTTAAAGAAGGATGGATGGTGCATTATACGGAAAGGCATTCTATGAGGAAAAAGTAAAAAAAGAAGAAAATTGAAATAATTAAAGAAAATATTTTTAAGGCATTTTTGGCGATTAGACCCTAAAGCTATTACTATGTTTAAAGATGAGACTGCAAGTAGTTATTATAAGGTAGATGATACACACTTAATTAAGATATTAATTTACTTAGAGGGAGGGGAAAATCATTGAATAGTGTCCATTTAAAAGAGTTTTCTCTTGGCGAGAGAGCCAATTATTTTTATTAAATCTTTAAAAAGTCGAAAAAATTTCTCAATTTATTTTAGGAAATCCCTTTGAGTGAGGTTCTAGAAGTTAAAATAGCACCAGGAATAGGGGAGGATCATCCAGAGTTGAGCCGCAGTCCAACACACTTTTTTGAGATTAGAACCCATACTTCAACTTATTTTATTGGTAAGTTTATTTTTTTAGTTAAAAGAAATTTTTGGAAAAATTAGTAATATTTTTGGGTGTTAATAATATTCTTTTAATTTTTGCAAATAATTTGGTTGATCATTGCTTTTATTTTTTAAAATTTTTCAAAAAATTTTTTTCCTATTTTTATTTTTGCTTACGTATATTAGATAATAAGGAAGAAAATTTGTTTTTTTTTTCTAAAAAAAATTTGGTGATGAAAGGAATAATAAAATAATTTATTCATTTTTTGTGTCCTCTTTAACTTATTTTCTTTAAACGCCTACACAATTAAATTCCAAAAATCACTTAGGTAATTTAATTAATTATTTAATTTGTTTTTTTCTTAATTTGTAAACAAAGAACAGCACAATTTAAAAATAAATTATAGGGAGAGAAATGGGCGTTAGATTATAGGCTTCTTTAGGACGCAGCCTCAAAAACTGTTAATTATTACCTCAGTTCTTAAATTTTTGCACAGATATTACTTATCTTTTACGCCTCATACCCTTCTATTTAAGTATTGAGTTAGTTTCAGAAAGAGCGGATAGGTTTAGATTTAATTTGCCCTTTCCTAGGTAAGCCAACACTTTAAAATATCTATGCAAATTTCACTCCTCTTGTATTGTGTTAACGCCTAATCTTTACCGCGCCTTAATAACCTCTCTCCCTTATCTTCTAATTTTGCAAAATTTAAACGCCTACATAATTACATAATTCCAAAAATCAGTTAATTTAATTAATTATTTTTTTAAATCTAAAAACGAAGAACAGAATTACTATAAAAAGTAATTTTTGTGACGAATTGTTGATATATTAGATGATCAACGAGAGAGAGAGAGAGAGAGAAATTATTAAATTTTAGGGTTAGTTAATACAACATATAACTATTGCGTATCGCTTTTTTTATTTACTAACAATTATTTTTTATTAATAATTACGTCACGAAGGTTAAACTTTTTAGGAAAAATCTGGAGTTTGTTAAAATGTTTTTGTGTTTCTTAATAATATTAATTTGCTAGTCTTTGTGTTTCTAGGATTTAGCCAATTTTTAATGTTACATTTTTAATAATTTTTATTTTGTAAAGGATCTGTTTTCCAAAAATATTTCTGTATCCTCTTTTTGATTTTAATTTTTAATTTACATTTTCTTTATCATTTATATCTAATTTTCTTAAATTTATATTTTTTAAATTAATTTAATTTTATTTATTTTTACTTTATTTTCTCTCTCTTTTCTCGTTTTATATACTTAATTTATATCCATTTTTGTTATTTTCATAAAATTTATTTATTCGCGCATGTTTCTAAAAATGTAAAAACGCATTAACTAAATACATCACAAAAATATTAGGGGAGGGGAGGGGGGTGGAGGGAGGGAGGGATTTATTTTTGCTTATATAAAAGGGAATGGAATTAAATAACTTTTATTTTTATTTGCTTTTAAATATTAATATTTATTTGAAGAATTAGTAAATAATAATAAACTGCTTTTTTAGAAAATAATAATATAAAAATGTTTTTTATTTATTTATTTATTTATAGCCTATTTAAGATTATTTCTTTTTTGGAATTAGATTTGTGAATGTTTCTAAATTCATATTATTTTTATAATATTTTTGATTTTTATTTTTGTTATAGTATCTCAAAATTGGATTCAAGTAATCTAACTAGAAGTTCTTAACTTTTTTTAATTTTCGGATAAACGCGTCACGAGTGTAAGAGAAACTCATTAACCTTTTAGAGATTTGGAACAATCTTAATAAGTAGGAAATGACTAAAAATTGTTAGATCATTCACATGATTTCTGTTATAAGTAGTTCTAACACGATATATTTTTTTATACTTGTCGGCCGTATTTCTCCAAAATAATATCGGATAGGTGCTTCCAGAGATTATATACTTGGTGCTCGATGCACTATGTGGAGTTCACTTAACTATTTTAATTTAAAAATAAATCTGATCTAAAAAATATTATAAAAATAATTATTCTTCTAAAATAGATTTTTCTATTTTATTTTCTTTCACAAAATTTCCTTTTTTAATTTTTTGATAGTACTTAAATTTTTATTTCCTTTTTTAAACACTTATTGATAAACTCTAAATAGAAATTTTAAAGATGTTAAAATACTTTTTAATGTTTCTTATATTTTTTTGTTAATAAAACTATGTAAATCTAACAATTAAAACATTTATTATTTGTCAGTTTTTTGATTAAAATGATTCTAAATTAGGTAATAAATTTCGAAATGTTTTGATTTTTTATTTAAAAATCTGATTTTTCTAATAAATAGATATTTGATCAAACTTAATAAATTAAACTTTGATAAATTCTCAACTTTTAATTATTACTAATTTTCTTAATTTTAATTCTTTTTTTGACTAAATTTGGCCAAAAATCCCGCACAACTCGTCAAATTCTCTTTACCTTCTTTTTTAAATTTTTCTTTGCATTTTTTTCTTTCATTACCTCATGTGATGATAATTAAATATTTTAAAATTTATTTATTTGCAATAAATAGATTGGTAGTAGACAAGTTATCTTTTTTTTTGTAATTTTTTAATTATTTTTTTCCTAAAATTTTTTTTCTAATTTTATCATTTTTAAATTATTTTCTATTTTCCAAAATTATTCCAAAATTTAATTTATTAGACATTTTTAAAATATTTTATTAATCTTTTAAATGAAACAAAACTTGTTTTTTTATTTGAATCATCTTCTTCTTTTATTTTTAAGTAGTGTCTATTAAATATAGAATTTTTTTTCTTTTTTTTTCTTTTTTATTTGCCGAATTTTGTTTTTTTTTTTAAATTTATTTTTAAATAAATTTATTTTTTTTCATTTTGCATTAAAAAATTAAATACCATATTTATTCGATTACTCCTTTCAGGAGACAATATTAGTAATTATTTTTAATCTAATTTTTTATCTTGGGGATCAAAAATTATTTTTAAGATGAAAACTTTAACCAACATTTTGGAAGGATGAGACTTTGTTTTTCTCTGATAATTACTTCTTTCATCTCGAGATTATTATTTTAAAACAAAAAAAACTTAAATTTTTAAAGACAGTCGGACAATTTTAATTAATCTCTTTCCTGACTTCCAAAAATTAAAAATAACTTTTTAGTCTGTTTTTCTTTTAATTTTCTTTTTTAATTAATTGACCTTTTAATCATTTATTTCCAATTGATTAATTTAAATTATTTTTTTTCAGATTTTTAATTTTAATTTTAAATACCTCAGACAATATTTTTTGTTTTTATTTATAATTTGTTTAACTTTTTAATTTTTATTTACTTAACTTTTAAATTTAAATAAAATACTTCCTCCTCCTTTTTTTAATTCTTTAAAGGTTCCCTGTTGAATAATTTCTTCCATAAAACGATAGAAAGCCTGTCCAATTTTTTTTGAATAAATTTATTGGTAAATTAATTATTTACTTCCTATTAAATTCTAAATTAAAAAAATTAATTTTAAACATTAATAAATATTAAAGTTTTATTTAAATGTGTTTACACATTAGTAATACTTGAATATATTTTAGAATTTTCTATATATTTATTTATTTTATTTATTTCTCTGTCAGTGAAAGTTCCATTAAAATAAAATAATGTGATTATCACCTTCATCTTATAAAATTATAAAAAAATACAAAAATTCTTTTACGACCAAACTTTATATTTTTTTATTTATTCTCTTTAAAAAATATTTACTTTAATGTATGTTGTAGTCTCTCCTTTTTCTTCTCTTCAGTTTTTTTAAAATTTTCTTGATGGCAATGTAAACTTGCTGACTCAAAACTTGAAAACTCGCTTCTTATTTAATTAAAATTCAAATTAAAACTAAAAAGTATCTTTAAAATTTAATTTTTATTTGTTTATTTTGGTTAATTTCTGAAAAAGTTTTGGGCTAAAATATGCCTGATTTTTAATTATTATTTTTTGTTTAGTTACTTTAATTTTTATCATTTTTAAAAGTATTTTATTTTCTTATTAACAAATTAAATTCTAGCCTCGAATCCCTTTGCCACAACCTTCTCTCAAAAAGTTTTTTTACCACATTTTGGGGCCATTAATTTTTTAACACGTCGTTTTCTCCTCTTCTCTTTTTTTTTGCAAACTATTAAAAATATATTTAAAAACGAGAAAATCAAGCAAACAATCTGTGGTCCCTCCCTTCTCTTTTTTCACCTTTTCGCCCAATAAATTTACTTATAATAAATATTTTCTTAGTCAGTCTTAAAATATTCATCAATCTTATTAAAACCTTTAAAAGTCACCAGTTACTCCTTTTTAAATTTATTTTTAATTTTTGTGTAAAAATCCAAAAATAATTATTATTATTTTAATTTTGCTTGAATGTCTGATTGATTAATGATAAGAGAGTTTTCCATTTACCTAAAAGGATGAATTAAATACGAAGAGAAGAAAGAGCAATTATTTTTGATCATCCTAACTCTTCTTAACAATCCCCCTATTTGAGGTAGTGATCGAATGGTACCTTACTATCGACGATATTTTTTGGCATTTATCGGTATTACGTATCGTTAGAACAGTACCAAATTCCGATCACTAATTTGAGTAATTGAATTTTTTATTAAATTTTATTTTTCTTTTTAATTTTATTATACCTTCTATTTAAGATTAACCTCCTTGTCTAATTTATTTTATTAAAATATATTTTTTATTTTTTTTTTAATTTATTTGCCCTTTTTAAAAATAAAAGAAAATATCCTGTCATTTTCTGAGATTATTTTTAAAAAAAAAAAGAAAAAAACACTTCCGAAATCGTTCATCATCCTTTTGTTGATTTTTCGCTTCGATGAATGATAATATTTTTAATATTTTAATTGCTTGATTGTTCTTTTCCTCCACATTTTGGTCACTTTTTTTTCTACTTTTCTTCCGTTTGTCAATGACGGACACTTTAATTTTTCTTTTATTTTTTCTTTTTCCGTTTGCGCCACTTCCTCGCTTTTTTTCTTTGCGTACCTTACTACTAGTTTTTTTTTAAATATGTTTTTCTAATTGTTTTTATACTCAGAATTCGATCTATAAGATCAAAAAAAGCTATCCCAATATTTATTTTCTTTCTTTTCTAGTTCCTCGGGAGTATATTCATCCAAGTAAATTATTTATTTGAATATTTATTAGAAAGATTTACTAATTATTTTTCTTCAATATTTATTTATGTTAGGAGTTTAATCCTTTTATATATCAATCTTTATTAGATTGATCGTTGCGTTTCTTTAACCTTGTGGAGAAAATAAATTTCATTTAGCTTTCTGTTCATTTTGAATAAATTAGGAATTTTAGTGATAAAGATTTGAATATTTGAGCTTAATGTTTAATTTCATTTTTTTTTGCAATTTTATTTGTTAACCTTTCATTAGACTTTTCTTTTTGCTGGGTGGTTTTTCTTTCTCTTTTTGCGGTTTCCATTCCCTTTATTTGAGAGAATAACCTTGTTATTGTTCATCCAAGCAACAAATAATTAAAAATAATTATATAGGTATGTTTAGAGCTCGACAAGAAGCATCGGTCGGTATTTTCGATAAATATTTAAAAAGATATGTATCAAAAGATTGGTCTAGTTTTTGTTTTTTCATAATTAAACCTCTCGATTTTTTCGATATTCGTTGGCGATATTAGTCAGAAGTGGCGTTTTTTACCTACGTTTCTGATCTAGCTATATTGATAATTAATTAATTTAGGTATATTTTCATTTAAAAATTATTTAAATTTTTAATAACAATTTTTTATTTTTGTTCTAATATTTACATTTTTCGTTTTTTAATAATAAAAATAAATCTTTTTCTTCAATTATTACTTCCTTTTTTTAACAAATAATAGGAAATAATTAGTATCTATTTTATTATTTTAGTTTTTCTATTCAAATTTTTTCTGATTATTTTTATATTTTCTCATTAACAGCCTCTATTTTTGTTGGATATATTCTCAATTTTTTTACCAATATCCAGAATTCTACTAGAAAAATTTTTTTATTTTGCTAAACTAAATATTTGACAATTTATTTTTTGTATATACCTATTTTGTATTTATTAAGTAAAACATAAATTATAAAATAATCAAAAGTGTTAAACTATAACTTTAATTTCTATTTAACTATAATTTAATTTATTTTGTATTTTGTGATTTACTTAAAAAGTTTTCCTTTCCTTCGTTTATTTTGATTATTTTTAACTGTTAAAAGTTAATATTTATTAATTTTAAAATTTATTTTCCTCTTTTTCTTGTGAATCATTCAAAAAATTATCAGACTTTTTTTCAATTTTAAATTCCCATTTTTCTATTTTTAGAAAATTTTAAATGAAAAAATCGTGACAGATTTGCTAAAATGTCAGCAAAATGTATTTCGTTTGTTTGTACAAAATCATTTTTTAAAAATATTTTATTCTTTTTATAGAAATATTTGGGAAATTAATTTATTTTTTTAATCAATATATAAAATCTTTATTTTTTTCAAGACCTTTCTCCTGCCAACAAAAATATCTGCTTAGCTAATATGCACATAAAGTGCCTGAATATACAAAAATATACATAAATAACAGGGTCCTAAAATGCTTAGACTTTGTAAGAACTTCCCCTTCTTAATGGAAAAATAATTGTAAAAATAACCTAAACCAGGGCTCCGGTCGGGAGAATGTTAGGGGAAATGTTATCCTAAATGTTTCTTCTGCATAAAACCCTTTCTTTTTTTTCACTTTTTACTTTTTTTTCTTTAAATAACAATAACAACAAATATATTTTTAATAATTGTGCAATTTATTTTTTTTTGCGCATCAAAATCAATTTAAAAATGCAATTTTCTTTTTATTTTTTTTTAAATAGTACATTTATTTTTTATGATACTTTTTTATTATTTTCTTTTAAAATTTTAAATTTTGCGAGACTTTTCTTTGAAGTTATTTTTGATTAAAAATTAATTTTGTAGACTTTGTTTAAAAAAATAAAAAAAAAGTATGGCAGTCACAACAACAACAACAACAACAACAAATACATTAACTAGTAATGAACGGCATCCTAAACGTTTCTTTTGTTGTAGACCAGGTTATGGAAGAATGCCTTCTGCAGAGTCTGGAGAATCCTCTTCTTCAACTAATACAGCTAGTACTTCTTCCTCCTCCTCTTCTTCCTCTTCAATTAATTCTTCAATTGTTCATCTTTCAATGCCAGAAGAGTTTGAAGGGAAGATGAAGAAAAACTCTTCTTCATCCTCTTCTTCTTCATCCCTTGCTTCTTCCTCTTCACAAACTTCTTCCCGTTCAAAATCTCCAACTCCTTCAACTATCCTCTCAGCAATTTTAGCAAAACAACGTCGTAAACATCACAAACCAAATAGTTTAAATACAATAATTTGTTGTCCTTCTAGTTTAAGCAAAACAGTCTCCGCAATAAGTGAAATAGATAATTTTGAAAGAATTCAATTAAATAATTCTGCAGAAAAAGAAGAAGGAAAAATTAAAAAAGAAGGGAGAGGAAATGGATTATTTAAAAAATTTGGAAATATTCAAAAGAAATTTATTTTAAATTTTAATGGAAAGGGGAAAAATAATGAAAAATATAAAAAAGGTGAGAAAATGAAAGATTTTTAGATTAGGTAGTTGTGAATATTTTTGAAGAGTTTTTGCTAAATTTTATATATACTTTTTTGCTATAATTACAGTTTTTTAAGTCTTTGTAGGTAAATATTTATAAGCATTTTTTCTCATAAAATATTTGTAATAATTTTTAATAAATTTTTATTGTTTTTGGGGGAATTTAAAAAATATATAAATTAATTAATTTTAATTTTAATTAATAATTTTAATTTTTTATAGCAGGTAGTCCACAACAATTAGAAGATTCTTCATCCTCATCCCAACTTTCTTCAACATCAGAAAAAGTTTTCTCCCCAGAAAAACAATTAAAAACAGCGATTGCCAACGCTTCACAATGGGCCCAAGCAATAAAACAAGCATTAATGCCAGTAACCCCCCAACAATCGAGTAACCAATCTTCTCTAAATTTTAATAAAGAAAGAGAAATATCAAAAAATGGACAAAAAGATTTACAAAAAAATTCCAAACAAATAAATCAAACAAATAATGAAATTGGGCATTTGGGTGTTCAAATACAAAGTGAACAAGAATTCTCTCAACTTTATCAAATATTTGCCGATGAAGTTTTGGGGTCTGGACAGTTTGGAACTGTTTATGGAGGTAATTAATTAGTATATTTTGTGGGGAGATTTGTTTTAGTATTTAATTGGAGATTTGTGAGTATAACCAATATATCCCGCCCATTATTTATTTTGTTATATTTTAATCTGGACTGCTTAAAATCTAAATATATTTTGTTGTATTTTTGTGGGGGTAATACTTTAATAAAATTCAATTTCTTCTAATCCCTACCTATAGCAACAAATGAGATTGATTATAATTTTAAATAATTTATCTCACTGATCTAAGGATCGAACCATTGAATAAAAATTTAAATTTTAGTTATTCCATTTTGTTATTTTTTTCTAAATTTTAAAGGTATTCAACGCAAAACAGGAAAACATGTGGCCGTTAAATTAATCGACAAACTTAAATTTCCAAGCAATAAAGAAGCTGCACTTAGAACAGAAGTTGAAATATTACAAAAAGTTAGGCATCCAAGTGTTGTAGAATTTCAACAAATGCTTGAGACACCTGATAGAATTTTTGTTGTTATGGAGAAATTAAAGGGTGATATGCTTGAAATGTAAGGAGGGGAGAAGAAGATTTTGATTTAAAAAACTTAATTTTTATTTAGGATACTTTCTTCTGAGAAAGGAAGGCTTTCAGAACGTATTACTCAATTCTTGGTTCATCAGGTAGATATCTAGATTTAAAAATTATAAATTTTTGTAAAAATCTCTCATTTCTTTGTGAAAAAATCCTCCTCCACTGTAGTACCCTTTTTTCCTGCAATTTTACAGAAACTAAATTTTCTAAAGTAATTGTGAAATATACCACTTCTTTTAATTTCTGTCAAAAACCCTTAAAATCTCATTTCTCTTAAATAATTTATACTTCTATACACCTTTCAAACCCCTCATCCCCTATTTTCTTTAATTTTTTTAATTTTATAAATAATTGAAATTTTTTTCAGATTTTAATTGCCCTTCAATATTTACATAGCCAAAATATTGTCCATTGTGATTTAAAACCAGAAAATATTTTGTTAACTTCCGATTCTGATTTTCCACAAGTTAAACTTTGTGATTTTGGGTTTGCAAGAATAATTGGAGAACGCTCTTTTCGACGTTCTGTTGTTGGTACTCCAGCCTATTTGGCACCTGAGGTTCTTCGAAATAAAGGATTTAATAGATCTTTGGATATGTGGTCTGTTGGTGTTATTGTTTATGTAGGTTTTTTTCTGTTAAAATTATTTTTTATACAACTTTGACTGTTCAAATTACTTATATTATTGTTATACTTTTATGTCAACGAGGGGAATATGTACAATAGTAACCTCTACTAGTTTTCAGTTTAAAGGTCTCTAAAATTTTTTTGATAAATTCAGGATTCCCTGGTATTTGCAAACCTATGTTGACTTGTTATTATAAAGAACTAATTCTAATAAATTATTTATAAAAATATTATTAAAATTCTTTAAAGGTAAGCTTGTCTGGTACTTTTCCATTTAATGAAGATGAAGATATTAATGATCAAATTCAAAATGCTGAATTTATGTATCCCCCCAATCCTTGGAAGGAAGTTAGTGCTGAAGGTTAATTTAAATAATATTAAACTTTTTCTAAATTATTTTTAAAATTCTTTAGCAATAGAGTTTATCAGTTCTCTATTACAAGTTAAAATGAGTAAAAGACTTACTGTTTCTAAATCGTTGGCACATATTTGGTTACAAAGCTATCAGGTGCTTTTAAACTTTGAAACCTCTCATCCCTCCCTCTCTCTCAATTATCCCTCCCTCTTCTTGTTTATCACCTCTATTTGAGGAGGGGTTTGGATAAGTGGAAGTGTTTATTTTTTAATTTCAAAATTTTTTTTTTAATTTTCTCAGCTTTGGTCTGATTTACGATTGCTAGAAAAGGAAGTTGGTGAACGCTTTGTAACACACCCTAGCGATGATCAACGATGGAAGGACCATGAAAATGAACGGGGAATTACTCCAGTCTATTGACTGAATTTAATTATTATTGATTATATTAATTAATTAATTTTTTTTTTGTTATTTTTAAATATTTTTACCTAAACAAAATATTTTTTAAAAGTGTTTTAATGTAAACTCCTTTTAGGTACTTTTTTAATATTTTTTGTAAATTCAATTTTTTTCGCTCCATCTCCGGTGATATTCTCTTTTTATATTTAATTAATTTTCATTTAAATATTTTTAATTTTTCTCCAATCAGCCTCTTTTTTCACGCACACATATCTTTAAATTAAATTTAATAAAAATATATATCTAATTATCCCTCTTAAAATTATGTCTAAATTTTCGATTTATCTATAATTTTTTAAAAATTAATTTTGTTATTATTTGTCTTTTAATAATTGTTAATAAAGAGAATTAATTTTTTTTATTTTTAATAATTTTTAGTTATTTAATAATTAATTATCTTTCTATTGTCGAATCTCTCTAAAATGATATCTCTCGGAACACGCCAGAGGAGGGGGTATTTTAAATAGATTTGACTTCTGAGTATTCCATTTTTCTTTCCCAACTCTAAAAAAGAATAAAGTTTTGTTTGTTTTTATTTTTTTATTTGTTATTTTTCTTTCATACAAAATCATCTTAAAAGAATTTTTTTCATTTTTACACATTTGTTTCACAAATATATTTTTTGTTTTTAAACCATAATAAATAAAGTACTTTAAAAATTTTATTTTAATTTTTGTTTTTTACTTTTAAGTTAAAAATTCGGAATATTAGTAGTACACGTCTTAGGTTATTAATTTTTATTAAAAAATAAAATTATTAATTTTTCGAAGTCTGTCCATCTTTCATATAAATTTTAATAAAATATTTTAATTAGTTTTTTTTCAGAATAATATACATACTATTTCAAAATATTGTCCTTCTAGTAGACAATTTAAAATATAAATGAGGTATATCTTCATTAGATAATTTTTATTTTTGTCCAAATCCTTCAGTCTCTGTTCTCTAAAAATAAAAACAAGCTTTCTCTCATTTTCTTTTGGAGAGCATAAACTTAAATAATCTAAGGCTTTTTCTTGTTTTCATGGCTGTCTTTGTGTGGATAAATATAAAATGATAGAAACAATTTAAAAAAGAATGCGGCTGTTTCTTTCGAGAAAATGATCAATCAATTATTTTATTCTTCAAAACATTCTCATTCCTTCTGATAGTTGAAAGACAAAATAAAACAAAAATAAAATTCTTTTTTACTCATATATCAAAATAAATAAATAAATTTAAAAGTTGTATTTAATAGTATAATTTTTTAAAATCATAAAAAGCTAGAATACATTTAGAATTGCCTACCCTTTATTCAGGGGTTTTTAAACTGACCCGAGCCGGGTTTTCCGAGTTAAAACCACAAAAACCAGATTTTTTACACTCGGCCCGGACTCTGTCCTTTTCTAATTTTGAAACGAAACTTTATGTTTTTGATGAACTTTTTTTGTTTTAAATCAAAATCATGAAGACATTCAGAGTCATTCGGCGGTAAAATCGTTTAAGTGTTTAACTCAAAACACAGCTTGTGAGTAGAAACCCTATTTAATTCTAAAAAATACTTTGCAAAATTGTCGGATTAAGTTTTAAAAAATCATTTTCTCCTCCAACACTTAATGCAAAAAATACGATACTTTTACTCCAGTAAATTAAATTTTAATAATCATTTTAATGAAAACCGGATTATTTTTCAGAAAGTTAACTAAATTAACAATTATTTCCAGAATAATATACAAAAATGGCAAAATATGTGCCTTGGTATTACAGAAGATCTCCCCCAATATTTTGTGGCATTTGCCTTCCTGTATATATGGGGGTTTGGCCGGCTAGGTTATTTTAAAGAATTAAATAAATATTTAATTAATTAATTTTAAAGGAAATTTGTTGTTATAATTGGATTTTTGTTATTTTTGATTGGAATATTACTTTTATTGGGGCTTTTATTGACTTGTATTGCTGTTGAATGCTCTTATATGTTTAGTTTTTTTTAATTTTTAAATTAATTTAAATTTAAAATAAAGTGCCGGTGCTCTCCTTCCTTTTGCTATAATTTTAATTATTGCCGGACTTTTAATTTTACATTGTGGATGGGCTGCCCATTTACTTGACAGAGAAGGGGGAGGAGTCCCTTTTGATGAACAAACAAAAACAACAATTACAACAACGAGACGACAGAAAAGGTAAAAAATAAATCTTCAATTGAGGGAATATAATAAACAATTATTTATAAAATATTAAAAAATAAATTTCCAGAGGTGGTCCCCCAAGAAAAGAAGAGGAATTAGATTTTGGAGAAATTGAAGGGAAAGAGCCTCCACCGGAAATTAAACAAGGTTATTGGCAATTTGATGAAACAGAGGCCTGGCAAACTGTTGCTAATCCTTACCCAATAAAGTTGGTTTTTAAATATAAATCAGAAATAAATAAAATTTATAAATATAATTTTTTAAATTTAATATATGTAAATAAAATTTAATATAAATAAAAATAAATTTCTAAACTTTAAATAATTCCAATTTTTAGTTACACTTTGAAACCCGTTATAGAACGACAACCTTATGTTCCCTAGAAAGGATGATTTTTTGGTTTATAATAAATCTAAAATTAATAAAAAAAATGTCCTTTCTTTTATTACTGCCAAATCTGTTTTTTAATTAAAATTTAAATAAAACGAAGAATTAGTAGTTAAATAAAAATAAAAACTACATATTATTTAAAAAAATATATTTTTTAAATTCTTTCTAATATTTTTTAAATTTATTTTTGAAACTTTATTATTTCCAAATAAATTTTAATTAAAAAATTATTAACAAAAAAAACTTTTAGAGAATTGTATTTACCGTTGCCATTTAGCAACAAACATTAAAAAATGATTGCGTGAAATTATGTTTAATATTTTTAAATTATTAATGAAAAAATTTAAAATGAATTCCTCATTAAATTTAAATTAGGTAAATGTAGCGTGTATGCACTTTATAATTAGTGTAAAATATTTTTTAATTAATTTTTTACTTATTAAAAATCTTTTCTTATTTTTTCTAAAACTAGGCACTTGATTACCAAAATATTGTTTAAATTCAAAATATTTTTTTGTAATTTCAGTAACAATTAAATATAAGTGCTTCTAATTGTATTTATTTTTAGATTTAAATAAAAAGTTACACAATTAATGAAAATATATGTGAGTATTTCCTTTGAAAGATTTAAGTTTTTAAATTTTATAAAAATTAAGCTTGGTCTGTAAATTTCTTCAAATTTGCCAAGATTCGAAATTATATTTAATTCCAATTTAATAAATAGATATTCTCACAACTCCAATTTTGTAACAAAAATTATTTAATATAAAAATTTGAACCAAAAAAGTTCTTAAATAATTTCCAATTTTCTAGAGAGATTAATTTTAAAAATTATTTTTAGATCTTTAAATTTCTCTAGTAAACTTAAAAATACGAAATTTAATTTTTTTGTCCTCATTATTCATTAATAAATACAAATATATAAAAATTAAAAATTAATTCCTCATTTAGTTTAAAAATATCGTCATTATTTATTCATTTTTTAAATATATAAAAGTTACTATTCTTTTCCGTTTTTCTTTAAAAGACATTAAAAAAATTAAAAATTTAAATTATTTTTTATAAAAGAAATTTTTTCCATTTAATGATTCCCACTAAAACCCCCCCACATTTTTTTCCTTTTTTTAAATTTTCACATAATTTTTTAATTTGATAAAAAATTAATTTTTATTATGTAAAATTATATTTATAGATATTATCAAAAAAGTGGGAAAAAATAGTCAGAATTAAATCTTAAGTATTACAAAATTTGTTGCAAAATTTTTCAAAATTTTATAATGTCAAATATAACTACAGATCCGGTAAGGAAATTTAAATTCACTTTCGGGAAATATTAAAATAATAAATTATTTTTGGAACAAATGTAATTAATATTATCCAGAAAATTTTTAAAAATCGAAAAAGTTTCTGGAAAATTGTTAATTTATTTATTTACGTAAATTTCCAAAATAAATCAGAATTAAAATTATTTATTCAAAAAAACTTTTAAATTATTATTACCTAAATTAATTTAATTAAATTTAAGGCTTATGCTGCATTTAAAGATGCAGGTTTCTGTGTCCCTTTAGTTTTGCTTATTTTTTGTAAAGCTTCTGTTTGTCTATTAGGTATTATTTTAAATGGAGATCTTGTTTACATTACTTGGAAAACAAAGTAATTGAAATTAATTTTCAAAAAATATTCTTTTTTTTTTTTAATTTTTTAAAGAACTTTACGAGGAGCTTGTAATTTACAAATAGCTTTAAATGCTTTTTCTATCTGTATCCAACAAAGTAGCAGCTTTGTTACTTTTGCTGTTGTTGTAAGTGGAACAAATTTTATTCCACTTGGATATTGTGGAATTATACAGGTAATTTTTGTTGGTGATTGGCCTTCAAATATTTATTTAAGTTTCAAATTAAGTTATTTACAAGATATTTTCCGTAATAAAAACAAATCCGCAGTCTTCCAACTGTTTAAAACCAAATTTTGATAAGTCTAATATTATGAGAATAATCTTATAATTCAAGAAAACTTGGGAGGGGTTTCAGAATAAATTTAATTATTTGAGCTAAATCTTAATTATTAAAGATAAATATTTTATTTTGGCACTCGATCTGACTTTTATAATTTTAATTATAAATATAATTATTAAAAAAAATTTTAAGGCAATTCCACTCTTTTGTACAATTTTTACTAATGGAATAGCATTTTCAATTGGTGTTGACCGCCTTTTAAGTGTTGCTTTTCCAATATGGTAATTTTAAATTAAATAATTGAATAAATTAATTAAATTAATTAATTAAAATTAAAGGTATATGGTACATGATAAAAAGAATTATTTAAATATAATAATTATCTTTTGCTGTTTATATGCTTTGATTGTGCCTATATGTGGAATTAATATTTCTTTGTCAAATCCAGAAATGTTTGCATTTAATTTAAAAAATTCTATATAGTTTTTTTAATTTTTTAGACCAGTTATGTGCACTGTAATGTA
Source organism: Meloidogyne arenaria (assembly GCA_036172955.1). Taxonomy (NCBI): domain Eukaryota; kingdom Metazoa; phylum Nematoda; class Chromadorea; order Rhabditida; family Meloidogynidae; genus Meloidogyne; species Meloidogyne arenaria. The sequence continues at coordinate 2,677,369 of JARQAB010000024.1, forward strand.
AATAATTAATTTATTTTTAAGTTTTTTAAATAAAAAATTTATTAGAGATCCTATGCAAAAAGATGCTACTTGGGTAGTAATTATGTTACTCTCAGTTAATTTATCTTCTGTAAGAATTTTTCTATAAAATATTCAAAACATTTAGAAAATTTAGGTTTTTTGTTATATTTCTGTTTGGATTATTTTAATGTTTAAAGGTTCTATGAAGAAAACACAATGTAAAAATTTAAATATTTTCTCTACAAAATTTTAAATAAAATTCTCATTTATTTCTAGTAAATGTATTTAAATCCCTTTCTGTTATTTTATTAATGGAAATTTGTGGTTGGATATCTAATTATTCAATTCGTTTAATTATTGGGGCAGCTAATCTCCACACTTTAAATTCTTGGTATTTAATTAATATAACAACAATTATGCCTTATATTGCTATGAGTTTGTCTCCTGTTTCTTTGTATATTTTTAGGTAAAAATTTTTGAAATAAATGAAGAAAATGTTTAACACCTCAATTACAGATTCTCTCTTTCTAAAAATATTAATTATTAAATAGCTCTTTAAATTTTTAATAGACTAAAAAAATAAAAATGTTTAACAAGTTTTTGGATTTAAAAATAGAATTATTTCAAAAAATCTAACAATATTCTATGTATTTCTTCTCTAATTTCTTTTTTAAATTAAAGTACTGAATATAGTCGAGCATTTCTTAAACAATTTCCATTTATTTCCCCCACCAATTTCAATTCATCAACTACTGCTGTTGTCCCTTTTGGTGGTCAAAATATTTTAAGTAAATAAATTTATTTTTATTTTTTTTTATTATTTTTTTCTAAAAATTTATAGAAAATTCTACTGTTCACTTTAAAAAACAACAAAATAATATACAAAAAATGAATTTAAATAAATATTAACATTTGACATTTATTTTTTAAATATTTTTCTTTTTTGTAAATAAATTTAAAAATATTTTAATCTAAAAAATTAAAACAAATATTAAAAAACAAAATTATATTATTTAATTTTTATTTGTAAATAATTTTTAAGGTTTAAATAAAATATTTTTTGAAATATCAATTTTTGATTAAATAAGGAGCTCTTCTTTTTATTTCTTCAATTCCTCCCTGAAAAAAAAAATTAATTATTTTTCTCTTTTAAATTTAAAAACATTATAAAGTTTTGCTTTAGTGTCTTGTATTAAAGCTAATGCTAAAAGAATTAAAGAAGCTTCATCTGCTGTGTTGCCAAAAACAATTGTTTGGTAACTACGGTTATAACCAATTTCTGTTAATTCTTTTTTAAAAGAAGTTTAGAGAAAAATATTTCTTTTTAATTTTTTACTTTTTAATATTTCTTCTGTAGATAATAAAAATCCTTTTAGAGTAACTAATTCGTCAGCTGGAAAAGGCTTTGATCCAGTTAAATGTCCTCTCTGTGTTTCTTTTAAAATTAAAATATAATTAATTTAAATATTTTCTGTTCTCATTTTTTGATATTAATTACTCCCCTCTTTTAACTTTTAATTAAACACTCATCTAATAGTTTAACAAATATTTTAAAAAATATGAGAGACAAAGACTAATATTTCCCTAATATTCTTCAAATAAAATCTTTTTCCCACCCTTTATTTTTTTAAATTACCATAAATTCCAGATAATCCAAAAAATTCATTTCTAGGCCTTGAATCGAGAAAATTATACTTCAAAAATAATTTTTAAATAAATTCTTTTTACAAAAATTTACCCAAAATAATCTGCTTAAAATACAATAACCATAATTATCTACAGTTGTTAATTCTTCAAATGTAGATAATAAATCATCTCTGAATTTGGCTGTCCAATTACCCAACTAAAAATATTTTTAAAGAAATTTTAGGGAAAGATTTTGTGAAAGATTAGGGAATAAAAAATAATAAATATCAAAGTTTTTATTTCATTTTCTATCAAATTCGGTACGGTTGTTGATTCTTATGAAGAAAATCTTGGGATATCCGGAACCGGACCGAAGAACCGAACTTAAAACCCTCGGTTATTCGATTCGTTTCCAAACCGATAACCCTACATACTAGTAGTCCCTATTAATTTTCCCCTTTTATTTTTGTTGCAAATAAAAAAAATTTATTTATTTATTTAACCAACACTAATATTTTCTGTAGTTCCATTAGTTAATTCAAAATCAGAATTTTGTAAAGCTTCCAAACCCCCATCCACAATACCCACATTTTCATGTCCATATATCTAAATTTATTTTTAATTTATTCTCAAAAAAACCCCTTACTCTAAATAAAAACCAAACACGCGCCGATTCCAGCATTCCCCCATTTGGACCTCTCCCATAAATTACCAATTGATCATTTTGATCAATCCCCAAGCGTTGAATGTATTGTTGGAAAAGTTGTGGGGAATATAGAGATTGTCTTTCATTCCTTTTTTAAATAATTAATTATTTTAAATATATTTAAATATCACACTAAACTTACCAACTTGGATAAGTTGCTATATTTAGATTAAAAGGAATTGCCCCTTCTAAATGTGAACGTTCAAATTGAAGATTTCTCTAAAATATTTAATATGTACATATCTCTATATTTTTATTTCAATTAAAAAAAACCTTTTCCAATAAAAGTTTATCCCATTTTGCATAATAATCAGAATAAAATTTAATATGATCAATAGGTAAAGGTTCTGGGTCATAACTTGCATCCAAAATTTTTATATTTTTACCAGACTTAGAAAAATAAATAAATTTTTAAAAATATTTATTTAAATAAAAATAAACTTTAATCCAATCATTTAATTGTTCAACTTTAATTAAATAAAATGGACGTGTTGGGCGTTGTTGGGGAATATTATATGATGAAGTATAAACTTGAAAATATTTTTAAAAGAAGTTTATTTTCTTAGGTAAATTTTAAGTTTATTTTTAAATATTTTCTGAATTTAAATATTTCCCTTTGTCTTTTTTTAATTTTTTAACCCCTGTCAGTGTATTCAATACTCTGTTGTATAGATAAATAAAATTTTAATGTTTATTTTGAAGTGAAATCTCTAAAACAGTGCTTGGAAATTTCAACGGATTTTAGCTGATAATAAAATTTTTAAATTTACCAGTATTCGGTGGAGGAATATTTACTGCTGGAGGCCAAAACTGATTTGAAGGGAAAAGAGGGGCAGGCACTATTTTAAAAAAATTAAATTTAATTAATTAAATAATTTTTTACTTAAATTATTTTTCTGTTGATCATTTACTAAATTATTATTTAATAAAGTTTGTAAAAAAGTTTGTAATAATGTTGGATTTGTATCCCCAGGTAATATTAAAGTAACATTTTGAATTGCTAAATTTGAACGTTTTAAAGCCTCTGTCATTAATTTAATTAATTCTTCTTCATCTAAATTATTTTGTTCTTCCAAAGTTGTTGTTTCTACTATATCTGTTGGTGGTGTAATAGAAGTATCTGGAGAGGGGTTTTCCTAAAATTTTGATTAAGATTTTTTACTTTTACCAATTCCTTTACCCCTTCCTCTTTATTCTCTTCACCACCCTCTCCTTCTTTTTCTTCTCCCTCTTCTTTTTTCTCAGATTTTGGTTCTTCGGTTGTTTCTTCTTTTTGCTGAAAAATATTTAAATAATTTTAAAAATTATTTTTAAATTTATTAACTTCTTCTTTAGGTTTAAGTGTTATTATTTCTGTTTGTTCTCCTTCACTAGGTGTTGTAGTAGTTGTAATTATTTCTTCAATTATTTTATTCGCTTCTTTTTCGCCTTCCCCTAAATTAATTATTGTTGTAGATATACTTGTAGATTCTTCTTCTTTTGGATTTTCAGTAACTACGGGCATTGGATTATTTGCTGCAACTGGACGATATTCTGGCTTTTCGAGATGGACGGGGTCCTAATTTTTAAATTGAAAAAGAGTATTATTTGAAGAAAAACTAAAGAAGGATCAGCAATTTCCCCGGGATTTGGCAATTCATTTGTTGCTTCTCGGGGAATTTTTGTATCGTTTTCTTTACTTTCTGTTAAAGATATTAATGTAGTGGGTTGCTGCTCCAATTCTTTTTCTGAATTTGTTGTTGGTTGTGTTGAACTAGAAATTATTTAAAAAATAATTAACAAATAAATATAGGTAACTTACTTTATTTCACATTTTATTAAAGTAAATTGAATAAAAATTAAATAAAAATATACAAAAGAATAATTAATTATTTTTGGCATATTTAAAGCTTTAAATAAACCTTAAATTGGAACTTGGTAAACGTTTTGAAAAATATTGATAGGACCGACGAACTTAAAACTTAGAAAATAAAACTGAAAAGTGCTGTCGATTAAATCGAGAAAAAATCGAATCTGAGCCTTTTCCCCTGATTCAACAACATGTTTCCTCAAGTTTCCTCGTCTCCACAAATTTTCTCGTTATTCAAACTTTTTAACAACTTTTATGTCTTCAAATGATTCTTCGAGCTACAAACAAGCTCCTTCAAGTTAGAGAGGTATATCTATAATTACTGAATATTTTTGTAGAAATAGTCGAAAAAAATTTAAGTTTATATTTTTCTTTTCCAGAAATAAAAATCAAATAAAATCAGAATTAAATATATACACAAAAAGTAATTGACGGATTATCAACTTAAGTGGGCAATATTTTTATTGGGGGTAAAGTGGAAGAGTTAATTAAATAAGAGGACCGGAAATAAATACACAAATAATTAGTAGGTAAATAATTAAAAGGGAAATTTTTTGGAGAATTAAAAAAGAAATGTTTTAAAAGTCTCAACATCTCTAAATAATGTTTTTTTAAAAATTATTTTAGAAAAAAAATTTTATTTTAAATTCACAAAAAATAAAAAATAAAAAACGAAACAAAAAAATACACGTAAATATATAACCATTTATTTATTAAATTTAATAAAAATTACCTACAAAAATCCTCTCAAATTTCTTAAAGTAAACATTATTTAAATAAAGAAACATCAAAATAAACTTTTCTTTTAAGAAATATATTTTTAAATAGATTATTTTTTTCTGTTATTTTCTTGACAAAAGATTTTTATTTTTTTGTTAAAAAAATTAATGTAATTTAATTCTAATCTCTTCTTCACTTTCTTTTTTATAAAAAGAAAAAAAAATTCTTTCAAAAATAAAAATTATTTTAATACATAAATTAATTTTAAATTAATAATTCAAATTAGAATTTTTGAGTAAATCTTTAAAATTGGGAATATGTAGAGCTAAGTTATTTTGTGCTTATTTAATAAAAGACAAAAATTAAAATTTATTTATTCTTTTAGAGGTAAATATATATTTATGTATTGGCAAGATTTATTATGAGCAAACAAACAAAAAAATGTAAAATTAAAATAACTCTTAAGTCTTTAAATCAAACAAGAATTACAAGTTTTTCTAAATAATAGTATCCTCAAGGTTTTTTATTTTCAAACTTTTTAAGGAGAAGGCCTTCAAAAAAGTTCTCCAAATTCCTTCCCAAAATATATTTAAAAAAAACTTGTAATTAATTAATTATAATTCTCTATCTTTTTTGTACAACATTAATGTTTAAAATCAAAATAAAATTCTTATTCATTATTATTTTTAGGTAAACGTTCATTAATTAATTCAATAATTTTATTTAACAAAAAATTTGTTTTGTCAATTTTTCCACAAATTTGTTCAAATTGTAAATTATTTAATTGAATATTTGTTGAACTATTTGGCTTTTGTTCTTCTTCTTCTAAAAGTTTTTGTTGATTATTAAATAATTGGCTATTGTTGTTGTTATTGGTTGGTGGTGGATGGAGATTTTTATTTAAGAGATTATTTTTTGTAATTACTTCGTCTTCCTAAAAAAATTTTTTTTTAATTTAAAAAATTAAAGAAAAAAATATTTTGTAAATTGATTATTTTAAAGAACTATTTAAAGTAATTGGGTAAAGAAATTAATTATTTTAATTTTAATTAATTTAAATTTTCCCAATTAAAATTCCAAAAAAACTTTTCATTTTAACCAATTTTTATTTAATTAAATTTCCCTTTTTTTACCATTAAAATTTCCGCCGTTTGTTCTATATTTTCTTCCAAAGTTCTAATCGGTTTTTCCAATTTTCGACTTCTTTTGCTTGGAGATATCATTACTTCCTTTTGATTTAAATTTTTTCTTTTCTTTTTTAAATTATCCAAATTAGCTAATTTATCAATTGAAGATTCCTCCATTAAATTGTTTGAATGATTATCATTTCCCACATTGTCCAAAGTAGCATTTAACTGTTTTTTTAGAATATTTAAGTTTTAACAAAATAATTATAATTAAATCTATTTTAATTAGTTTCAGTATCAGCCTTTTAATTTATTAAAATGTCAAAAAATAAATCTAAAATTTTGTTATCTTTTTTCTAACTTAATTTGCAATCTAAAATTTTAATTTCCTGATTATTACTATTTTTGTAAACATAAAAGAGAAATTAATTCCTTTCTGATCTAAAAACGAGGGGATATTCCTCTTAGTTTTTTAAAAAAATTTCCGAGAGATTTTTTATATCTCAAAATATTTTTTCTAACCAAAGCAAGAAGAAACTGCTGAGCAGAAGAGTCTGTTTGTTGATTATTTGTTGTTTTTATTAAATTATTATTTTCAGAATTATTTTTATTAATTTCATCCCTTACCATAATTGTTGTTGTTTCCTTCTCTTGTTGTTTATTTAATGTTGCCGCCATTTCTTCATTCCATCCCTTTAACAACTTTCTTGATTCAATCAATCTTTATATTTAATTCCAATTATTTTTTTAAAAATTCCCAACTTTTACCTAATCTTCAAATCATTATTAATTCCATCAAAAGACCCCCCATCATTCGAATCCAATCCCTCACTAAGTTCTCGACTTGGCGTTTGAATTATTGAATCAAATTCCCCAGGTGGAAGAGACAAACATTTAATATTATCATTATTTATTGGCCCAACACGGCCTTTTGCTCTAAGATAGAGTGTTTCTTCGTTTATTTTATCAGATTCAAATAAACGTAAATATTCAACTTCTGCTTCTCCCAAATTTCTAAAAAGAGAAAATTGTTTGAATAACTGAAAAACAAAGTATAAGTAGATGGCTATGTTAAATCTAGATATATTCGAGTGCTCAAATTTATTGTTAAATATTAAAATATCCACCTAAAATTTTAAAAAATGGTGGATACATATAATTCTTGTTAACGTTTCTACCAAAACTCATTGTTTAATTTAGGGTAGCACCCCGAGCCTTCGGTGGCGAGATCGTCGGGAATCGGTGTTTGGCGGGGTAGAGCCTTCGGGGTTCGGGTCGAGGTTTCGAGGATCGGGATGCTACCCTAGTTTAATTGTAAGATAAAAAAATAAGATTCGACCTTTTTCCGCTAAATAATTTTTGCCTTGAAGTACACTGAACATTCTGCACTTTCTTCTTATATTGTTCAACAGTAAATAAAGTATCAAATTGAATATTTAATTCTTCTGTAATTTTTGCCCACCTAAAAAATATTTAAATATAAAAAATTTTCATCAAAAAATTCCCTCACATTTGTAATTTTTGATTCCGTCCATCAGCATCCTGATTATTACGAGCAATTTCTGGATAATGTGAATGATAAAGTTGAATAAGCCGTAAAGTTTGTTCAGGACGCATTATTGAAACCATATTTTATTTTAAAAAATTCTGAAAATTAGAAGAAAGTATATTCTAAACAATAAATGGACTCATGAGAATTAACTGATGTTAAATCAAGTTCAAGTGGAATAAGCATATTTAAAGGCAACTTCCGTTTTACTGTTGCCTATCGGTTATTCCCTTAAGGGGGTTCAACTATATGTACATAAATTTAAGAAAGTATATAAATGATTCCTATTATTATTTTACCTAAAATCTCACTTAAACACACAATTTCTTTATCAAAATAAAAAATAAATTCACTTTAGCAACGAAAGGAATGAGAATATATTTTGGGTTTAAATACTAAAGAGAGCAAACTAACAAAATCAAGATTTTTTATAGAAATACATATATGTATTTAAGTCTAGTCTAAAGTGCAAAAGTAGGTCAACAAAATATTTGGTTTCTCTCGTAGATTTGAAAGAAAAAAGGGTTTATTTGTGAGAATTCTTTGAAAATTCAACTTCAAACCGAGTTTTCTCTAAATTTTCATTTTGTCTCATTGTCAATTCGTCATACACCCATAATTTTGATAAAAAGTCTAACATAGTAATTAAATTTTAAAATCTTTTTAGTGAACAGAATTTCTTAAAAGGACATTTGTAGAATAATTATGATAGCTGTATCAATAAGAAATTGAGCATTCGTGAGAACAACACGAAGCTAACGATAGGAGACTTCTCCGTTCTAAAAATCTAAAAAGTTACGAGAGAAAAACTAGGAAAACTTCTTAAAGTTGTCTTATTTGTCTCTTTATTATTCTGTATTTGATTTAAAGTTTTTTATGACAATAAATCAGAATTTAATATAAAAAATTTAAGAGAATAAATGAATATTTTGTATTAAACATTCTCGCTTTAGTATACTAAAAACCTTAGAAAAGAATATATTATTGTATGGGCAAGTACTAAAATCGAGAAAATACATAAATTTATAAGAAAAAAGATAGGGGAATAAAACGCCAACAAACAAAAATGAGAGAATAAAGCTACACAAGAATAAAGCTATTTTGTAGTGATTTTGGCTTTTGCTTACCTATTTAGGTGTTTGACGATTTTCTTCTACTATATACTTGAAAATTGTTTGAATGAATTGTGGTGCTAAACTGACAAAACTTCTCTCTTCTTCTTCTTCTTTTTATTATTATTTTCCTCCATTATTCTTAAGAGAAAATATTTGTTGGCGTGGCGAAAATTCTGATAGATGAAGATTGGGTCGATTCCAAAATATCACCAGTCAGAGTAGTTATTACTTATCTTAAGTTATTACTTATCTTATGAGATATTCCTTAACTTTTAGGTCTGGGGACAGAAGAAAATGAAATATTTACTAAGATTTGTTTTGATAATGTAATAAAGCTCAAATGCTAATGGGTGTCGTCAAATCCAAAAAATACTCAAAACCTATCAGATTTGATAAAGAAAAAAATGACAAATTCTAAAATATTGATCATTAAGAAAATGATCTAATAGATTAAAAACTAGAAAAAGATTGTTGTGACCAGACGCAGACTTGTGCATCAAAAATAAATAAAAGAATGAGCGCGGAAATGCCGAAAGAAAATTTGAAGAAATGTAAATATGTAGGGGGAAAACTAAAATAAGTAAAAGATAGATTCTAAGCAAAGATTGTAATAATATGAGAACAAACTTGAATATATTATATTTATTTATCGTATAGATCTTTTGAATAATAAGAAAGAAAATTAAAAGGGTTTTATTGAAATATTTAGTAAGAGGTATTGGAGAATTTGTTATGATAGAGTTAATGATAGAGAATTGATGAAAAAAGGTAGCCCAACAGGAATTTTTCAAAAATTTTTGAAATACCCCTCCCCCTCCCTCTCTACTCCGACCTATCTCCCAACCATCCCACCCCGAAACAAATTGAAAACTTCGTTAAAAACAAATATAAATATTTTTAGCTTATTTTTATTTTAATAGTTTTTTTGCACGTTTGCAACGAAAAAGGAAGTCCTTATTTTCTTCCTTTATTTATAGCCAAGCTTATTTATGTTATTAATTTAGAGCTTGCAGGTTTTGTTTTTGTTCTCTTTTTTAAATCTTTTTTGATGTAATGCTGATAAGAAAGAATAGTTTTAGAGTAAAATCGCGTCTTCTTTCTAGCGCAACCAGTCAATCAAGTTAAGCAAGTATAATCGCAAAATCTACCAAAACCTTTTCTTTCCTAAATATAACGCCCAAGTTAAGGAATGTTTGTTGTATATTAAAGACAGAAAAGGAGAGAAAATAAAAATATTAAAATTAATTTAAATGAAAGTTTAGAAACAAACACAAGAATGAATAAACAAAGATTGCTGAAAACTCTTATACAATTAGACTACTTCAAAGCTGGCAATTCTACTTATTTGAGAAGAATATTTAAATAAATCAAACTCCCTTCGCAGAAAATATTCAACAACATTATACTAATTTATTAATAACCATCAAAATATCAATTCATTTAAACAATTTATTTTAACTCTCACACTTAACATCTAAGCATCCACCCACAGAGTTTTATTACTTTGCTCATTATTTGCTTTATCAAAAAACATCAGTCTTTGCTTTTTATTTTATTCGTGGCTATGTTTATTATAAAATATATAATTTTTAGTTCCGCTCAGCTCAAAATCAAAAACTTGTCTCTTATGACCAAAAACGTGTTCTTTCTTTATTCTTTTCTTACTCGCGCTCTTCATTAGTTTGACAGCTAAAACAATAATAAACTATAAAGAGTTTCAAGTCATTATAAGTAGGAAAATTAAAAATATAAATATTTTAAAATTAGTAAAAGATTGATGAAAGAAAACTTAAAAAATATTCTAAAAGATTATAATAAAATGATGGAGAGGTTCGAACTGAACATTAAACCTAGAAAATAGCATCACTATCTACTTACTTGAGGAAACTCAGATTTTTACATACTATTACCATATTACCAATAAACACAAAAAATTTATTAAAACAAAATAATCTATAAAAACAACAATATTTGTAGGGATTAGGCCAAATTTAGAGATTTAATAATTTTTAGACAGACCCAATATAAAGTAAAATTAATTTGGCAAAGTCTAATCCCAATAAAATAAACCAATGTCTTTTTTTGTTTTTGTATATAAAATAATTTAAAAAGAGATAAACATATATCCTTAAAGTCAAAAATGAAAGAATACTTTTTTAAGTAAAGATAATTGCAAAGCTGGGATATAATAATAAATGAACACTTATATAAATTAAATATTTATTTCCTCCTTTTTGATTTACTTTTTCCCGTTGAAGATTGTTGAAGCACTTGTTGTGGATTATTTACCTGAGGTTGTTGTTGCTGTGATTGAGATTGCTGTTGTTGTTCAAGTATGCTATTCAAAAAAGCATACATATCTGAACTTTGAAATCTCGGATCAGTAGGTCGTCTTGATTGTCTTGCTGGATTCTGAGGTTGATTGAATGTTTGCTGTGGAAAACGGACTTGCTGTTGCTGCGAATTGATCTGTTGCTGAAATAAATGTTGCATAGCAGAATTTAAAGGAAATCCACTAACGTTTTGATTTAAATAATTTTGAATATTTTGTTGAGATGTTGGTCTGTTTTGAAATTGTGGATGGTTGTGTTGTTGTTGTAATATTTGTTGGTTATTAAGTAAAGGAAGAGATGGAACATAAGAAATATTTGAAGCAATTTGATTTTGTTGCTGTTGTTGAATTATTGGTTGTTGATATATTAATTGACGTTGTTGATGTTGTTGTTCAGAAGAACTAATTAACTTAAAAATAAATAAATTAGAAATAGTCAGAAAACCCCCAACAATTTTGACAAATATGTATAAGTAAATTAAAAACTTGCCTGTGTATTTTGACATAATTGTTGTAAATTCTGATTTTGTTGTCCTTGAGGGAATACTTGATTAGTTGTATTTCCAACAGAATTAAATTGTTGATTAAATCGAGGATCAGAGTTTGCTTGTAAATATGATGGAGGTGGTGGTTGTGGATTGACAAAATCTTCCAAACGAGAAGTTGTTTGAATATTTGCTTGATTAACCATTGTTGGAAATGTTTGTGTTGTTGGTGAATAAAGAGCAGCTACAGATTTGGAACGAATAAAACGCATATTATTCTCAAGATTTTTATTTTGAAGTTCAAGCTGCGCATCAAGTCCAACATCTTCCATTTCCTCTTTAACATTCTCAATTACTCTAAAATTAATTCTAAATTCTTTTAAAAATTCAGCTAAAAACAAACGTTGTAATTTCCAGCTGTTGAGGATCTGATGGAGGAATTGAAACCAAACTTGAAGTAGCACTCTCCACTGTTTGACGACCAGTATCATTAGAATTATTAAAAACTTGACTTGTAGATATTTGACCAGAAGATTGCAAGGAATCGTTATTTGTTGTAATCATTGGATTATTTGATTTTAATTGACCTTGTCGGTTTCTGAAAATAAATAAAAATTATAAAGCAAAACTTTTTTCAATAAATTTTTTGTTATACTATAGCCCCATAAATTTTCAAACAAAGCACTTAAGCTTAGGGCAAACCGCATTATTATTTAATAAAGATTTAAAAATGAATGGCAACAGAACCTTTTTCGATTTTCACGTAAATTAACATCTTTATTTTTTGGTGGTGTTCTTGGAGAAGGTTGATTATTTGAAGAATTGATAGAAGATTGAGAATCTAATGAATCTAATGAACGATTCCCACTACAAATTTCACATCCACTTTTCAAACAATTTTCAACTTTTTGATTCATTTGAGTAAAAGCTAAAAACAAAAATTAAATATAAAATAAAATTTTAAAAATCATACCGAATTTTAAAGCAGTACAATTATCACATTGTTGCCTTAAAATCGTTGAATCTAATTGCTCTTTTTTGAGTTTAATTCGATGTTGCTAGAAATTGAATAAAATTAATTAAAAATATTATTTTTTATTTATTCACAATTTGGACTTGAAAACTAAAAGAATCTCAATTTTTTAAATAATAAAAACCCCCAAATTTTTTGTCTATTAATTAAATAATTATTCGAAAAAATAATTTTTATTTTTAAAATTTAAACCTCTTCACAAATGTCGCGTAACGAATTTTTCATTTTCAAATATTCCTTCTCAAGTTTTTCTTTAATTTCACATAGATTTTCTTGAATAATTTGATTACTTGAACCCGGTTTTTGTTGTTGTATTTCTTCTATATTTCCAAAAATATTTTTTTTCAATTCTTCTGTAGCCTCTAACAACTCTGAATATTTTTTGTCAGTCTGCCTTTCATTTTCCAAACTTTGATTTAATTTTTGGTTCTTTAAGTCCATCTCCCTTTTGAATTCCTCTTTAATTCGAATAATTTCCATATTAAATCCATTTCTATGTCGAGCTAATTCATTCTTTTTCCACTCTTCTAAATTGCTACTATTTATTTGTTGTAATTGAAGGTTTTCAGAATTAGTCCTTCTCCAATTTTCTTCCAACCTCTTATAATTATCCAAAACTTTTTGCTTCTCGACATCAAACATTTTACGTTCCTCTGAATTTTTAGCTTTCAGCCGTTCAATTTCAAATTCCTAAAAAGAAAAATTCCAAATTTATTAATAAAATTAAAAGAAAACGACTAGCTATTAACTAATTTACTTTAAAAGTGCTCAACAAAGGAGCCACGTACCTTAGCCTTCGGCGAAAATATTCGTTTCCAGCACTTCAAAATACAAGTCAGTATGGATTATTGGTTTTTCCATTTAAAATATGATTTTAACATTTTTGTTATATATCGATACAATATAAAGAAAACTAACGGAGTTACATTAATTTTATGGAAACGAATATTCTGTCGAAAAGAAAAAACAAAAAAGCTTTGATAAAAATGAACAAGATATTCCTTAAAAAAATATAAATACCTTAAGTTGAAGTTGAGATTTCACATCAGCATTAGAATTCCTTTGTTTCACAGAAAAACTTTCAGACATCCTTTCAATTTCATTTTTATGTTGTGCACTAATTTTATTAATTTCTTCGTTCATTTCCTTCTTATGATTATCTATTGTTTGCTTCCTCCATTCATCATAACGATCCTTTTGGTGCTTTAAATCAGCAGTTAATCTTTTACAACTTTCGTCACTTTTTCTTAATTGATCCTTAGCATTTTCAGTTTTTCTACGTTGCTCAGAAATGTCTTTTTTTAATTGTCTAATTTCATCCTCCTAAAAATATTTTTAAATATTTAAAAAAAAATAAATTTTAAAAACTTACAGCTTTAATTAAAGCTGGAGATTTTGCCTCCTTTTTTGAATTATTATTCTTCTTTTCCAATTCAAGCAAATAATTTTGTTTTTTTAATTCTTCAACTTCTTTTTCCAATTTTTTAATCTTTTCACCATCTTCAGCCCTATGACTTTTACATTCTTCTACTAATTTAATTTTTGACTCCAATCTGTCTTTTAAATTTTTGTTGCTAGTTTCTAATGAATTTAAATGATTTAATTCTTCATCTTTTTTTGAAAGTTGCAAACGTAGAGTTGTTATTTCTTCTGTTTTGCTCTTTAAATTATTTTCAAGAATTTCATCTTTTGGATAAGACAATTCTGTTTGAGTTAACTAAAAAATAAATTTAAGTTTTGGCTACACGGATAGAAAATTCTGAAATAAGTGTCACCCTGAAGATCCTGAATATCCTACTCTCGAACATGTAGGCCTACACCCCTGAATGTCTACATCATTTTTATCAATACCATATTTTATTGGCGCCTTCGGCGCCCAACGGGTATAGGTCTTCATGGGTGGCCTACTACTTAAAATATCCAACGAAAATATAACTAAAATATACCTTTGTAGCAACAGAAGAACTAGTTCCAACATTCATATGACTTCCAGCAATATCTAAAAAATAAATTATATAAAAAATATTTTAACCATTTTAGCGAAATATAAAAGGAATAAATAAAGTAATCTTACACAAAATTATCCCAGCTTATTTATTAAATATATATTTTTAGGTAAGAACACCTAGACAAATCATAACAACTAATTACTATAAAATCAGTTATTGTTTTTGGTACTTTCCTGTTATCGGCCCACATTTTTTCTTCCTTTTTTTCTGCCTACTTCTGTACAGATTGGTCAAATTTTTTTTCTTTCTCAAATTCACTCTATTTCCCGGTGGCATATTCAAATGAATCATTAATGAAGAAAAGATGAAGAAAAAATCCTAAATACGCGACGAATACACAGAAATTCGAACGTTTGCAGGGATCTTTCTTTGTGTTTGAGTGAATCTTTTCTTTGTTAATGTTGCCACCGGGAAATAGAGTGAATTTGAGAAAGAAAAAAAATTTGACCAATCTGTACAAAAGTAGGCAGAAAAAACAGAAAAAAAATGTGGGCCGATAACAGGAAAGTACCTTGTTTTTTAATTAAAATAAGTTTTTCCGAAAAACTTGAGCTCAAACATTAAAAATCATTTTATTTACAAAAATGAATATTTGACTAACAATATGACGAGTTTAAATTAAATGTCTTCCAAAAAGCTTACTATCACACAAAGAATTTAAATTAAAATACCTCCTGACGGTTGAGAATCAAAACTTCTATATGCAAAATTATTTTGGTTTGAAGCAAAAGTGTCCTCAGCAAATGGTTGATAACCAGGTCTAATATGCGCTAATGACGGTGGATAAGGTGGTGGATGTAACCAACCATTTCCAAGACTCCAATGTTGTCGCTGCTCAAATTGCGGGAAGGTTGTTGTACAAATAAATCCTAAAATAAAGAATTTTAATTAGAAATTTTTGTTTTCAAAAATTGAATGATTTTTTAAATTTCTCACAAACAAAATTAAAAAACTTAAAGTTTAAGAGTTTTCCAAAACTTACGACAATTATTTTGCGGCGGAAAAAAATGTCTATTATTCATTTTTAAATATCAAAGAGAATGATTTTTAAAAAAATAAATCTAAATTTAATTTGTGATCAAAAAATAGATTGAATTATTCGATAATGAACAAGATACATAAAACGTTCAAAAAAATTACAATAGCCTTTTTTTAAAAAAAAGTACAGTAGTTAACAAAAAGAAAGGGGGAAACGTAAGTGAAATGAAAATCATTTATGTACATATTTAATGTAGTCTAACAAACTTTTTATATAGTCTTTTACAAGAAACGCCACTCAGTGAACTTTTAATTTGTATTATAATCTGTTAACCTTTCTAAAACAATTTAAAACTGAAGAATATCTTAACAATTATGTGAGAAAATTAATTTTTTGCAGGTTTAAGAAATAATCAATAAAACAAAAAATGCTAACGTTTATGTTAGCCATTTCTAGGATGTATTTCTTATGTTAGCTAGCTTTTTCCTACTCATATTTAACAAATTCTGCAAAAAATAAATACACTACTCTTGCAGAATGTTTTTATCTATAATCTTTCTTTTAAACAATGTTTCTCTATTTTTCTCATTTTTCATAAAATGCCAAAACTTTCCGTTAAAAAACTTATTTTAAAAATAAAGAATTTCCAAAACAAAAATTAACACCACAATTCTTTGAGAAAATGGCCCCTTAATTTAATTTTGAAAATAATTCTTGTTAGTAGAATCTCATCATCACATAAAAAACACACACTCTTGCCTATTTACAATAATTTTAAAAATTTGTTAGTTTAACATTAAAATAATTTTTTGATGGGATATCTCACAATTTTATGAAACTGTTTAATAACAATAAAGTTTAATTTTATTTTCCAATGCATGACAAAAAAAAGTTTAGCTTCGGGGTAGTCGTTTTACCTTATTTATAAAGCATCTGCCCTTTTTTGACCTTTTCGCCCTATCTTCCCCCAATTTTCTACATTTGTCAAATTTTGCACCATGGCTGTGCCCCCAAAATGTCCTCATGAACAAAACCCCCCAAAATGTCCTAATGAATAACCCCCCCCCCCGCCCCCCAAAATGTCCTAATAAATAAAAATCCCCAAAATGTCCTACCCCATTCCTTCTTTGTCATCCGTGTATTTTTAATTAATTTAACTCATAATTTAATTAAAGCCTGTTGGCACACACATCAAAAGTAGTGGCCGGCGCGGCACGGGATCCCGACGGGATTTCGCGGGATACCGCTTCTTTTTTCGATTTGTGGTCCAATGCCAGAACTCTTATCTACCCGTATTGCAGAAACTTATCTAACCATTGGCGGAACTCTATCTACCTATTGCATATACCTATTACTATCCTTATTGTTAGAAAAAATATTTAAACTAAAATTAAAAAGAGACGAAAAATAAATATTAAATTACTATATGTATTATTTCTCTTTCAAAAATAAATTTAAAAAAATTTAGTATGTCAATCACTTAATAATCAAAAATAATTTTTTATCGTTATTTAAAAGCATTTAAATATTTAAATAACTCCATTCAGTCAATTAAAATATTTTAGTTTTTTTTGAATAATTTAAAAATATTTTAAGTAAATTAATTTTAGTAAAAAGAATATCAAAAAATACAATTTACACTTCCAGAATAATTTATAAAAAATTACTGATCAAACAGCCACATTTTTTAAGAAAAATAATTTATTAAAAAATGACTGACAATATTTTACACACTTTTTCCCCCAATCATTTGCAATAATGAAAAGAGAAAGAAGAATGGTATGATAATTCACAGAACTTTAATTTTTTTTTGGATTTTACAAAGTTTTTTTTCCTTCCCTTTCCACCTCCTTTAATTAATTTAAAATAAAATAAAAACTTGCCTTCATTAGATGATTGTCCAACTTCTTCAATTTCCATAGGTGTAGATTCATCATTATTATTATTATTATCAGAATTTTTAATTTTTTCTTCCTCTTCTTTTTCATTATTTTCTTTTTTATCAGAATTATTAATTAAATTATTAATTTTAAATTTTGGTAATAAAACCCCTTCTTTTGCACAATTAATAGCTTTTATGCAATAATCAACTTTTTCCAAACGGCGGTCTTTAACAATTATATCTCCTAATGGAATAAATTTAATTTTGTTTCGTTGTAGAGGAGTTTCTGTTGAAGTCTCATTTAAATTGTTGTCAATTCGAAGTTTTTTGAAGTTTTTAGATTTTTGGATATTTGTGGATGTTGTTGAAGGAATTTCGTTAGATAATTTTCGTTCATGTTTAGAGTTTGTTTGGATATTTTTGGAAGGTGAAGAGACATCAACTGATGATGCTCGGGCATGTCTAGGAGTTTGTAGTTGTTGATTGCTAGTTGATTGGATAGTTTCAGATATTATTAGGCTGTCATTGGATGTTGATGGAATATTATCTTCAAAAGATTTTTGGCCAACTTCAAATTTTCTCTGAGTGTAGTCATTCATTCTATTAATATCTCCCGACATTTTTTGAACATCCACTGAAGTTAAATGTTTATTCTTGGATATCGTTTGACTATCCTTTGGCAATTCCTTTCCTTCATTTAAAGCCATTTTTCTGTTATTCTCGTCTTTTTCCCGTTGCTTTTTGCTTCTTATTTCTTCTAAAATCCTTCTATATTTTTCTTCTTTCTCCTTTGAATCAGAATTTCCTTTTAAGATAACTCTAAGACATCCATCTTCTTTAGGTTTATTATCCTTGACCCGATCCTCTTCTTGTCTTTTTTCTTTTTCCTCGAAATTCTGTGCTTTGCCGCTGGTCGTAAAAGGATTTTCTTCCTTCTCTTTTAATTCATTGCTTACATAACCCTTTTCTTCTTCACCAATTTCTTCTTCGTCCTTACTCAATTCTTCCTCTATTTTTTCTTCTTTATTCTCTACACCTTCCTCCCTCACTTCTTCGTCCCTTTCTTCATCATTCTCTTCTTCAGCCTTTTCTCCTTCAATTACTTCATTAATACCTTCTTCATTCCCCTCCATCTCTTCTTGATCCATTTTCTCATCTTCTATTTCTTCTTCCACTTCTAATACCTCCTTACTCACTATTTTATTCTCTCTTCTTCCTTCTTCTCCGATTTGATTATTTGATTCTTCATCTTCTTCCGTTTCCTCTTCATCGTCTTCTTCATCAGCCACTCCTTCATCCTCTGCTCTTCCTTCCTCATTCCTTTGATCATTTTTTATTTCTTCTTGATTTCCCACTTCTATTTCCTCTTCAGTCTCTTCCTTTACTTCCCCACAACTTTCTTTCTTCTCCTCTCTTTCTTCCTCGTCATTCAGACTATTTTCCAACTCTTTTTCCTCAACTTCAACTTTAAAATAAATATCCCTCATATCAAAATCCTCATTAGAATTCTTTTCTTCCTCATCCATTTCCTCATCTTCAATTTTCTCTTCCCCATCCTCTTCCCCTTCTTCATCAATCAATCTTTCCTCTTCCCTGCTTTTCTCCATCTTTTTATCATTCATTTCATCATCTTCATTCTTCTGGCCAATTTTCTCTTCATTAACTTCTACTTTCTCTTCTTTTATCATCTTACCCCTCTCTTCCTCTTCATCCTCCTTTTCTTCATTATTAGAAATATTCTGAATATTTTCCAAATCATTTTCCCCCACTTCCACTCTTAAATCCATATCTCTCAAATCAAAATCTTCATTAGAATCCTCTTCATCTATACATTCAAGTGAGCACAAATCTTCATCATTCTCTTCATTCATTTCTTCCTTTTCCTTTTCTTTTAATATTTTCTTTAAATAATCTCCAGTTATTTCTTCATTTTTTATTTGTCTTTTACTATTAATTTCATTTTCCTTTTTAGAAGAACATTTTGTTGTATTATTTAAAGCTTCAAAAACAATTAAACAATCGTCTTCCTCTTCAGCAAAATTCTTCCCACTTGTAGAAGGTTGTTGAATATTTTTATTATTTTTTATCAATTTTTCTTCAGTCTTTTTCTCTCCATTTTTATTAAAAATGCCAGTTGTTGCCAATTCTTCTTTAACATCTGCCGTTTTTAAGTCGTTGTTGTTGTTGTTGCCATTTTCTCTACCATCATTGCAAATCTTGATAGATGTTTTCGAGACAGTCTCTTTGTGATGCAATGAAGACATAAATTTATTTTTCCCTTCCTCACCTTCGTTGTGATTAATGGGAAATATTTTGGCTGAAAAATAAAAAAAAATAAATTTTATTATGAATAAATTAAATTTATAAAAAAATAAAAAAACAAAATTATAAAAATATTGGATATAGTATAGTATACCGGTGGAAAGGTTTCGGTATAAGACCCATACCATTCGATTCGTCTCGACGAGCTGAGTCGAACGGTACCACTTTTTTTCCGGAGATGCGTGTGGGCACGCGCCTCGCGGGGATATAGGTCCCCGAAAATCGAAAAACCATAGGGGGGAGTAAGCTCAATTTTGGGATGAAAAATTCGATTTTTCGAATGATAGCTCATTCGAAAGAGCTCTTCGAGCTGAGTCGAATGACACCAAAATTAGCTCGAGATCTTGCGTCTGAGCCAAGATAAACAGGTTCAAATGGTCAACATAAACCTATGCGGCGTCGGCGAGGCGCTTGTGCAAAACCCCGCGCTTCGCGCGGGGTTTTGCGGCACGCGCCTCGCGGGGAGTCTACGGGCGCTGGGTCTGGGCTTGTAACTTAATCCTATTCCTATCATCGATAATTTGGGAATGCCCAGCTTCTTCCGTAGCAGCAAAAACTCCGCGGATGGCATAGGTAAGGAGCAGTGGTTGGAATTTCGAAATTTGCTCGTACTCGTACTCGTACTTTCGTACATGCCTTGTTTTTTCCTCGTACTCGTACTCGTACTCGTACATGTCTAATTTTTTTTCTCGTACTCGTACTCGTACTCGTACATGCTCTATTTTAGGCCTCGTACCTCGTACTCGTACCTCGTACTTTCTCGTACTTGGGAAATATTCAAAAAATCGAAGATTTTTGCAAATTTTTAGGGACAACTGCATATAGTTCTTAATTTTTAGAGCCGTATACGATAATTTTCGATTTTTGGAAGGTTTTGAAGCCATAAATCCTCCATTTTCATCCATTTCCTGCGCCGCAGGCGAAAATTTTGAGCATTTTTACGTCCAAGGACAACATTTCTTCCAAGTATTGGCCAGTTAACCCGAAACCCGGTATTTTTTACAACCCGAAACCAGACTTGTATATTTTTCAAAACCCGACACGCCTCTATTTTCCATCAAATCCCTTTCTGCGCCGCAGGCGAAAATTTTGAGAATTTTGGAGGTCCCATTGTCAGATTTCTTCATTTTTTGCGCCGCAGGCGAAAATTTTGAGAATTTTGGAGGTCCCATTGTCAGATTTCTTCATTTTTTGCGCCGCAGGCGAAAATTTTGAAAAATTTGGAAGGCCAATAGCCAAATTTCTTCCTTTTTTACCGCCGGAGGCGAAAATTTTGAAAAATTCATGATTAAATTAAAATTTTTAATGTTTTTCAGTCTAAAATATTTATAAAAAAATAAATTTAAAAATTAAAAATAAAAATCCTAGTTTAAAAACATTTATTTTTGATAAAAAAAAATTTTCTACGCCTCAAATCAGGTCCTAGATTCGAACCCATCACTGCCAAAATATACAAGTGAGTGAAGTCAGTCAAACTAACCACTTAACCATCGACCAACAAAAGGAAAACGGGGAGAAATTATAAATATTCCTTTCACTTTTCCTTAAAAAATTTAATGTCAAAGTACGAGAGGTACGAGTCCATTTGCTCGTACTCGTACTCGTACTTGGCCTGTTTTATTTTTTCGTACTCGTACTCGTACTCGTACTGGCCTTATTTTTTTTCTCGTACTCGTACTCGTACTTCGTACCTGCCCATTTTTTTGCTCGTACTCGTACTCGTACTTCGTACACAGGTACGAGTACGAGTACGAGTACGAATTTTGGTACGAGCTTCCAACCACTGGTAAGGAGCCAAAACAAACGATCATAACTTTGTCCAAACTTGTTAGATCGCGATAATTTTGGTGTTTTTCGACTCAGCTCGAGGAGCTCTTTCGAATGAGCTATCATTCGAAAAATCGAATTTTTCATCCCAAAATTGAGCTTACTCCCCCCTATGGTTTTTCGTTTTTCGGGGACCTATATCTCGGTCCATTCGACTCAGCTCGTCGAGACGAATCGAATGGTATGTGTCTTTTATCGAAACTTTTCCACCGGTATACTACATATACTACAGCCAAAATATTTTCAAAATATTAACTTATTAGAAAAAATGTGCTAAAAAGAACGAGGTTTTAAAAATACTTTTAGAAATGAGGTAATTCTTTTTTTAAATTAAGTTTGCCATGATACATTTGCCTGTCAGGAGCAACATGATATATTTTAGAAATCGAAAAATAAATAATATTTTTATCCAAAAATTATTTTATTTTTCGTAAAATAATTATTACTTCACACACTAAACATTAAAGAATCAACAAAATTTCATCGTCAAAAATAATTACTATAATTTATTCGCAACTTTTTCTCTTTCCAAAATAAAATTTTTAATTGGAGTGGAAAAAAATTTAAAATTTTTGGATCAACCCCGTCTGTTATTTTTGGTTGAATTATTGAAAAAAAAAATTAAAAACAAATTTTGGTTAAAAAATTAAAATAAATTATGGTTAGGTATATTTTATTTGTTGCAATTTTGTGCTAAGAAAAATGAGAATTAAATTAGATAAACAGGTGTTGGTTGAGTGTAATTAATAAAAAATAATTGTTATAAAAATATATTGACAACTAATTTAATTTTAAAAATAAATTTATTTTTTTTTGAGAAAAAAAAACAAGAATAGGCATTTCTCATCAAAATTATAACCAAATAGGTAAACCTTTCTCAAATCCTTTTTTATATGAAAATTATAAATACTTTTGTCCACCATTTTGTATTTTAAAAATTTTTAAATAAAATTTTTCTAGATTAGAGATATATTTAATTCTTTTTAAAAGAATTCTTTTCTTCTAAACTTTTAAAAGAAAAAAAGGTCACTTTCTGTCAATTTTATTTAAAAATTACAAAAACTTTGTTGGTGGTCTTCACAATTATTTAAATACACAATTAAAAGAAATATCTATTCATTGAAAAATAAAAAAAAAGTTTTGACAACAATGGGTTAAAGAGAAAAAGATCAAAAACAATTTAAATAAACTTTAATTGTAAATAGAAGAATGCTTTTTACTATAAAAAATTGTTTTGAATTTTCATTTTTATTAAAAGATTGCGGCATTCTTTTATAATTTTAATCTGATACATGTGCATAATTTATTTATTTTTTAAAAATGATTGAAATTAATTAATTATAAAACATTTAATTATTTTTATTTAAATATGTAGAAATGGAATTTATTAAAAAAATAAGAATGATTAGTATATGTATATCGATAATCTTCTTAATTAACTAGAAACCAGAGAAAAATAAAAGAGAGAATGTGTAAAAATAAATAAATAAATGTGTTAATTAATTGATTTAATATGTATTTAATTTAAAAAAAAATTATTTTTTTGTCAATTTTACCCAAAAAAATATTTTTAATTTATTCTAAAGTAATCAAACATTCTCGTACTAATAAAGAAACAACAGATGTTGAAAGAAATGAATAAAAATAAACAATAAAAGATCAATAAAAAATTTCTAAGAAATAAAAAAATTACAAAAATATTTTTAAAAAATCTTCTAAATGAAGAATAAATAAATGTTTAAAAAATAAATATAAATTTTAAATGATTTAATTTATTGAGAAATAATTTTAGAAAAAAAGAGAAGAGGAAGAAAAGAAGGGTTTTCTCAGAAAGGATTAAAAATTACAAAAAAAAAGGATAAATAAATATTTTTAAAAATAAACAAAAATATAAAGAAAATTTTAAATTTAAATAAAAAAAGAATTAATAAGAGTTTCGTGAGGCAACATTTTCAGAAATAATTTATAGGCAAAAAAAAAGAAAAGAAAAAATTATCTTTTTTGCCAAAAATTTAAAAAAAAAACTTGTAAATTTATATTTTAATTTTAAATTTTTTTTTAATTTTTTGATTTTTTTTTTAATTTTGAAATTTAACAACTTTTTCTAAACATACATATTACCGCTACAATATAATATTTTGTTAATTTTCTACTTAAATCCTTTTTTAATATTATTTTAATTAATAAGAAGAATATTTTTTACGCAAAGTTTTTTTGTGTTTTACTCAGAAGCATTACACAGTTTTGTTTTTTTGTTTTGTTTCATTTTTAAAAGCTACTTACTTTATTTAGATGCCAACAAAAAAACAAAAAAGAAAATAAAATACAAAAATTTATAAAGGCTAAGAATTAAAATAAAATAGAAACCTACATTTATTTTTTTAAGTAAAAGTAGCGGCGGCATTTTGTGGAAAAAAGAGAAAATATCAAAAAAAGGGAAAATATGCAAAAAATCAATATAAAAATAATTTTCTCCTTATTTTTGTTTCTTCTTCCAGCCATCTACTTTACTACCACCCGATAATTATTTAACAATTTTGACATTTTAATTGGAAGAGGGAAGGAAGAAGATAAGAGAAATTGATTAAATAAAAATCAGAATTAAGTATTTTATTTTTTAAAAATATTCTGATTAAAATTCTGGAAATGAAATGACAGCTGCAACACGTAAAATACACTTTTTATTCTGAAATTTAATTAATTCTGATTTAAATTTTATTTGTTAGAAAATAATTAACATTTAAATAAATAAAAAATTTAATTGAAGGAGATTCTCTTAAATAAACTTTTTTTATTTTTATCTTTTTTCTTAATCTAATAGTAATTTATTTTTCATAAAAATTATTGTAAAAAATTATTTTCATCACAGATTTTAATTTAAAAGGAGAGAAAATGAGAAGGGGTTTTCTTAAACTACTTACTTAACTACCTATTGACTTACAAATTTAACTTACAAAATTCCATCTACTACATATTATTTTCTTTAAATAAACCCTTTATAATAAATCTAAAATTCTCGGGAAGAAAAGAAAACTTTTATACAAAATATAAAAATTTTTCAGAATATATAAAAATAAACAAAATTATTTCCATTTTTTATTTAAAATTATTTTAAGGTTTATGTTTATTTTCAAAAGAATATTTTGGATTATTTAACTGAATTAAAAAATTATTTTTGACATACTAATTTAAATTGTGATAAAAGATTTAAATTTAAGAGGTCTAGTAATTATTAAACTTTTTAAAATTATTTGTTTTATTTTTAATTTTGTTATTGAAAGATTCTAAACAAACAAAATGTAAACATTTAAAACTAATATTTGCTTTGGATAACTAAAATTATTACAAATCCTCAATCTTCAAATTCAGTAGATCTCTTCATTCTAATTTTCAAGGCCATTCCAGCTAATTTAAATTGTGATAAAAGATTTAAAAAAACCAGCTCTCACTTTAATATGGATAGAGAATATTGGATAATTTCGAAGATTAAGAGGAAAAAAAGTAAACTTCGATCAATATAAAGATTGCTAATTTTTCCGTTTATTTGGCATTCTAACAGTCGATAAGTCTTTAAAGTAAAAGCTCAAATATATTTGATGCTTATTTCAACAATAATCGAATACATACATACTATATCATTTCATTTACCGTATCTGCCAATATAATTACCCAGGGTAATTATTGTTTCAACCTCTCGCTGGAGGGGGTAATTAAAAGGGAGGGGTAATAATTTGAGAGAGGGGCATTATTTCAGCATTTACGGTACTTAAAGTCTAGAGTACGTCCGAGTCCGAACGAGTACGAGTATACTCGTGTCGTTCGCTCGGGTTTTTTGCTGTTTTACTCGGACTCGTTACTCGGGGTCTTAATACTCGGCGTTACCGGTACTCGGTAACTTAATACTCGGCAGACTCGGCGTAAACCGAGTATTTTTATACCCCTATCTGCGGCGCAATAAGGAAGATTTTTGGCTTAAGGATCTTCCAAATTTCCTAAAATTTTCGCCTGCGGCGCTGAAAAGGGAAGAAATTTTGCTCCTTGACCTTCGAAAATTCTCAAAATTTTCGGCTGCGGCGCTGAAAACGAAGACTAGTGTGTATATTGGAGGATGTGAATGGACTTGGGTGGATTTTAGTGATAGTCGGATATTTCAAGGGAAGGATCTGGCCTTCCGGAACTTGGGTGTTCCTCTTGGCCTTTAGAAATTCTCAAAATTTAAGCCAGCGGAGCGAAAAGAGAGGGATAGAGCTACGGATCTCGTGATTACCTTTCGACGACATACCTAATCCAATGATATCCCAATTAATCTCTCGAATTTCCCAGATTTTGCTCTTTATACACCCAAATCCCATGATAATCAGCCCAAATCCCGCTTAATCCCTTGATATTCATCTTATTCCTCTCACTCGTATCCGCATAACCTACACAAATCCCCAAAATAATATTATCCATTCATTTTCCACCCGGAGCCAGCATTGATCATGGGCGTATCATGGAATTTCGTCGGATTAAGAGGGATATAGGCGGATTAAGAAAATAAATGGGATTTGGATGATGATCCCTGCATCACTGTCAACAAATGCCCAATACCCAGCACTGATAATGAGTAAAAGTATTGTTTTTGGTAAAATTATTTTAGAATACTGTTTTATAAAAATTACTCGTTTTACCCGTTTTACTCGTACTCGGGCTCGGGTCAAAAAATAAAACTCGGACTCGTTACTCGGGTTTTTCATACTCGGCTTTACTCGTACTCGGGTTTTTCCAAATTACTCGGACTCGGACGTACTCTAGAAATAACTAATGCCAAATTATTTACTCTGTATTTTTAGTGCAATAAATTTTAATAAATTTTCAATTTATTTTAAAGAGTAGATACTAAATATTTAGATATTTTTTAAAGTTTACTCAAAATATATTTTTGATGATGTCAAAATGAAATTTATCCGTAGCTTTCACTTTGATTTTTAATCTTGCTTGCTATTTTATTTTGATTGGTGCAAAAGGAGAAACATTTTTCAATAACAAAAGGAAAAAACATTAATTTTAAAGAAATGTCAAAATCCAAAAAGCAACATTTGTTTCTAGATAAGAATTAAATAAAAATTAACATTTTATAAAGAATGAAAGAAAGACCGATTTAGCAGCTGTCCAAATACTTAAATAGGCGTTACTTAATGAACGCATGAAAAATATTTTTTTTATTTTAACAAAAAAAAGACGCCAACTTGTGTTTGCATAAAATGTGAAAGAGTTGACGTTAAACATAAAAATGTCATTAAGGGGTAAAAAAGTGAAGGAAGGGACTAGTTATGTGTAGGGGTGAGGGATATTGAGGAATAAAGATAAGGTGAGAAAAATAATTGAGAATTTAAAAAAATCGACAAAAAAAGCAAACAAACACAAATTTTCCTCACAGATCACCAAAAAATGAGAAGTTTTAACCAAAATAATTAGTCTGCAAGAAAGGAAGGATTAAGATTTAATCATTGAGAAAACAAAAATAGAATTCAGACAAGAAAAAAATGGAAAATTCATCAACAAAATGTTTTTTACAATTACAAGTCAATCAATTTTTTTTACAGACAAATAAAAGCCGATTAGTTGTCATTAAGTCTACATATATGTATATATGTGTAAAAATAGAGGTAATTGTATAATTGCAACATTCCCTATGAAAAGAGGTAAATCACTAAAAACTCGTTCCATTTTCAAATATTTTTTTATTTAACTTTGACAGACAGTGACGAGGAGGGAGAGAAATTTTTTTAAATAATTTCCTTTTTAAAAATTTTTAAAGGAAAAAGAATTTTTATAAAATTCAAAAGGCCTACCCGTTCTTAGTAAATATGATGAATGAGCAGATAAAAGTCCTGAAGGTTCTAAAAATCGATTAGGGTAGAAAATTGAATCCCAATATTGTTTTTCACGTTCTTCATTAAGTTTAGAATTAAATCTATGCATTATAATTTATCTAAAAATTAAAAATATTCCAATAAATTTTTTCTGTTATCAATGTTGCTGAGAATCTAAGAAAATGTATAAAGTTGTATAAAATAAAGGGATGGAGGGTGAATGGAGGGAGGGCTTTTTCATCTTTCTGCTCGTTTGACCTATATAAAATATTCAAAAAAAAAAGAAAGATTATAAATAATGTACTTAAGTGTATTCAATTCACCATAAAATGAATGCTTAAACAAATTGAAAGAGTTACTCTAGAAATCTGTTAGAATTCTTCCTCTTCTATTTTCCTTTCAATAGATAACAATGAAACAAAACTGAATCTTACGTCTTCAATTTTTTAATTTTTGTCGTTGCAAGAAATTTTTTCAAGATTCTGGAAGAGTAATGTAATGAGATCATAAGCGAATGTTAAGAAAATATGTGCGCTAAAAAATTAATGCACATAAAAAAATAAAAACGTAAGCTTTCATGATCCGACTTTGTTTAAAAATAAAAATCCGATAAAGGAAAAATTAATTTTTAGAATTTTTTGTAATTCTTCAATAAAAAGTATTTAATTTATTTTTAAAAATGTATAAATAAACGGGCTAATTTTGCCATTTGTTAAAATATAATCTAAAAATCAAAATTTTGGCGCATCAAATTTAAGTGTAAATCCAGCGATAGGTTTCCTCGGTGCAGATGGTTCATTTGGAGGTTTTTTGTTGTGTTCACTTTTAGCCGGCCACTAAAAAATTGAAAAAATTAAAATGCTTTAAAAATAAAGTGATTAATTAAACATTAAATTATTTCTCGCTAATCCCTCTTCAAAAAATAAACATTCCTTGACTTATTCTTGTATTAAACTTCGTAATTTTTCTTTTATTTTTTACGATTGTAATGATTCTCTTATTAAAAATTATTTAATATTCATAAATCAAAAAGAATATTTTTATTTTCCCATCCGTTTTTATCTTTTCTTTAATTATGTGAAAGAGAAATTTTTGTAAAATAAAAGAGATAAATATTTAACGATAATAATAATTCTTACTGTTGGAAAAGAAGATGGTGGAGCAGGTTTTGGATCATTTTTGAACCAATTGTTTTCTAATGCTTCATTGGCAGAAAAACGTTTACTCGGGTCCAATGCAAGTAATCTGTAAAATAAATTTTTTAAATTAATTATGGACATAAATTATAAAAAATATTCGAAAGAATTCTACTTTTTGAAAAAATTATAGAGAATTTAATTGAAAGTTTAAAAATGATTTAAAAAAGAGTACCTATTTAATAAATTAAATCCATCATCATCAGGTAATTCAGAACAAAAGTTTCGACGTAATTGACTAAAGGGAGTTTCAGGAAAATTTAAATTTCTCATTCCCGATAGAGAACTACATCCAGGCCAAATTTGTTCATTTGGTGTTCCCAATTCCTTTAAAAAAAACTTTTGAAATTAAAAATTTTGTATTTTTAAAACAAACTTTAAAAATTTTTTGCATCTGGTCAATCTCAGTTCTACCAGCAAATAATGTTCCCATTTTTAGAAGTTCACCGAAAATACAACCAATAGACCACATATCTACAGGTGTTGAATAGAGCTTAAAAATATGTTTTTTAAATCTTAAATAGAAAAAATTAATTTACTTTGCATCCAAGGAGAAGCTCTGGTGACCTTTAATTTTTAACAATAAAATTTTAAATTTACAAAAAATATTTACCTATACCAAAGTGTAACAACAATTGGTGTATATGGCTTAAGTGGATCGCCAAATTCACGAGCTAAACCAAAATCACAAATCTGAAATATTTTTTATTTAAATAGAATATAATTCTTTTAGATTACCTTCAAAATACCACGATGTGAAAGTAGAAGATTAGAAGTTTTTAAATCACGGTGTATGACATACTCTAGAAATTAAATTTTAGAACATTTTAAAAATATTTTTTGTAAATAAAGCTAGACAGAAAAAAAACTAATTTAGCTCATATGAAATCTAAAGACAAAAGATTTATTTAGGAATGTTGAATATACTTAGGACCCAAGCTGTTATTATAATCCAATTTATGAAATTTAGATATTAATTAACTTACGGTCATGCATGTGTTCAATTCCCGAAAGAAGTTGTTGTAGTAGAGTTTTTACTTGAGCTACAAAAAATAACTTTTAAAATAATTTTACAGGCAAAAAACAAACGTATTGTCCATTTCTTTTGTCTGGATTTCATCAATTCCATTAAAGATTTCAAATCATGTTCAACATATTCCATTACAAGAAATATTTTTTCAGCATTCGAGGTAACAACAACTTCTCTTACATTTAAAACATTAGGATGTGTTCCACATTTTAGTAACATGTTAATTTCTCGAAGTGAAGTAATTGGAAATCCTTGGTGTTCTTTCTCCATTTTTAATCTCTTAAGTGCAACAATTTCATCTTAAATTAAAAATTAATATTAAAAGTGTATTATATATTAAAAGACGGATAAAGGGGAAATTTTTATTTGGAAATTATTATTCAAAAAAGCTGATTTTATCGACATCCTTTAATATTTAGGTAAAGTTAGTTCAATTTTAAGATATAAAGATTCAGAACCTGTTTTCTTCTCTTGTGCACGATAAACAACACCATAAGTTCCTTCAGATATTTTATTTAAACACTCATATTCAACAACGCTTCTACAGCCAAAAATTCCTGGATAGTAAACGGGAAGTTGTGCCCTTAATCGGCGTTGATATGCTTCCTCTAATTGTTTTAATCTTTCTGGTGACAACTTAATAAAAGAAACCCCTTAAAAAATAAATTTTTAAAATTTTTTAAACTAAAGTATTGTAAATTAATTAAAAACTTAAACACTGCTATATGACACATGTACGCGAAACGGAAAACTAACCCTCTAAAGCAATAGAAAAAATAAAGTTAAAAAAAATAAAAATTAAATAATAACTTAATTATTAATCAAAAACAAACCACAGCTTTTTCATCCTCTGTAAGTTCCTCAAAATTTCTGTTTTCCAAATCATCAAGAATATCAACAGGTTCATCTCCATTATTCATAAAATCATTTTCATTAAATTCATAATCATCCATCTTATTTTCATTACTGGGAATGGAACGATCTAAAATAAAAAAAAAAGATTTCTAAAAAAACTTATTTTTGAAATTAAATATTTTCCATAGATTATTATATAAAATAAACCTTTAGGTTCCCCTTCATTATTTACATCCTCTTCTATTTCATAATCTTCACCACTTTCCGAACTACTTTCAAATTTTGAATATTTTTTTGATTTTCCAGGAGAAGAGGGAGCACTTCTAACTTTAATTTTAGAAAAATCTTCATGTTCATTCATCTCCTCCATAATTTCCATTCTTTCTGGACTTTTAACACTGTCTATATGAATTTTTTCAACAGAACAGATTTCTTCATTTTGCTCAAGTTTTGTTGTCTTTTTTTGTTCTAAAATTTTTGGTTTCCTTGTCGCCTTCAAATTTTGTTCGTCGCGTTTAGACAAAAATTTATCAGAAGCAACTCTATTTAAACCTGAAATTTGCTTCTTCTCACGTTGTTGACGCTCGTGATGACGTGAATGGTCATTAGAGGAGGAAGAAGCGGGTCTCTCCTTGTGTTTATGTAAAGGATCAATATTTCCGTTTTTACTTGATTTTGATGAAATTTCTATTTTGTCGACTGTTTGTCTCTCTTTTTGTTTATGATTGGAAGTAATTGCTGTTTTTCTTAAATCAGAGGTGTCAGCAGTGCGTGTAGTTGATAAGGATGACTTTTCTCGTTTCTATAATTTTAAAATAAAAAGATACATTTATTAAATGAATCTTAGATAAGAAAAGCGTAAAGCAAAAGAATTTCCCCTAAACATGTAAAAAACATTCACAAAATTCCCTGCAACTTATTAAACGATAAAGATTTTTGATAATCATGTTACAATATGAGACAGAAAACAAACAACATTTAAATACCAAAGAGTAAATTAAAAATAAATAAAAACCTCAATTTTTTGACTAGTTTGGATTTGTAGTGTTCGGGCACTTTTCTCTTCTTGAATAACTTGTACAGATCTTGAACTGCTACTATTAGAATTTGAAGTTTTTATTAACATTTTCTTAGTAGTGTTATCTTCATCATTCTTTTCCCAAACAATACGTTGCCTCTTATTTGTTGATGATTTTGAATGAACTGGTACTTCACAAACAAGATTTTGCATTTCATTTTTATTAAATAAATTAGGATCTTCAGGTTTTTCTTTGCAATATCTTTTTTCGATTAACCGTTGTCTTAGAGCCTCTTCACTATCATCAAGTTCTACATTAATATATCTTTCTGTAAATTAAAGAAATTCATAAAAATAAAAAAAAAGTTACCAGAAGGATTTTCATCAGTTACTGTTTGTGGACTAATTTCAATCATATCACTTTCATCAAAAAGAACAACAGCATCCTCATCCGTTTGATTGTAAGTTGAATCATCAGTCATTATCTAAAAATATGTATTAAAGAAATCCTAAAGAAAATAGTTAAAAAAGATTTCGTAAAATAGCAAAACCCTAAAGTAACTAAATGTAAGATTTATGCTTATTTGATATTTTGATTCTATTAAGATTTGACAAAAAGACATTTAAATGTGGTAAATATTACATTCTGCAAAACTAACGTTAATGCCAAATTGTCAAAATCAGTAAAATATTTCTTATTGTCTCACACGATTTCTTTTTAAACAATAGGGTCAAAAAATTTCCTCTTTCGTATTTTTGATATTTACTTGCTTTATTAAAATTAATTTTAGATTAAGTGACAAAAAATGGGAAAGCCTAAAGGTATTCGAACAGCTAGAAAGCTAAAAAAGCATCGTCAGGAACAACGTTGGAACGACAAGCGCTACAAGAAGACTAATTTGGGTACACGTTGGAAGGCAGATCCTTTTGGTGGTGCTTGTATGGCAAAGGGTATTGTTCTTGAAAAAATGTGAGTGACAAAATTTTTCGTTTTCATTATATATTTTTAACCTCTTTAAGCTCAAATATAAAAATTCTTTTAGTGGTGTTGAGGCGAAACAACCTAACTCAGCTATTCGCAAATGTGTGCGTGTTCAATTAATTAAGAACAGTAAGAAGATAACAGCTTTCGTTCCTAACGACGGATGTCTTAACTTTATTGAGGTTTAAAATTTTAATTTCTTCAACAAAATTTTCTTAGGAAAACGATGAAGTTCTTGTCTCTGGTTTCGGTCGAAGTGGACATGCAGTTGGTGACATTCCTGGAGTTCGTTTTAAGGTTGTAAAGGTAGCAAATACTTCTTTGCTTGCGCTCTTCCGAGGAAAGAAGGAACGTCCACGTTCTTAAATGAGGATTTTTTTGAAGAATTTTTCAGAGAAGTTTGCCTATTGCTATTATTGTTGTTGTTAAAATCATAAATAATTGATAAAGTTTTTCCTGTTTGAAGGATATTTGTTTATATGTTTAACAAAGCTATTCCTATATTTACTTCGTTAGCTAGAACATTAACAATTAACCTTTTTTGGGGTTTTTTCTTTATCAATTGTAGTAAATATTAATTGATCCAGTTTTTTTCGAAGTATTTAGCCATAAAAAAGTTGAATTATGAAATTTTTAACGATTATATATGAATTACGCATTAATTGAATTGTTATTGCAATTTTAACCAAAATTTTTTTGATAAGTCTGACGAACCACCGATTTTTCATAAAAAATTTTAGTATGTATGTATCTATCTTTATATTGAAAAAAGCGTTCGAGAGTTTATATCGTTTTTTTGGTATAAAATTAGTGGTGAATTTTAATAGATAAGAAAACTGAGTAAAAGGCAAAGATGCCTTTTAGGTTTTTTGCTTTTCGAATAGACATTAACTAAACTATTTTTATTGATAGTTATAAATAATATGTTTTGATACGTATTTGGCTTTTTACTAAAACTTCAAATCTAAGCATCCTCTAGCTTATGGCTTCTTTCAGTGGTGAATTTACTACAATCAATCAAAACTGTGTTCCTCAATTTCGATTAGAAGGATTTCCAGAAAATGAACAAGAAGGTGTTCCTTTTGCAAGAAGGTTTTTTAAAATATTCTAATTGAGTTAGAAATTGATATTTAAAGTTTGGACAATGTGTTGCTTACTAGGAGTGAAGATCGTCAAGTTGTGCAAAAACCAATGAATACTGGTGGTGAAAATACTTGTTCAGGTTATATCGGTAATAGTCGGTTTCGTATACCCCCTCTTTTTTCTGACCATTTTTTCATTTTTCCTTCCCTTTCTCCCTTATTTTTCATGAGGCAAAAGTATTAAAAAGGATTAAGAGTAATATTTATTTACTTTTTTTCAACAGGATAGAAAAGAGAAACATGATACCAAAAATTATAAAAAACATGAGAAATGTCACCAAATCTTTTTCGCCACAGAAATTCTGGGAAATATGTTCGATATGTATCAGTGTTGTTACCAGCTTGATGACGGAACTTACGTTTATAAGATGACCACACTGACTATATTTTGTGTCTAAATGTGTTCCTTAAATTACAAATTGTAATGGCTGAGTTTAAGTAAAAAAACCTTCAAAAAATGTTCCACAGAGATACCCTTGAGTTTTTCTACAATTTTTAGTTGTGCACCTCCAGTTACCATATCGGCGGTCTTTCACATTATGTATAGTTGTTCTGCCACCACAAGCTTCACATGTTCGTTTACCATGAAGAAGTCCAAGCTCTTCGAGCCAAGCATCGAAATCGTTGTCACTTAATCTCAGTTTGTCACCCAAATTAATCATATTGAATTTTTTTAGTTGCTCCATATTGGTTATTGAATGATGTAAATGCGTTTTTCCAGAACTTTTCTCATACATATATACATACATACCTAATCCTTTTTAATACTTTTGCCTCATGAAAAATAAGGGAGAAAGGGAAGGAAAAATGAAAAAATGGTCAGAAAAAGAGGGGGTATACGAAACCGACTATTATCTTTGAAGGCATTAAAATGTTTAAGGAGGTTTTGTTTTAGTTAATCTGCCTCGCCGTCCTTACCTGTTTGTGCAACCACAAAGTGATTCAAATGCCTCATTTTTATCTTCCCCAATACCAGTGGAGAATAGACGAGATGTAATTAATCGAGATCACAATATGGCTATTCGCTATCGTTTTTTTAATCGCTTAGATCCTGGCGGACTTAATCTTGTAAGAATTTTTTTTATTTTAAATTGAGTTTTGAGGAGAAATGCCGACAAACTAATTGTTCTTTTTTCTTGAAACTTCCAAAAATTCTTTTTTGTTTCGAAATAATCTTCTATTTGCCTTTAACCCCTTATAAACGGTCCCGAAACAAATCTTAAAAATAATTATTCTCTAATCATTTTCTTGTAAAATTTAAGTTAATGCCTATTCATGTCATTCCGACTTCAATTTTTTCTGTTTTACCATTCAACGAATTTAAAGATTCTAATGGAAAACAAAGTAGTATGGTAACTATATTTTCGATATGGAATACAATGGTTGGGACAAGGTAGTGTAAATAAGCTAATTTTGTTTAAAAAAGATTGTTAACAAAATAATTTTAAAAATATCTGACTGTTTTTAACTAAAAAATATAATATTTCTTTAATAACAAGAAGGATATTTTAAAAATCCAAAAAAAATATTTAAATTTCTTCACATTTTCAGTTTATTAGCTGTTCCTTGGGCTCTTCAACAAGCCGGTCTTGTATTAGGAATTTTTCTTATGTTACTGATGGCTGGAATTGCTTTTTACACCGCTTATAGAATTATTGAAAGTCCCAATTCTTTAAGTTAATTTTAGAATTTTTGTTAAAAATTAAAATTATTTTTTAAGCATTAGAAACTTCAACTCCTGACTTTTCTGATGTTTGTCGTTTTTTATGGGGCAAATGGTTGGAATATTTTGCTGTTTTCTTTTCTGTTCTGGTTTTAGTTGGTGGTGTTATTCTTTACTTTGTTTTGATGTCAAATTTTCTTTATTTTACTGGAAATGTTATTTATGGTTAGTTTTTTTTATTTTTTAAAGAAATTAACTGGATTCTCATGGAGATTTAGCATTTATTATTTGTGATGTTTTTGAGTATACAAGTAAATGAATCTAATTTATTTTAAAAGCTAATTAGGGTTATGTAAAGATTAGTACAATTTAAAACGGATTTATTAAATGGGCACAAAACGTATATATTACGCAAAGGCTACACGCAACGAAATAACTCAAATTTAAAGCGTTTATGCTTTATGATAAAATCTTACTTTTTAAGAATCACTTCAACAGAACAGTACAATATTGCCAATTGGATTTAATCAAACTTGTGATGGTTCTTTTTAATCAAAAATTTTGTTAAATTATTTTTGCATTTTTTAAAGTATATTGCCCTAAACAGATTGAAAATGCATTTCCAAGCGATTTTCTCTTACTTTCACCAACTAGTATACTTTCAAAAGTGCCTTTTGGAGAAAATGATAGCAATTTTCAGAAGATTTGGAGATTACAGGTTTTTTTACATACTCGTATTTTTATTATAGTATTTTCTACAAATTTCTCTTTAGCGAAAAAATTTCTTGGGGAAAGTCAGATTTTGGGTCCCTGGCTCGGGTTTTGAAACCGTATTTTTATTTGTTTTGCGAATAATTTTTAAAATTTTCATTTTCAGGGCGGCGTTCCTTTGATATTAGCATTTTGTATTTTCCCTTTACTCAATTTTCGTTCTCCAGGCTTTTTTATGCGTTTCAATGGTCTTGGAACAATTTCAGTAGTTTATTTAATTTGTTTTACTTTGATAAAAAGTGCTGAATGTGGACTTAATTTAGATTTTACAAATCATCTTTCGAAGAATTATATACAACGTATGTAAATACCTTTTAATTTTTATTTTTCATTTTCAGTTTTTAATTGGAAATTTCCTGCATTAACTGGTACTTTAGCATTAGCTTATTTTATTCATAACGCTATTTTAACAATTTTGCGAAATCAAAAACATCCTGAAAATAATGTAAAAATTTAATTTTTTTCATTTTTTAAAAATATTTTTAAGGCTCGTGATTTATTAATTGGTTATTTTCTTTCAGCTGGTTGTTATATAATAATCAGCCTTTTCTTCTTTACTACTTTTCCAACTTATCGCAATTGTATTTCTGATGTTTGTTTAAATTTTGTTTTTTTGTTTTTTAATTAAAAAAAATTTTTTTGAAGAATTTTTTAAACAATTTTGCAAGTGGAGATATGCTTAGTGCAATTGCTAGAGTTTTTCTACTCTTTCAAATGTTGACAGTTCTTCCTTTACTTATGTATTTAATACGTGTACAGTTTAGTTATGTCTTTGCTGGAACTGTTTATCCGGGGTTTGTCTTTTATATTTTTAGGAAAAAATATCGTTGAAATTAAAAACAAAATTCTTAAATCAAATTTTTCTTATTCACTCTCACAAGGGAACATTTCGAACTGAGTCTTCTCCTTTTCCTATTCTTCTCCTTTTACTTTTATTCTCTTTTCTTCCCATTTTCGAATTTTATGGAAATTTATCTAGGAAATTAAAAAAAATTTAAATATATAATTTGAAATTGGAAAATTTAATTATACACATATTAAAAATAAAAAAAAATTTAATTCAAGCTTTTCAATTAAAAACTGCAATATTTTTTATTCATAAAAGTTTTTTCAGTCTTTTTTATGTTCTTTTAATTAATGGTGGTATTTTAACTATTGCATTATTTTTTGCTGTTGTCTATCCACATGTTGGCCCAATTATTCGGTTTTTAATAATTCTTTTTAAAATAATTATTTTTTATTTATTAGTTATGTTGGTTCAATTTGTGGATTAGTTTATATGTTTATTCTTCCTTGTGCCGTCCATCTAAAACGTTTACAAATACAAGGACGCCTTAATAATGTGCAAATAGCTATACATTGTGTAATTATGTTATGTGGAGTTTTCAATCTTTTTGCTCAATTTTTTGTTTAAATTAATATTTAAGTATTATGCTCACAAAATCTTTCACTTACCACATACCCCTCATAATTTATCTAAAATTTGAAGGTCTAAGTAAGCTGAATTTTACACAAAAATATAAAATGCTTTCTAATAATGCCTTTAAATTAAATGAAATTTATAGGAATATTTTTATTATATT
This sequence comes from Meloidogyne arenaria, assembly GCA_036172955.1. Taxonomy (NCBI): domain Eukaryota; kingdom Metazoa; phylum Nematoda; class Chromadorea; order Rhabditida; family Meloidogynidae; genus Meloidogyne; species Meloidogyne arenaria. The sequence goes on from JARQAB010000024.1 coordinate 2,715,025, forward strand.
AATTATGCATTTCCCCCCTCACTAGTCTTTAATCAACCAAAAAAATATTTTGGCAAATTTTTGTTAGAAAAATAATTTTTTATACAAGTTTTAGAAGAAAATTTGCTTTAAAAATAGGTATTTACTTACATATATTTAATATTTAAAAACGTTAAAATGATAAATTCTTTCTCTAATTTATTTATTTATTTATTCCTTTTATTTTATTTATTATTCAGTATTTTTCCAGGGCATTTCCATCTTTTTGAAAAAACGTATAAAAATATTTTTGTCAAAAATAAATTTTTTTGTTTTGTTAAAATATTTAATATTCTTTTATCTAATTTATTTATCTTTAATTTTAAACATCTGTTTTAAAAATAAAATATTCTTTTATTTTTAAGAATCTGTAATAAAGTTGTGAAGGTTATGTGACTAACAATAAGAATATTACTATTGTTAATCATTAATTTTTGTGGAATTAACCTTTCTTGTTTCCGAAGATTGAAACTAGCTTTGAACTTTACCATAAACCGGGAGGGAAAATAGGGGGGAGGGGGCGCAGTTGTGTCTGTTTCTATTTTAGTCATTTCTTTTTCCCGTATGCCCCCAATATGGCAGTGGTTGCGCCATATGGTCCGCGCCATAGTCGGCCAGATTTTCTTTGCCCATTTTACTCGTATCCTTTTTTATTATCCTCATTGAAAAATTTTTTGATTTTTTATTGCCTCTATTTTATGATTAAACATTTTTAAAAATAAAATATATGACTTATTCCCAGAAAAAAAGGTAAAATATTTCATTGAATATTTATTCTGAACAAATGTTAACGCCAACAAAATCGATCAAAAGTGAATGTTCTGAACTTGGATCATTTGAGGTTCTTGTGACTTTGAAAATACTTGCTGATGAAACTGTGAAGGAATTATGGCAAGAAATTTGTTTAATGACTGAAAGAGAAACTATTGGAAAAATGGTTAAAATTGCTCAGGAAAAGTTTATGCCTGCAGAATATTTAAAAGTTTGTTGTTTAATTTTTTTAATATTTTGGGCAATATCCAAGAATTATTTGCTAATTTTTTTATGTAAATTTTAATTCTAATTCCAGAAAAACCTCAAATTACGTAATGTCACCGTCTTCTCTACTCGTTTTGGATTGGAAGTTAGTGTCGCATCGGATGGACAAGCAACTGACGGTGCAAAGTATACTGCCAATTTTTTGAATTCTACTGATCTGGTAGAACATACTGAAGATCCCAGGTTTTTTATAAGGCATCCACAATTAACTTTTATTTTAATTTTTATTTTAGGTCAAGTAGTTCTAAATACCAGAAACTTCCTCAGGATAAAATTAAAAATTTGGCCGATGTTGAAAAGCAATATTCTGAGAAGATGGATCTTTTAATGAAAACTGAAAGAGATTTAATTAAGGCGAATAAACAAAAGCAAACGGCTTTAATTGATTTGGAACAAGCTGAAAAAAGTTTGAAAGAAAAATTGGAAGCAACAAAAGACGGACAAAGAATTTTGGATAAACAGGCAAAAGATGTTGAATTGGCTAGAGAAGAGAAAAAACGTTTAATTGGTGACATTATACAATTGGAAAGGGACAGAAAGAATTTGGATGTCGAAATTAAGGCTCTAAATGAGAAGATGACTAAAAAGGTTTTTAAATATTTTTTATTTGTGTTCTGTCCTTCGAAGAATTTAGGATCGGGACAAGTCTTGAATAAAATTATGACATTAATAAATCAGACATCTCTTTCAATTTTATTATAATAAAAAAATATTCTAAAATTATTTTTAGACTAAAGAAATTGACAAATTGAACAAGGATTTGGAAAAGCTGGAAAAGAAACAAAAAGGTATGCAACATCAAATGGAAGTTTATAAAAATGAATTAGATATTGAATTGGATGGAATGAATAAATTAAATTCGACAAAAGAGAAAACAAATTCTGAAATTGAAAATTTAAAAACAGAAAAACAAAAATACAAAAAATCTGTGGATGAACTGAAAAAAAGTGAAAAAGAATGTCGTCAACGTTTGGAAAATTTACAGGAAGAGGAAAAGAATTTTTATTTGATGTTGAACGAATTGAAAGAGCAAATACAAGTAGAAAAGTTACAATTAGAGGATAAACAAGTTCAACAAGAGAATAATTTTGGACAAAATTTTGATCAAAATAATAGTGTTGGACAATTAAACCAAGAAGGATTTAATCCTCAGAATGATCAAAACTTTCAGTTTCAACAAGTCGATTGTGGTGGAGAACAACAGATAGGAGGAGGAGAACGAAGAGAAGAATGTAAGTGAAATGTAGGGAAAGGGGCCGATTCAAGACTTAATAATTTGAAATAACTTTTTTGAAATTATTGTGAACTTCCTCCAATTTCATTTAAGCAATTTTTAATAAAACTACTTTTTTAAACTTAATTTTAGTTGATAAGGAAGCAGAAAGCTCTCATCAATCAAATCTTCGTTCAGTTTCTAAAGGTTAAACTTTATATTATTTTAATTTAAATATTTTTGTAGCATTTACTGTCCAATGCAATTATTTCAATGCCAGTGGAAATTGTTGGAAAGGGTCGGATTTTTTTAGATAAATTTGGAAATTTTTTTTTAATTCTAGAGACAAATGCACTTTCATTCATGACCTAAATTTAGTAAGAGGACGAAGCAGAGTTAGAGATTTTGGTAGAAACTATAATAGACCTGGAGGATCTTCTACTATATCGCCAGATTTTAAACGGGAACGCCGAGAGGCTGTGGAGAAATTTAGTAGGGAAAGTTTGAGAAGGTTTATGTATAATCGTTGAGGACATTTGAGGCTTATTTTAGATTCGGGGGTTTCTTCCCTGTGTGGAGCCTTTTAGATATTCTTTTTATCATATTCCTTCGTCTTTCCAGTTTATTCACTCTTTTCTGTTTTCTGCTCTATGAATTTCGAAATAATACTAAACTTTCGAGCCCCAATTGTCTCAATATTTATTTCACGTTATTAATAAATTTTTTTGACAGGAGAGGATCAAAATGCTTCATCCTCATCTTACTTTGACCAAAATTATATGCAAGATCGAAAAGTTTATATTGAAAATGAACGGTTTAATATGAATCCGGAGCCAGGAGAATTATTTAGCTATGTTGATAATGGACCTATTTTTGGTGCTCAAGGATGGGCACCGCCACCTCCTCTATTGAACGGACCTCCACCGCAAAGTATGATTTATTTTTCATCTTTGTATGTGGTTTAGAGGTGGTTTAGAGGATTATTGTTTTAAGAGCAAGATTGTTCCCTATTTTCCATGTCCTTCATATAGAACCCAAATCTAATTTATTTTTCGTTTACTAAACAACATTATTTTTAAAAATCTACACCTTATTTTTCCCATATAATATATTCCAATTGTGATATGTATAGAAATAAGCGCCACATTAGAGATAGTAGGTTGTATAAGCTAGCAAATTTTCTATAAAATTATTCAAATCGGTCTTGATTTAAATTAGTTTTTTTCAGTTAGTCCTAATTCAATACAACCATTAAATTCACTGCCTAATTCTGTAAACAATGACTCTTATGGAAATAATCAGCAAAAATATGATTCTCCTGTAAGACGTGCACCTCTTAGACGGGCGCGACCCCCATCACGTAAACGAAGCCGTGGGGGTAGTGGTATTAATAATAAAAGATTAATTGGTCGGAATTATGGTAATAATAGTTATAATAATATAAATGGAAAATCTTATGTTCTTGATAATAAACAAAAAGGTGGACGACAAATGAGAAAAGATGAAAGGTCGAGCAATAATAAAAATCTTTCAAAACGTTACAATGTTAGCCCTTTGAGGTAATTTTTTTATTTTAAAAATTGAAAATATCCATTTATGAAAATATCCATTATTGATCTGAATTTATATTCTTCAGATTAACATTCAGATTTTATCTGTTTTGGTCAGCTTCTTCAATTTTCTAACTTTTTTTAGAGAAAATACTAAAACAAGTTCGTCATCTGGAACGTATGGTACTCGTCCTCATAGTATTGAGTCGTCAATTATGAATAGAATCACAATAGACGAGCCACCAAGTGTTGGGAAAGTATCGTCTATACATTCAAGATTGTCTTTTGAAAATCCATAAATTAGAATTTTGGATATATTGACGTTGAGAAGAGAGAAGAGAAATCACTTAAAAATTATATGCTTTTACTTAAAAATTTGTTTTTATCATTTAATTTATTCATTTTCAGGTAACACCATTTACCAACTTATCTATCATTTTAGCTCATCAAACATTCCATACTCTGGTTATTTTTTTTGAATCCCGTTTTTAACTTATAAAATTCTGACCCTAGAAATTTTCATAAATATAGTAATTATGTTTTTCGTTGAATTTCCTGTAATCTAAAAGAATTAGAAATTCTTTTAAGGACAACGAGCTTGGATATGTATAAATAAGTATTTATTCATTTATGTTTTCCTCTCCCATATATTTTAAAGCCTTTTCGCCATTTTGCTCTTTTACGTAAAATAGAGATATAACTTAACTTTAGTTTTTTGAAATGTAACCGGTATTTTTTTTTTGATTGAATTGCTTTTAAAAAATTTTTGTTTTGAATAAATTTGTTTTCTTTTTTTATTTGTTGTTAAAAAATATTTTTTAATATAAATATTAAAGTATTTGAAATTATTTTTACTTTAATTTTATTTTCTAAAGAAAAAATGCCAAAACAACGATTTGACAAAAATTGTGAAATTAGGGCTAGTTCGATGGACGATTTGACTTTAGAAAGGAGGTGTGTGTAGATGTTTAAGATATTTTATAAAATTTTGAAGTTTTTTTTTAATTTTAGAAGTGGCATATCCTTTGACAAGAGTGATAGGAGCAGGGACTTCTACAGGATTACAAAATGTTTGTTTTACCTTTAAATAAAAATTAGTTATTTTATAATATTTTCGCGATTTTACAGTTTTCTTTAAATGTCAAGGACTGCGTGTATTACAAATAAAATTTAAGTTTTCTAGCAGATTCCCGTGGGTCTGTTGAATGTTGTACAAATTCGGTTACATTAAATGATGGAAATCAACAGATGCTTAATACAAAACGTGGGAATAATAGACAAGCAAATAAAGGTGAAAAAGATGGAAAGCAATTATGCCCAAAAAATTCTTTTGGATTTGGAGCTGTGGATAAAGGTATAAACTTTTAATTTTGAATGAAAATATAAAATTAATTTTCAAATGTTTTCAATTACGAATGTTCAATTATTTAGGAAACGATAAAACAATTTCATGCCAAAATGCATCTGGTGGAACAATTGGTTGGCAAGCATCCTTTCAAACAGTCAGAGATCGTCTTTCTTATATGCTTTTGAATGAAACTTTGGCAGATGTTTTCTTTCTTTTTCGAAATTTGGATGGAACTTTACAGGTTTTTAATAGCTGATAAATATTTTAATATTAATTAACCTTCAAAGAATTTTGAACTTTAAAAAAACTAATAAATTTTATAATTCTTTTAAACCTTGAGGCTGGTCCTAAACTATAATTATTCTTGAAATTACTAGTTTTAAATCTAGTTGATAAATGCTTCTTTTTAACTAAATATTTTTGGAAATGTCTTTATAAATATTTTTAGCGAGTTCCTGCACATAAATTTGTTTTATCTGTTGGTTCTTCTGTTTTCGAAGCAATGTTTCGATTTGATGAGACTACAAATAATTCTTTGGGTCGTTCCAATACTTTTCAAGTTTTTTTGAAATATTTTTAATGAATTATTATTTTTTTATTTTTAAAGGAGATTGAACTTGTTGATGTTGAAAGAGAGTCATTCGAAGCTTTATTGACTTATCTTTATACAGACAATACACAAACAACAATTAATAAAGATTCGGTTATGTCTATTTTATATACAGGTTTTTATTTAATTTTTGTGAGGAACTGAAAATTAAATTTTACAAAAATTTTAGCTAAAAAATATGCCATTCCTGGTCTCGAAAGTGCTTGTATTTCCTTTTTGGAAACTTGTTTAACTTGCGAGAATGCTTTTATGTTATTGGCGAAAGCACGTTTTTATGACGAGGAGGTTAATTTTTTGGTTTTTAAAGTTTATTATTGAAGAATAATGACCTGTTTCCCAATATTCCGATTTAAGTGTAAACTCAAATAGTTCCACTCTTAATATTTGAGCGAAGGTTTATAATAATTAACACGTAATTTTTAAGCGTCTAGCAAAGCAATGTTTGGAAATAATTGATGAGGATGCCCAAGAAGCATTAAAAGCTGATGAATTTGTAAATATTGACCATGAAACTCTTTGTCTAGTTTTAAAAAGGAATACTTTAAGAGTTAAAGAATTGACTTTATTTAATGCTGTGAGTTTTGGGGATTCATTTAAAAATCCAAAGGAAATTATTTAAAGGTCAAGCGTTGGGCTATTGAGGCTTGTCGAGTCGAAGATTTACATCCATCACCTGAAAATCAAAGAAAAGTATTGGGAAGTGCTCTTAATTTAATTAGATTTCCGTTAATGAATCCTTCAGATTTTGCTAAACACGTTGGTTAGTGATAAGAAATTAGAGTTTATTTAAACTAGCTGTTAGCCATAAATTCTTACCCAAAAATTTTCCGAAATGACTTTTTATTTTTGTGAACTTATCACATTACAGAGTTCTTGCTCGAAGCTTTTTTAATTTCATAATTTCTAAAATCATTTTTTCTTTTATTAAGCACCAACAAAACTTCTAACATCAGAAGAAATGGTTAATATTTTTGTATTTTATCATTCTGAAAATGGACAGCAATCTTCTTCACTTCCATATTCTCTTTGTTACAGAGGTCTATATACTCCTGAAATGTTTGTAAATCGTTTTCAAAGAGTTGAATCTTCTTGGGGATATACGGGGACGCCCGACAGAGTAAAGTAAAGTTTTTTAGAAAATTTTAAAAATTAAATTAATTTTTTAGGTTTATGGTAGATACTCCGATACTTGTTTTGGGTTTTGGTTTGTATGGCTCAAATAGGGATTCATGTAAATATTCAGTTGTTATAGAAGTAGGTTATTATTAAAAGAGAAATTCGGGTGTAATTTTAAAAAATTGGGTGGGCAAAAAATAAGGAAAAATTTAAATAGTCCAATAAAATAAAGTCAAAAACAAGAAAACAAAACACACAAAATTAAAATTTGTCTCTCATTTTTAAAGATTATAAATTTTGCAATTGGAAAATTAATTGCAACAAACGAATGTCAATTTGTTTCTGATGGAAGTGCTTCAACATTTCGTGTTATGTTTGATGAACCTGTGGAAGTATTGGCTAATGTTACTTATGTTGCCTCTGCTAATTTATCTGTTTGGATTTTTTTTAAATTAGATTTTTAGAAAATTAAAAAAAATTTTTCAACAAACACAAAATGTTTTCCAAAAAATTTTAAAAATTCAAAGGGACATGAATCACATTATGGATCAAAAGGATTAAGGAAAATTAAATTGGAAAGATCTGGACGTTCTGACATTAATTGGCATTTTCAATATGCGCCTGGAAGTAATAATGGAACAAGCGTAGAAGATGGGCAGATACCCCAAATAATATTTTGTGCAAAACATCCTTATTAATTATTTTAGAACAAAAAAAAAAAACATGTACACCCAACCCCCCCCCCCCCCCCCCCAACTTTTCTGAATTTAACATGTAAACTTTTAAAATACAAAAATTTGTGTGATAATTTAATGCAATATACTTAATTGAAATTTTAATATTTAAATTTTTTGTATATGTATATTTTTGATGGTTATTTACCTTTCTCTTAATTTATCTTTAATTTTTATATTTTAATTAATTTTTTAAAAATTAAGAAACTAAATAAAATAAAAAAATGTCTAGCCGTCAAGGAGGAAAACAAAAACCGTTAAAGAAACCTAAAGCAGATGAGAAAGAGCTTACTGAAGACGATATAAAATTTAAACAAGAACAACTTGAACAACAAAAGAAAATTAAAGAAATGGCAGAGAAGGCAAAAGATAAGAAAGGATTAATTGGAGGTGGAATCAAAAAATCTGGAAAGAAGTGAGGAGGGTGAAGAAAGGAGTTGGAGATGTTTGAGGGGGTAAATATTTTTTATTTTTTTAATTAAAATTATATTTGTTTTTAGAAAATTCTGTGTTGGATGCTGATTGTCTTTTAAGAATTAAATTTTGGTAAAAATATTTGTGAAATTCTAATAAATTTATTTAAGCATTGAATAATTTTTGACTTTAGTGAAATTAAAGATTTTAATTGTCTTTAATAAGACAATACCTGAATTTAATTATTAATAACCCCAATAAATGCAAAATTTTTATTACAAAACAAAAATTAAAATAATTTTGATATACTTAAATATAAATGAAATATTTAAAATAGAATCTTTTAAATTATTCGGATTATGTTAAGGCTAAAAGGAAAAAATTGAATTTTGTGAAATTGAACTTTTTCTCATTAATTTCCCTTTTCTAAACTTCCTATGTATGCAAAAAATTCAATTTTAACAGCCAAAAATATCACTAACATAAGAAATAGCTAATTTTAAGATTTTTGATTTTCATAAAAAATCTCACGTCATTTTAAATATAAGTAATTTAAAGGAAATAAAAAAAGTCAGATGGAATTCAATAAAATACAACAATCGAAAGGGGAATTTTTAAAGAAAAAATACCTTTGATTTAAAGGCTTTTTCTGGGAACAAAAAAAATAATCTTTCTAAAATTTTAAATTAAAAGAAACAGAAAATATAAGGCAAATAATTATTAAAAGTTGGGAATATAATTAGTGATCTTTTCTCACTCAAAGAGATCACAAAAATATTATATTTTTTAATTGAAAAGAATCATTAAATAAAAGATTGTTTCTGTAATTATCTGTGTGGGGGAAATGAATTAAAATTTGTTGTATTATTTAAATCTGTTCGACGAAAAAAACTTTTTTGTGTATTAGATAAAGAAGAATTTTTAATTTCCTCTGAAGGTAATTGTTGTTGATTATTTGGTGTTGAACATCTATTACTACAATTATTATTGTCAATTAATGAAGAACGCATACTACTTGATATTGATGAACTTGCACCAAAATAATGTCTTGCTTTGAGTAAATCAAGTTGCTAAAAAAAGAGGAAAAAATATCAGAAATTGACAAAAAAAAATTAAAAATTATTATTTTCTTTTTTATTTTTATTTAATATTTGCCTCTCTCCCCTTTCTCCTTTATTTTTATCCTATTAAAAAATAAAGAAATCAAATGAGTATTTTTGTTTCTAATTCTCCTTCCCTTGTCCGTATAAAAAATAATTATTGGAAAATTACTAAAATCAAGTTTTTGTTAAAGCCTAAGGATTTTATTTAGTTTTATTCATATCCCTGGGATTTAAATAAAATTTATATATTAAAGAAATTCCCTTACAGATTGATACCAATTTTGTGTAATTAATCTTTGTTCTTGTGTAGCTTCATGTCTTAATTGATCCATTTTAGACAATAATCTTTCATTTTCTGTTTGTAATTTATTTATTTCATGTTTTAATTGTAAATAATCGACAGCAGAAAATTGTTGTTGTTGGTCTAAATAAGAATTGGAATATTCTGAAATTACTTGGGCTGCTTTGTCTATTGAATCTTCTAATTTTTTAATTGAAGTTTTGAGTTGAATATTTTCTTCTGAAAAAAAGAAAATAAAAAATAATGATTTTGGGGTAAATAAATGAGAGAAAAATAGAAAAATATTTTAAAAAATTAAAAAAATTTTTCTAGTCTAAAATCTGTAAAAAGATGGTCAATTTTAAATTTTTTTGAAGGAGTTTAAAAAGCAAATAAAAAAATTCGAATGACCCGTCCTTTAAATATATTTTAAAGTGAAATTACCAAAAATATACAAATCTGAATTTGTTTTAAATAGGAATTTATTTATTCCCCCCTTTTTAAAATTAAATTAAAAAACCTTCAATTATTTTATTCTTTTCAATTAAATTAATTTCTTTTTGTTGCATTCTTTTCAATTCATTTTGATTAGATTCACATTCTTGTTTAAATCTTTCAATTTCTTTTGCTTTTTCCAAAATATTTTTTGATTGAGAATTATTTAATTCTTTAAATTTTAAACAAAATTCTTTATTTCTTTAAAAAAATTTAATTTAAAAATATTTTAATTTTTACTCATTTTCCAATTCTCTTTTTTCATATTGAATTAATTCTAAACGAGTTTTTAATTTTGCAAAGTCATCACTTTGTGAAGCTATTTGGTGGTCAAATGAATTGTTTAAATTGCTAAAAAGAATTATTTAAATAAAAAATTATTAGAAAATTATTTTATTTTTTGGAGGAAATAACTAATAGAAAGGGATGGGGAGTGGGTAGAAATTTGAGAGAGGTAATTAATAAAGTAGAGACGGCCTTTCAAAATTTAATTGCTGAAAGTTTGCTGAAATATTGTTAATTTCATTACAAATATATACTCGAAAGTATAGAATTTAAAAACAAAAAATTAATTTATTTAAAACGAATGTTGGTTAGCCAATAAAATCACAAATAACTTTAAATACCCCAAATTTTAACAAAAAAATTTTTATAAAAAACCTTTGATTTCCTGAAATTTTACAAGAATTTAAATCATCATGAAGAGAAATAGAATTATCGGAATCTAAAATAAAATAAATTTATTAACAAAAATTTAAAAAACCAGTATTCGAATTTGTATTGTTTTGTATGTTTATATTATTGTTGTGTAGCCGTTTATATTTAATTAATTCTGTTTCTGCCTAAAAAATTAGTATATTTTTAATTTATTAGTGAATTTAAATACTTTCTAAAAAATTGTCAAAAAATTTAAAGTTGCTAAAAGATTTTAAAAAATTTATTTTACAAAATTAGCTCTATCCAAAGCTTGTTCGAGACCACTCCTTAATTCCCCAATTGTCCCCTGTTGATTAGCTATTTGTTGTTCCATAAATTTTAATTTATTTTCAGAAGAATCTTTTTCTGTTATTTGTTTAACTAAAGCATCTAATCTATAGAAAATATTTTTTTCAAATTAATTTAAAAAAATAAAAAAACCTAATATAAAGTAATTTAACTTCATCTTCCTTCGATTTTAAATCATTTGCTGATTTTTGAAAGGCACGGGAATGCCTTTCATTTAAAGATTTTAACTCTCTTTGTAATTGAGAATTATTATAACGACAAGTCTCTAATTCATCAGTAATTTCTCTTAATTGGATATTTAAAAGTTCTAGAGATCCTTGCTAAAAAATAATTAATTTAAAAATTATTTAGGTGAAGAGTAATGAAAAAAAAGATTTAGATAATAATTTTGAAGCGAAAAAATAACTTTGAAAGGGAAAAATTTTAAAACGATTTTAAAATATCAAAGATAAATTTAACTTGACAAAAAATACATATGAAAATTAATAAAAGCCATAAAGATTCGAACCTGAAAGGAAAAAAAACGGGAAACCAAATCGCTAACCACTACACCATAAGATATTAAAATATTCAATAAAAAACCCCGATACAAACCTTTTCATTATCTGCCTGTTTTAAATTCGCAAATTTATTTTCCAAGTCAATAAATTCATTTTGAGCATTTCCAAGTTGTTCATTTAATTTAAAATTAATTGATTCAATTTGATTATATTTAGCTTCTAATTCTGCCGATTTAATTTTATATTTAGATATTTCCTCTAATTTATCTTTTTGATTTTGTGAAGAAAATATTTGGAAATTTGAATTATTTGTAGAAAATAAATTATTTGAAGAATTATTTAAAATTGAAGTATAGGGTATTGGCGAAAGACGATCAAAATTATCCAAACGTTTTAACTAAAAAAAGATATTTTATAGTCAAGATAAAATAATAATTAGAAATAAGAGAAATCTTGTCCGCAAAAAAGTTGCGGATAAAATAAATAAAGGCTGAATTTGGGGAGATTCTCTTTGTATTACTTTTATTATAATATTATACCACGAAATTGATAAAAAAAATATGGGTTTTCTTCGGAAAAATACAGATTAAATTTGCGGACAAAACTTTAAAAAAAATCAAAATAATTACCAATTGTAAAATTTCAGCAGAATTCTTTTCGTCCAATTTTCCACATAAATGATCAAATTTTGCCTTTTGATTTTTATATAAAATAAATAAAAGGGCAAATATTATCTAAAAAATATTAAAGTTAAAAATCTTAAAAACTAATTAAACATTAGCAATTTCTTGTTTATCTCCATTATCCGCATTTTCAGGCTTCAAAAGTTCCACAGACTTTTCTCCCATATCCTTTTTAATAAATTCAAAAGCATCTTTAAATTTAAAGTCAAAATCACTTTTAAAGGTTAATTCACCAGTTTGGCTAAAAATTGAAGAAAATTTAGAGAAAATTTTAAAAATTAAATTGGGCATGAAATAGAATAAGGAGGGGTCAATTATTAAAATAAAAATATTTTTTTTCAAAATTATCCAAATAAAAAATAATTATTACATCATTTTAATAAGAATTGGTAACAAATAACGAACTTCATCAAAAGAAAAAATTTCCTCAATTTGTAATTGGGCAGTCAAAAGATTAATCTATTTAAAATTTAAAAAATTAATTAAATTAAAAAAAATACAAATGTCAAAATAATTCCATCAGCATCATTTTCCATAATTTTAAAGGTTAAAAATTCACAATAAATATATCTAAAAAACAAAAAAATTAATCACCAAAAAATTTTTTTTAATTTTTTGGAGGTGTAAAGAAAACCGGATGTTGAGAGAAGTTCATTAGGAAATTAGAGAAAATGCGAACGTGTCCGGACAAAATGTGTAATCGTTAAAATGCCGTCTAGGCTAAAAAAGGGTTAAAATGTGTAAACGGGTAAAAATGGGTCAAAATGCCGTCTAGGCTAAAAAGGGGTTAAAATGTGTAATCGTTAAAATATGTAATGGTTAAAATGGCGTCTAGGCTAAAAAGGGGTTAAAATGTGTAATCGTTAAAATATGGAATAGTCAAAATGTCGACACGGCCAAAATGGGTCAAAATGTCGAATTTTTTAAAAAATTGTGCTAAAAATTAGAACCCGGAAAGTACCGTAATACAGACGGTATTTTTCGGTATTTATCAATATTCCGTATCGGTAGTACGGTACACAATATCGACCGATAAAATTTAGAAGTTGATCGTATTTTTCTGTATTCCGTACCGTAATGTCAAAATGTCGACACGTAGTACGGTACAGGTACAAAATTCTGTGTTTTATTAGAAGCTAGTACGCACTTTAATTTTTCCGGATCAAGAATCGCGTTGTCTTCCGGATCCGCACGATCACGCCGGCCGGATCCGGTCGATTTTCTTGATTTATCCGGTCCGGTTTTACTCGGTAAAATACACTGAACTCAGGCATAAAAGATACGCCGGACTACGACATACGAAACTTATCAATCAAATTATCAACAATACGTTGATAAAATTATCAACAATCAATGTACGGCACTCATCTGACCCTTTTTAAAAGAATTCGACATTTTGATCCATTTTGGTCGTGTAGACATTTTAACGATTCCATATTTTAACGATTACACATTTTAACCCCTTTTTAGCCTAGACGGCATTTTAACCATTACATATTTTAACGATTACACATTTTGTACCGGAGCCAATGCGAATGGCGTGTTTCTATGAGAGAGTGTTATTTAAAGAAATACGATTAGAGAAAAATGTTAAAACATTTTGACTATAAAATGAATTTAAATAAATTTTAAATTTTGAATTAAATCATTTTTAATTTTTTTTCTTTTATTTTTTTTTCTGAGAGTTTACATAAAATTGATTGAATTTTTTTATATTTATGGTGTGTTTCTGTGAGAGACTAGTTTCTTTTTAAATATAATTTCATGGCTTTATTGCCTTTCAATCATTTCTGTATAGGAAGGAATACAATTTACATATTTTCTTAATTTTCATTGTTTCAAAACTATATATAATATTTTTGGGGAAAGAAAATAAAAATTTTTTTCTTTTATTTTTAGTTACAAAATTTCTAAATAAGTAATTATGCCTAATGCTAATTTAGTTCCACTTGAAAATGTTAGAAGATGGCCAAGAGGTATAGATTCGAATTCAAGTCTACAAAGTACATATAATATATCAACAACAACAGAAGAACAAAATGGTTTTTTTTCTTTAATTTTTTTAAATTAAAATTAATTTTAAAGATTTAAAGAAAGAAATTCAAACAAATAATTTTCAATTTACTTCTGGGGCTTGTACAAAATGTGGAAATTTTGGACATTTAACTTGGCAATGTCACACTTTCACACAAAAAAAGAAAACAGAAAATGTTTATATTTCTTCAAATAGTTCTAAAGAAGGTTTTCTTTCTAAAAATTTTTTTTCCAAAAAACTTTTTCAGAAATTAATTCTTTACTTAAAACAAACGAAAATGTTCATACAAGTTGGTCTATTACCGATTCGTGTATTTCTTTGGAATCACAAAAGGAAAGCTTTAATGAACGTATTCAAAAATTGGAGGTTTTTTTATTTTCTAAAATAAAATTTTATCTTTTGTTTATAGATTGAAAAAGACAAAATGAATAAAGTTTTTGAACAGCTACTGGAAAAATTTAATGAGGTATTAAAATCTTATTATTAAAAATCTTTGGTGTAGTGGGTTAATTTTTGATTTTTATTTAATGACGGTGAAGGTTCGAATCTTTTCAGTGTAAATTTATTTAAAACACTTTTTAGAACTAACAAGAGCAACTTGGGATTTCTTTTCAATATTTTAACATTCAAAAATTTTATTTTTTAGCAAAATTCATTACAGCATCCATCTTCTACTTTTTCGTCTAAAGAATTTGTTACTTTTGATGATTTAGAAAATCATCCTTTCATTCAACAAATGAAGGAAAAATTAAAATTATTAGATCAAAAAACGTCTGATCAGGTTTTAAATTAACAATTTTCAATTAATTTTGATTGTAAGATATTTTTGGGTTATTTTTTCGTCTTTTGGGTGGATAACAATGATCTAGCCGACATGAAAATTATATTCCCGATTTTCGGGAATCGGGTCGTCTAGATCGCTGGTGTATAATTATTTTATATTTTTTCAAACTTAAATATCTAAATACTTAATTGCTAATTTTTTTTAATTTTCAGCAACTTATTTTAGAACAAAACCTTAATTTTCAAAAAATATTTTTATCTTCTAATAATGAAAATAAATTAAACAATTTTGTAATTAAACAACAAAAAGAAGAAAATAAGAATAATTTTGTTTTGAATGATCAGAAAATTAAAGAAGAGCTGGAAACTTTAAAAATTGAAAATAAAAGGTTGAAAAGAAAAGAAGAAATAAATAACAGTGAATTAATTAAAATAAGAGAAGAATATCAAAAATTGACAAATGAATTGGTAGCTTCAAAAAATTTAGTATCTTTACTTGAACTTGAAAGAACACAAATTAAACAACAATTTGAAAAGGACATTGAAGTTAGTTTTGTTGAAATATTTTTTGGAAAAGATTTTTTGTGAAAATTTTTTTACTTTTATCATCAAAAATAACAAATTCCTATTCAGGGTTGACTTATTTTAAATTTTAACTAGGAAACTAGTATCTAATTAAACATAATTTAAGATGGTATGGGTTGATTCAGCTCGTTGAATTGCTTCGAACATATCAGGGCGTCCTAAATTCGAAAATTATGAACGAAGTTATAACTCTGCGGTACCTTGGGGTACATCCCGGGGAGAAATTGTTATTCACAAAACAGATTTCGAGCCTTCTCTGGGATCTTTTTAAAATCCTTTCTCTCTCTTTAATTAATTTTTAGAAAATTCAAAATGATGCTAATCATTACAAATCTGAAAATGAACGAATATTTGATTTATATAATAAACAACAAGTTAAAAATAAAACAATGGGTTCAAATATTGCAAGTTTGACTAGAATAAATCGAAAATTGAAAGAAGAATTAAATATTGTATTTATTTTAAAATAATTATTTTTTATTTAAATTTTTTTAGTCTAACAATAAAATAAATCAACTTCAAGAACAAATTAATAAAAATTCTAGAAATGTTAATGAACAAACTGATGAGAAATTCAAAGATTTTGGGGGGCAAGTTGACATTGTAATTTTTAAAATTTTATTTTAGACTTTTTAATTTATCAAAAATACACTTACTTTCTCTTTTTTTAATTAATTTAAATCTCAAAAATTTATATTTTTAGAAATTAGAAACAAATTCAGAATTATTAGAAGAACAAAATGAAAATAAAATGGTTTGATTTCTTTCTGTTAAAAAAATTAAAAAATCTTTTTTAGCGTTTTGTAAAAATCAAAAATAGAATTAACAGAATTGATTGTGAATATACTTGCTGTGAAAATAAATGCATAAATTCAAATATATCAAATGGTTTTTGTAATTCAAAAAATGGATTTGTTTGTGTTTTTGATGTTAATAATTGCTGTACAAAAATTAAATATTATTTGACAAATAATAAAAGAAGTTTGTTTAATAATATTTTGAAAATAATGGGAGGATATTTTAATAGAGAAAATACAGGTTAGAAATAAAAGAAAGAAAAAGTTTTTGTTTATGGGAAAAAGTTCTGACAATAAATTTTGGATTTTTTAATTACCAAAAATTAAATTCTAGTTTATTTTGGAAGAGACCTCTCATAATGGCTCTGGAACAAAAAAATTAATTTATCTTCCTCTTCTATTTAAATTAAAAGAAATTTTAATAAATTAAGAGGAAAATAAATGGATTAGATTATTTGCACAAAACTCATTTTCCAAAGGTTGTTGTTATGGTAAAGGATATTCTTTATATTATTTTGAACTTACAATGATTAAAGAAGAGACTAATTTGTAAGAATTTATAGAGAATTAAAATAAAAACATTGTTCAAATTATAAGCTAGAAGGCGAGTTAGGGTGGTGATCTCCTTTTTCCAAATCGAGAAAAAATCTTAGAGAAAAATGGAGCCTTTTCCTCTACGGATTCTAATTTTTTTAGTTGTTATGCAGGAATTGGTCTTTACAATACAACTGCAAATATCTCTACAGTTAAAAACATACCTAATACAAATACAAATATATTTTTGTGTAATGATGCAACAATTAATTGGCAAGATTTTCAAAAATTTTCTTGGGAAGATGGAGACGTTTTTGGATATGGAATTGTTTATCCAGCTAGGAGTGATCATGCAACGGAACCTTATGTATTTTTTACTAAAAATGGGAGCAAAATTGGTATGTTCTTTAAATTTAGTCTTAAAAATATTTTTTCCTTGAAAAAATTCTTGTTCATTGTGGATTTCTTCAAAATTCTCAAAGCTCCCTAATTTTTTCGTTTTGGTAAAAAGGGGTTAAATTACAAATTAATTCATATTGTCCAAATTAAAAATTTAAATACATATTTTTCCTTAACTTTACCAATGACCTGTAATTAATTCTTTAGGTAAACAAATTTTATTGGATAAGAAGGACGATGTTTTATGTCCATTTATCGGGCTGCTTTCATGTTCAGCTGAAATTAATTTTGGAAACGATTTAAATTTAAAACCTTTTCGTTACAATTTAGCCAATAATACTTAATTTTTTTCTGTGATTTTTTGAAATATTTTAATTTATTTTCTCTTTTAAGATTTTACATTCCTTATTTTTCGAGTTTAATTTGAGCTTCGATTTCTACTTATTTAAAGGATAAACATTTAATCTTTTTTTAAATTTAAACAAGGGGAATTTTATTCGGAACTGATTTAATCTGTGTTTTGCACTTGGGACTTATTCCTAATTTAAAGACCAGAAAATTTTTAAATTAATTTATTAGGTCACAGTTAAATTTACAAAAAAAAATTAGGGTTGATATGCAAAATTCAAAAACAGCCAGAAAATAAAGAATTGTAATTTTAAAATTCTAAAATATGTTTTTAATTTTCTGGCTATTCTCAATTAAATGTCATGGTAATCAAAAATATGCCACAAAATTATACACCCGAATTTCTATATTTTGTAAAAAAATTATCAGAATTTACAAGTGTTTAAAAATTGGCAAAATAGATTGGAAAAAGAAAAAAGGACTAGCGATTAAAGCCTATAAAAAATATTTTTGAGATAAGAGGAAAATGAGGTTCTCGTAAATAGTTCTACGATTAATGAATACGAAACCGAATTTTTTACTTGAATTTCGAAAAAGTGAAAATTAAGGCATTGAATTTATTTTGTATTCATTACCTGAGACCTTTACGTATGAGGTGCTAATCAAAAAAAAGTTATGGGATTTGAATTTCTGGATTGTTAAATGGGTAATGATTTTGAAATGAATAGTTGTGTAATGTTTCTAAAATTGGTAAGGAATTTTGGGCAATTTGACCAAATCTAGTAAGATCCCAAATTCTTTCCTATTCCCAAATCTAAAAATTGAAGATCAAATAATCATTCCGAACTACAAATTTGGGTAAACTTTCTTGTCCTGGTCTTTTTTGTCATAATACTGCTTTAAACGAATATGCCAAGCAATTGAACCGCAAGCAGATATTGTTCGGAATTGATGACTTAAAATAAATTACAAAATTATTATATAACAAAAGAAAATAAACTCACATAATTTTTCTTGGCAAAAAGTAAACACAATTCTCTCTTAACTGAAAATATTTTTAAAAATTATTTTCAAAATTTTCTAAATATTTACCGAAAATTTTGCATAACGAATTCCTTCTCTCCGTAAAGAGTTTAATTTTGCTTCCTCAACCCATTGTACACATTGAGACATTGGAGGCTCATAAATGTCTAACTAAAAAAATAAAAATTTCCTCAAATTTTTAAGATAAAAATATTAACATACTTGCAGAATTTCCACCAATCTGTCAAAATCTGCTCCGTGAAAACAAGTAACTTCTTTTACAATTCTTTGCTGTTTCTCTTGATTATCAATACCATTTGGTAATTTATGGCAATCAATCGATTGTAAGATTCCAACTGCCCCTGTTTCACTTCTTTCCCCTGTATCTTCTTCAACAACAGAATCAACATGACAAGGTGTTCGATCTTCAAAAAGCGTTTCACGTCGCTCCAGTGCTCTAAAATTCAAAAGAAAAAATAACATTTGGGTATACAGTCATTTAATGTATTTTCAAATAAATCGAATTATTAAAAGATTTCCCCAAATTTTTACTTTAAAGGCATTGTTTTATGATGTTGATATTTTAAAGATGTACTAGCACGTCTCTGCTGTTGTTGTTGATTTGCCTTGGACAAATCATCTGTCCGGATTAATTGTTCTCCTGGACGACACCAATAAATTGGACCATCATCAGAATCTTTAATAAAGTAAAAATAAAAGATAATTTTAAAAAACCATTTGGTTTCCAAAAAGATTTGACAGAATTCTCACTCCAAGGAAGAAGTAGACGAAGAAAAGGGCATTCCTCTAGACGCTCAAGTATATGCTTTAAAGTAGAAATTTTAAATTTAAGTTAAAATGAATAAACTTCAAAATATTCTCCACATTCTTCTTGCTTCCTGCCAACCTTCAAAAAATTTTAATTAAACATTACAAAGAGTAAATTTTTTTAATTTAAAAAGAATATATTAAATAAACAAACCAATGTAATATTGTTTAGCGGTCCACAACGATAAGTTCCATAAGAGTAAGTAGCCATTACTCTTTCATAATATTCTCCCATTTTTAAGGTCTCAACCAATTGTTTATTGTGAAGAGAGCCCATTTTGACAGGCAATTTTGGGTATTTTGTACCAAGGAATTCTAAAATATTTTCCAAATATTCCATTGCATTGTCAACGATGCAAATAACGAAAAGAGGCACCTAAAATTTGAAATATTTTTTTCGAAATTAAGCCAAATTATGGCGAATAAGTAGTCCGAAAAATAAAAGAAAGTTAGAAAACATTAAAAAGGAAATGGGAGATTGAATTACCTTTTCAATTTCAAAAAATCCAAGCGAAATAAATTGTTCAGCAAATTGTTGTCGTTCCTGAGAAGACAAATTATGTTGCAATTTACGCCAATCACAGCGAAGTAAACTTGCCCCACCATTAGCATGCCTTTCAACATTAATATATTTCCGAAACTTGAAAAAGTTAATAATTATTTTTAAAATTATTTTAAAAACCTTTTCAGAAATTTTGGGAAGTTTAAATGTTTTTCTCCTATTTTTCTGACGAATACTTGAATTATCTCTTTTTGTCCGTTGTTGAACACTTTTTTCATTAATTCCATTAATTGTTGAAGTAGTCAATAATGTATTGTTGTTGTTCTTTTTAGATTTACTATAAAAAAATTAAAAAATATGTAATTTCTGGAGATTTTAAGAAAACAAAAAAATTACCTATTATTTTCAGTATCTTCGCTACTAAAACGGGGCGAGTGTTTATCAACAATCTCTGCTTTTTCTGGCTCTTCAGTCTTTGAAATTTTTGTATTAATTGTTAGAGGTAAAATGCTGACATTTGGATCAGAACGAGCTGTTATTGGTGGCGGTTCAGATTTTTCAATCTTTGGAATGCGACCGAGAGAAGAAAATGAGGTTTTGTTTACGCTACAACGTGCTTCCGATTCTTCTAAAAATTTAAAAAATCTGAAAGTGAATAGTAAAAGGCCAAAAAGCTAAATTGCTAATTAAATATACGAAAAAGAAGAGGGGCAACAGAGAACACCTCCATCCTCAAAATTAAGTACCTGCAGTATTTTCAGAATTTTGCTTCTTATCTCTCTTAATATTAGCGAGAGGTTGAACTCCATCTTCACGTTTACGCTTATTGTTAGTTTTAGCCTTTTGCAGGTCCATAAGAATTGGATCGGCAGCAAGAAACATTTCAGATGATGTAGAACTCTTAAAAATAATTTTATTTTAAAAACAGAAATTCCAAATTTTAAGAAAATTTCTTCTTGAATGGAAAAGAAATTTCGAAATTTACAATTTCCAACCTGTTTTTGTGTAGTTAATGACTGACAAGTCTTTCTATTACTAGCAACAAGAGGTTTTTGTTGATGAGATTCAATAGGAGATACTGCTTTTGTAGACTTTAAAATTGGTGGAGATGAAGGTGCTGCTATTGAACAACTTTAAATATTTAAAAAATTTAATTAAAAATTTAAAAAAAACCTAAAGAAATTTTTTTGTTTTTGTTCAAAATTACTTGGGGAAGTTTTTATTTGAGAAGGTTTGTTAATATTTTCACTTTCTGATGAAAAACTAGGTGAAATTTGCTGATGTTGCTGTTTCTGTTGCGTAGCGACGGAGTCTAAAGGTGAAAATAAAGTTGGCTTTGTCTCTGTGTTTTGATTTTTTGTTGAAATAATTGGTGAAGAATAATTTGAAGACATTTTTGATCTTAAAATATAATTAATTATTTCAAAAATTTTATTTCAAAATATTTAACGAAGTTAAGAAAAAAAATATTAATTAAATGTGTATTTCGGCATTTGTAAAGGCAAAAGTGACGACACCACAGCGGGTTAACTCTGTTGACAGACAGGACATAGGCAGAGAAACCCATATATTCGCGAGACGTCCTGTTTATTCGCGAAGACGACCCGTTTATTCGCGAAATTTTCTAAATAAACGCAAGCTAGAGGAAATGTTTGAACATTGAAAAATACTATTTATTTTATTTTTAAAGCATAAAAATTTAAAAAAAAGAAAGAGAAATTGTGTGATTAAACATTAGGAGGACGTATATTTTCAAAATCATCATTTTCGGGCAATTCAAAGTCATCTGCAGCATTGTCACAATTTTTAGTATCATAGATGAAGTTCCAAAGCAGCTGCGGTTTTTCTAATAACTTTTCGCGACAATTTTTTATTTTTTAGGAGATTCTGTTAAAAAAATCATCAAAAAGAGGCACGAGCTGGCCTTATTAATTGCTGACATACCAACAAGGAACAAATGGGAAAAATTATTGTTTTCAATAGCCTTATCATTTAGACTCTCTCGAGCGTTGCAACTTAACAAAGATGGATTAGAAAAATTCGAACAAGCTTGCAACAACATAATTTACTTATTCTTAGTATTTTTTAATTTTTTCCACTTTAATTCAACTTTAATATTATAGCAAATTCTTGGCAAAATTACACCTAAAATGCATTGGTTATTACACATGGTGGAGTTTTCTAAAAATCATGGATGGGTAGGACTTATGAGTGACCAATGTTTGGAGGCTCTACATGCAAAATTTAACTCTCTTGTAAGTCTCAAAATTTGTATTTCCAGATAAATGTAAAATTTAGGTGTCCCGCTACCAAAACATTGGAGATCACTCTTTAGTACTAGAGCGAATGGTTCGGCATCAGCTGCTTTGGAACTTCATCTATGATACTAAAAATTGTGACAATGCTGCAGATGACTTTGAATTGCCCGAAAATGATGATTTTGAAAATATACGTCCTCCTAATGTTTAATCACACAATTTCTCTTTCTTTTTTTTAAATTTTTATGCTTTAAAAATAAAATAAATAGTATTTTTCAATGTTCAAACATTTCCTCTAGCTTGCGTTTATTTAGAAAATTTCGCGAATAAACGGGTCGTCTTCGCGAATAAACAGGACGTCTCGCGAATATATGGGTTTCTCTGCCTATGTCCTGTCTGTCAACAGAGTTAACCCGCTGTGACGCCATCAAAGTAAAATATAAAAATGTCCATAAGGGAAAAATTATCAAAACACCCAATATAATGGGAGCAACAAAAAGTTCCAAAGTCAAAACACTCATTAGGGAGAAATGAATAAAAGGCTCCATGACAATTGTAGAGTAGACTTGTACAGTGGACAACAACCAAGATTCCCCTTAGAGATTAAGATCAATCGATTACTCTCTTGGTTGATTAATTGAAAAATTTGATCAAAATAAACTTCCTGTCATTGAACAACTTCCCAATGTTGTATAATAAATTCAAAAAATTTGATGTTGATCATATGGTTTTCGATACTTTGGGTCATATTTCTTACCGATTAGCGCAAAATTAAATTTGTTTTTAAAAAGCTCTACTAAACACTGTACAATTTGTACACTGTGTACAATTGTCTCACTGTACAATTTGTACACTGTACAATTGTCCGCTGTACAATTGTCCGCTGTACAATTGTCCGCTGTACAATTGTCTCACTGTACAATTGTCGTGTCACCGAATAAAACGGGACACGGACACTTAGTCGCAGGCCATTTAGTCGCGACCACTTAGTCGCCGGCCACTTAGTCGCAGGCCCACTTAGTCGCAGGCCACTTCGTCGCAAAGTAACTAAAAAGCAGTGTTGCACCGGGACCGGTATTTTGACCGGAACCAAAACCGGATCCAATTTGAATTCCGTATCACGGAACCGGAATTTCCGATTTTCGAATTTTTTCAGAAAATTTCGATATTCGGTTTCGATATATCGAATGACACAAAAATTATTCCGCGGAAAAAATTCTGAGCCGAGTTACAGACCCCTAAAAATTCAAAAAACCATAGAGGGGACCAAGCACTTTTTTGGGGTAAAAAATTCGAATATGCAAATGATAGGTCATTCGAAAGAGCTCGTCGAGCTGAGTCGAATGACACCGAAATCAACGAAATCTGACTTGATTTGACAAAGTTATGACCGTTTGTTTTTACCCCTTTCACAAGGTTTTCGCGGAAAAAAGTTTTTGCCGCTGCGGAGGAAGCCGGGCATGTCGAGCGGAACGACGGCCGCCGCTTCGCTACGGTCGCCGCGAGCGAAGCGAGCACGACCGCAGCGAAGCACGGCCATCGTGTAGCGAAGACCATGCCCGGCCTACCCTCCGTAGCAGCACAAAAACAGTTTTTCCAGCGAAGATTCTGTTGGTCATAATTCTGTTCAGAATAATCCAATCGAGCTGATTTTGGTGTCATTCGACTCCGCTCGACGAGCTCTTTCTAATGAGCTATTATTTGTAAAATCGAATTTTTCACCCCAAAAATGAGCTTACTCCCCCCTATGGTTTTTGACCATTTCGAGCCCTATATCTCGGCTCAGAATTTTTTCCGCGGAAAAATTTTGGTGTCATTCGACTCAGCTCGCCGAGCTCTTTCGAATGACATATAAATCATCTATTTTTAGATTGCTTTACTAAAGTGCAGTTAGGCCGAAAATTTTGTGAATTTAGGAAGGCCAAGTGAGAAATGCCAGATATCCAATCCCTACATCTACTTTACACTACTCAATCCCTCGATATCACACCCAAATCCCTCGTTATTAGCTATGATTTAAGTTTTAAGCAACCTGAAAAAAAGTACCTTCGCGACGAAGTGGCCTGCGACTAAGTGGCCGGCGACTAAGTGGGCCGTACCCAATAAAACAACCATAAAACGAAATGGAACAAAACGTCACGGTGGGTTAAACTGGAAATCTAACCGTCTCGTCACACTCTCTCGTTTTTCCTCTCTTTCATTTATTTACTCTCTCGTTTTTATCATTACTCTCGTTTCTATTTTAGGTTACCTATTTCGAAATCCGATATCTCGAAAACTTTTGCATTTTTCAAAAATCTGTTGCAACCAATCGATAGGTAATTGTTTTAAGAGTATATTTAAAAAATTTCATGAATTTTTATACACGCAAAAAAAAGTTAATACGGGCGAAGTGAAGCCACTTCCGAATACTCAAGGAGTAAATCAAGATAACACTTGAAAACCCACATAGTTTTGTTCGTTTTTCTTCATTGAATCATATAAAACATAAATTAGGAAAAAAAGGACAACATTGGAGTAAGTTATGGCCAAAAATAGGACGAATTTTAGCGATCTTTAAATTACCTAACTTCGTTAAAAATGCATATTAGCTTCTCAAAATTTACAGGATCGTTTATCCACCTTAGCACTATAAAATTACAAAATTTGAAAAAATTCGGGTGGGAGGGTCAAAAGATATAAGGATTAAACGAATGAGTGAGAGTTTCCTTCGTTGACACTCAAACTCTGCGATAAAGTTGGCAATCAAGTGGCTTGCGTTTGGTGAGAAAGATAATAAAGTTGGCACTGAAACGGCCTGCGTTTTTTGAGAAAAAAGCAAGAGAAGTGAGAAATAGTGTTAACGCTATTTGGCGCAATTAAATAAATAAAAATACACAACGCCACCAGATTTCCACTTTAACCCGCCGTGAAACGTCTACTTACATCGAAGTGTCAAAAATCATAATGCCCTGAACATAAAAAATATGTAAAAATTGTTCAAAGATCGAATAGTGAAAAATACAAGAATAAATTTTTAGTCTTTTTTCGACTTGAATCTCTTTTATCTTTTTCTTTCTAGAAATGCGAAATTTCAGACCTTAAAATTCTCAAATTTTAAATATGAAAATCCCTTATTACGTTTTTCCATTGATCTACATATTAATTTCTGTCTGATCCTATTCATCCGTTTAAACACCTAATAACGCGCACATACATATATTTAACAGTTTACCCATTTTCTTCTCCAATAACAAAACAAAACGTAGCAGCACATTCCTGCCTTCTTCATTTTACAACAACAAACAAATTTTACTCCTTACAGTCACATTCTTCTCTCTACTTCTTTTGTCCTTCTCCGGTTCGTCCGCTTATCCCTTGCACCGGTTCCCTGCCGCTAGTCATTATCGATTTGTTTTGCTTCTTCTGATCTTTCTTCTCTTCCTTTTTACATTTTTTTGTTGTAATTCTTTCAATTCTTTTTATTTTTTCATCCTGAAACCCAAAAAAATCTTTTTTATTCATTCACCTTTTCCCGCTATCCTTTTTTGGTTATTCATCATTTGTGAGAAGGCTTTTTCAGGCATTAAATGACAAACCAAAAAAAGCTAAAAAAATATTAGCTAAAAACAATATTAAAAAATAATTTTTTTAAATTTTTTTAGAAAAAAATAAATGTCAATATTAATGAACTCAGAATTAGTACAACGATTAACTACACTATTACTTGATCCAAAATGTGTTCTCAACTTGGATGGATTGTTGGTGGGTTTTTAATTTCTTTTCTTTTGGTGAAAATTAATTGGGGACGACATGGGGAATTTTGGAGGAATTACTTAATTTTTAATCGAGAATTATTTAAATTTTAACTTTCACTTTTCTGAAAAGCCTAAAATAATTTAAAAATAATTTAGGATTGTGTAATAGCTTTGTTTTATGATTGCAATTATCCCGTCTTAAGAAGAACGCAAAAAACAATTGAAACATTTTTGGACAGAAGTAAGAATTTTTAAATATTTTTAATTTTTTTCATATCCTTCACAATTAGCGTCTTTTTTTTGGATTTTCTCTAACAATCTAACAAAAATTTAACTCTTTAATTTTGGTACATTTTTAGCGACTTATTTTTATTCCTAATAAGTGTTGCAACTTTCTGTTTTTCCCAAGTGTGTTTGGGAAAAGTGTTGATTATTTTTAATTAAAAAATTAAATCAAAACTTTATTTTCAGATGAGCAACTTGTAAAATCATTAATTGATTGTCGAATCAGCAATATTAATTTTCGTATTATTAAAGTAATTGGGAGAGGTGCATTTGGGGAAGTTCAACTTGTTAGAAATATTCAAAATAACCAAGTTTATGCAATGAAAATGCTTGACAAAGACAAAATGGTTTTTTTTTTGAAAAAATTATTTTTATTTTTTATAATATTCTTTAGATAAGACGTTCTGATGCTGCATTTTTCTGGGAAGAGCGTAATATAATGGCTTATTCAAATTCTGAATGGATTGTTAAATTACATTATGCATTTCAAGATTTGAGAAATTTGGTAAAAATATTTTTGTCTAGAATTTCTGGAAGGGATTAGGTGGAGTACATTTATTGATTGATACAAAGTAATTGTATTCATTTTCGTATATTTTTTATAAAAATATTTGCACAAAATATTTCTAAACTTCAATTTTTCAGTATATGGTTATGGAATTTATGCCCGGTGGAGACATGGTAAATTTAATGGCCAACCACGACATTCCTGAAGATTGGGCACAATTTTACACTGCAGAATTAGTTTTGGCATTGGATGCAATTCATTCACTTGGATATATTCATAGGGACGTCAAACCAGGTTTTTACTTTCGAATTTTTAAAAATTTAATTTTTAGATAATATGCTTATTTCTGCTGATGGTCATATTAAACTTGCTGATTTCGGAACTTGTATTAGAATGAATAAGGTGAACATTTTTAAATTTTCAAAAAAACATTTTCAATTTAATAGGATGGACTTGTCCGTTGTTCAATGGCTGTTGGCACTCCAGACTATATTAGCCCTGAAGTTCTCCGTTCACAAGGAGGAGAGGGTGTTTATGGACGAGAAGTTGATTGGTGGGCTGTTGGAGTATTTCTTTATGAAATGCTTTTTGGAGAAACTCCTTTTTATGCTGAAAGTTTAGTCCAAACTTATTCAAAAATTATGGATCACAACAAACAATTAAAGTTTCCTGGAGATGTTAAAGTGTCTAGCAGTGCCAAAGATATTATTCGAAGTTTTCTTTCTGAACCTAATATTCGACTTGGACGAGATGGAATTTCTGCGATACGAGGACATGCGTTTTTTAAAAATTCTGTTTGGACCTTTGACTCAATTCAAAAATGTAATTTTTTTAATTCTGGTTATTGTCTCAATAATATCTCACTCTATTTTTTGATTTCTACACACAAACTTCTTTTTTAATTTTCTATAATTTTTAAATCTAGCAACACCTCCATATGTTCCCGATCTTCTTGGTGATGATGATACTTCCCATTTTGACGATGTTGAACCTGCTGATCCTGTTGATTGTGAAAGTTTTCAAATTCCAAAGGCTTTTACCGGCAATCAATTGCCTTTTATCGGATTTACTTTCTCCAACGAATTTGGGTATTTTTTTATAAATCCCTACATACTAACAATAAATGCCTTTTAAGTCCATTGGATTTAATCAAAAAACAACTTGAAGAAGTCGTACTTCAGCCAATTGTAAATGGAAATAATAATTTGTTAGACACTCCTGTAGTTAATGGGACTTGTGGAAATGGAAATAATTGTCATTTAGAAGAGGTAAAATTTTCTGTAAAAAATTATAGTTTTTGCATTTGTATTTGATAGGATTTTTTGATTCAATTTATTTTTAAAAAATTTAGAATTTCTTTTATTTTAGAAGGTTGATGAGTTAACCAACGAAAATGAACTTCTCCAACAACAATTAAAAAATATTAAAGAACAACTGGAAGCAGAAACAAATTCTGCAAAGGCTGAGGTTTTTATTTAAAATAATATTTTTACAAATTTAAATTTAAGATTGATTTGTTGGCTAAGGAAAGAGAAATTTTGGAAATGAAATGCGCAGAAATGAAGCAAAATCAAGAAAGGATCGAGTCAGAAGTATTTTTAAATAATAATTATTTTAAATTATAATTTTGTTAAAATTTTTATTTTTTAGGTTGATTCTCTAAAACAAGAGAAGGATAATTTGTCAGGTCGAATAAAAGAGCTTGAAGTCGAGGTTGGAAAGTTGACACCGACTCAACAAGAGGTAAATATTAGAACATTTTTTCTAAAATAATTTTTTTACTTATTTTATTTTTTTTTTTTGCTTTTAGGCAGAACAGTTGCGAGAGACAAATAAAATGTTGGAGCTTCATCTTCAAAAATGTAAGGAACAACTTGAGCAACAGCAACAAATAAACAATCATCATTTGAATAATAATAACAACAATGCAACTGCACCTGCTGTTCCACCACCAAGACTTTCTCATGAGGTTGGTTTTTTGTAATTAATCGGATAATTTCAAGTCACACTAACATAAGGTGAATATTATTTGGAAAATCATGTAGGCTCAAACATTTACACCGACCACCTTTTGTCGTTATTTATGTTATACAAAATTCCCTTACATATTTATTTCTTTCTAAATTAATTTCTTTTTTCATTAGATTGGAGAATTGAAATATCAAAGACGAGTCCTCGAAAATAAAATTGAAGACCTTCAGGAGCAGCTGGAGGGACAAAGAAGACTTTTTTCAGATTGTCAACAAAGACTTGAAGCTGAGCAAAAATTATCTGGACTTTTCAAAGTTGAAATTGAGGCACGGGCGAAGGATAATGAAGAAAAGGAGAAAAAATTTCAAAATATGGGGTAAATAAATTTATAATTAAATATGGGTTTTCTCCTGTAAAATAGTCAAATTCAGTCAGACGAAAAATATGTCCATGAGTCCCTCCAATTCGAAAAAAATTGAGAAATGGAGTAATTGTTTATATTAAAAAAAGAATTAGATTTTTGGAACCTTTAATATTTTAAATTTAAAAATTTCTCTAATTTTATTTAATTTAGACAACAAATTGAAGAATTTGTGCTTACATTGGAACGGGAACGTGTTTCGCATCAACATTTGCAAAATAGTTTTGTTGACCTGCAAAAAGATAAAGCCTTTTTGGAGACTGAATTGCGTGCAGCAATGCAAAGGCATGAACAAGAATATAAATTGTTGACAGTTAATCTTAATTTGGTTATTTTTATATTTTTTCAATTAAAGATTTATTTTTAGGCATCCAAAAAGGAAAATGAATTAATTAGCCAAAATAAACAACTTCAAGAAGAAATTAACCAAATACGTAAACATTCACATGGACCTATGGGATTGGCTCCAGTTTTTGGAGGAACAAATACTTTATCTAGTGCTGTTTCTACCTCTTCACTTGTTTCTGCAACAAATTCTTTTGCTTCAGTCCAATTACACAATAATAATAATTCTATTCTCTCATCTTCTGGTGAATTGGAAATGCTATCTAGAGATCAACTTATTCATCGATGTCAACGCGAAATTAAACTTAAAGAACAAGTTTGTGTTTTCTTTAACATTTTATTTTTTAATTTTTAAGGTAATTGAAAAGTTGGCTTATTTGGGTCGACAGAAAGGCATTAATGATGATTCTGCTGGACGTGCAAATTCTAAAAAGAAGAAAAAACATGTGGATGAGAAACGTGTTCGCGATCTTGTTGAATTTCAAATGGAACAGGAACGTAAAAAGTATCTTCAGAAAATTGCACAGCTTGAAGAAATTATTCAAGATTTACATCAAAATTTGGTTGAAGAGCAAAGAAAGAAGGCTGATTTAATTGATGAAGTGAATATTTATAAGAAGGGTGGCGCAGAGGTAAAAGTTGAATATTTTTAAGCATATGCATAAATAATTTTACAATATAAATCAGCGATGTGCGCTATGGTCGTTTTGGCGGCCAAAACGACCATAGCGAAACGACCATAAATCAATTTCTCTAATAGAATTGATTTGAGCAGATCATCTTACAAAAAGTTATGATCAAAAATCATGCTCTTTCTGGCACTTTTCCATGTTTAACTTTTTGTAGTATAATTTGATCAAACCAATCCTTTTAGATAAAATAATCCATTTATCAAAAGCTTCGATTTTTATGATACTAGTTATTTAAATAGATTACAAATCACAAAGTTATGTCCCAAAATATTGCCTTGAGACAGAATCCATTTTCTGATCATTTTTTGAATTTGGCATGTTTTAATTATTTGAAAAATTTACGTTCAGCACGCAAAAAAATGTTGGCGCATCTCCCTGCTAGAAATCGTTTCTAATTTTTACAATCTTAGAAGTTATAAATTAAAATTTTAATTTTAAAAATTTCCCTAAAAATTTTCAATTTTCAGCATATTGACTTAAATTCTGCTCAAACTTTTCGTGATAGACGTGTTCCCCGTCGAAGGCAAGGAGGAGGGCAATATCAAAATCTTGAGAATGACAACGACCCGGTATAAGAGGAAAATAATTAAGATGACTGCACTTATATATACCTATGTGCCTTAAAAAGTGAAGCAATAAAAAGTGACCTTTTGATTTTAACAAACAATGAAAAGTAAAATCCCATATTTAAAATTTTAGTAATAATATTCTCTTTGCAATGCCTCTTAAAGATTGTCAAAGGTCCTAAAAATTTCTACTACTTTAATTCTTCCTATAATTTAAATTATGTAAAAAGGATAGGTACTCCTGTTTTTCCTATGTTTTTTAACTAGCGGTAGATATTATTGGGTGGATTAGAAAGATGTCGGAGGATTTGAGTGATGGTTGATTCGGAGGATATCGAGAGGTTAAGGGGTCTTCCTTTTTTAGCGCCACAGGCGAAAATTTTGTAAGGCTAATGTAAGAGGCAATACTTCATTTTTAGCGTCGCAGGCGAAAATTTTGGAAGGCTAATTAGCCAGATTTCGTATATTATTTTTGTCCGCAAATCTGATATTTTGTTGTAGTTTTTTGCGTTAATTTCTTTAAAAATAACGCTAACTCAAGGCCAAATTTTAACTCAAATAATGTAAAACGCAGTGCGCTCGTCCCGAAACGAAGTATGACGACGACCGCTGCTATTTACTATTTTTCAATTTTTATAATACTATTTAGTTAAAACACTGCATGGAGATAACAGAAAGTACCAATCAAATTTTTTTAGTTATTTCCTTAAAATTACAGTTGGGGTCGCCTTTGACGATTATATTTCACTTTACAAGAATTCACTGGTACTGCTCCGTCCCCGCTCCATACATGTTTTTGATATTGAGTGAGATAACAAACAAATGATTTCTAATTTGACTAGCATATATATCGACATTTATGCGATTAAATTACTTAATTTTGAAGCAACTTTGCCCGTTTCCTGCAGGATAGTAGTAGTACCATTCCGCCAAAATGCCATTTACATATCTTTCCATAATCGTGCCTTTTTGGGGACTTTATTTACACGAAATTTGTTTTAATTAATTTTAAATTCACTTGCATTTTATTAAATATTTGACTTGAAGATTATTAAATTTCGATAAATTATGGTTTAATCTTTGTTGCAAAAACTTTGATTATTTTTTTTCTATTTCTGGCTTCTACATACATATTTACTACTAATTTAGTTTTTATTTATCAGTTTTACATTATTTTATTACAAATGGCTTCATCCGCTGATCTCTCAGTAAAACAAAACCGGTCTTTTATGCAATTTGATGCAATGGAAATGAAAATATATACATCAGAAGAAGTCAGGAAAATTAGTGTAATGGAAATAACTAAAGCTGATACTTTTGATGAGGTTTTTCAAAAATTTTTAGAAAACTAAAAGAATTAATATTTAAGGTGGGATTTCCTACGCGTGGCGGCCTTTATGATCTTCGTCTGGGGCCTTCTGAAGGCGTTTGTGATACTTGTAGATTGTCTGACAATCATTGCCCTGGTCATTACGGACATATCGAACTTGCTTTGCCTGTCTTTAATCCACTTTTATTTAGCTTTATAAATAATGTAATTCTTTAAAATATGTTATGTAGTAACTTTATTTTTCTTTTAATAGATAATGAAAGCTACATGTATTCATTGCCATCGATTTACAATTGATACGAATTCTATACCTACAAAAATTTTAATTGCAAAACTCAGAGCAATAGATTTTGGTTTTTCTGAAATACTTGAAAGTATTAGTGGTGAAATTAAGAATAGAATTGCAAATGGAGAAGCTATAGGTTTTTATTAAATTTAATAATTTTTATACTTTACCCATTCCAAATTACAATATCTTCCATTTTTACTATTTTGTTTATGTACAGGATCTTAACAATTTTGATGTTTGACATAAATTAGGGGCTTTGGATAAGCTCTGGATTTTTCCCCAGTTCAGAAAGATATAGACGTTACTGGGGCCCGACAATTCTTTATTGTCATTCAATAATTGATGTATTTTACATTTACAATTAAATTCTATTTTTAGGTGAAAAAATTGAATTATTGGGAGAACAAGCATTTCTTAGAGAAATTGATTCAATCATTGCAAAATTAGCAAATATAGATTCTGCCGATTTTTTGAATTCAAAAAATTATTTTAATCAAAATATTTTGAGAAATGATTTAAATGAAAAAGAAATTTTGATAAAAACATTTTTAAAAGAATTGGTATGTAAATTTAAAATTTTAAAAATTAATTAATTTAAAGTTAAAAAGAAAAACTCGATGTCCAATATGTAAAAGACCTAATGGGTATTTACGTAATGATTTTAAGAGAGCCTTTTTATTGGATTTTACTAAACAAGCAAATGCAGGTTTTTTTGTTTTATTTTTGTTAAATTTTTTTTCATAAATTTTTAGTGAAAGCTAACAATAAGCGTTCTCTTCCAGTTCCAGAAAATAAAAAGTTTTTTAAAAAACTATTAAATTTTACCAGCCTTTTTTAAATTTTTATAGTTCACTAACTAAAGGACATCCACAATTACCCCAAGTTTCGATTGAAGATTTAAGACCTGATTTGGGTATTGGAGGAGGGATGGAATTTGATTTAGATTTTGATAAAAAGGTTGTTTTTTGAATTTAAAAATTTTTGGAATATTTTTTATTTTCGAGTTTTGTTTGTGAGTAACTGTTTATAATTATAGTAAATACGTAATTAAAAAGGGTATTTTTGGATACTCATGTCAGACATCTTTGAGATTTTTTTTTAAATTTTCTTCTTAAAGTTTGCAAAGCTTCTATTTTATTTTTGCTCTTTATAGTTTGGTTTGACAACTCCAAAATCTAAATCTTCTGATATTTCATTTACAACATCCTCACTTTGTGATCAATTATTAGGTGCTCAATTACAGCAAATAATTATTGGAAAATGTGATAAATTAGCTTGGAGAGCATCAGAAGTTAGAGAACATTTTCGTTTAGTTTGGCAGAGAGAAGGATTTTTATTAAAACATTTATTTCCTTTATTTAATGAAAAAGACGAGGTTTTTTGTTTATTTTATTTTAAATATTTATATTTTTAAGGGATTTTGTTTTGGAAATTTGCCCTCTATTGACTCACTTTTTATTGAAACGGTATTTATTTGTAAAAATTCTTTTTACAAAATTATATTTAAAAGGTACTAGTTGAGCCTTCTCGTTTTCGCCCAATTCGTTATCTCCATTCTGAAAAATTCGAGCATTCTGTTACTTCTAATTTAAGAAAACTTTTAGAAGCTAGTCAACTTATTTTACTTATCAAAATGTATATAAAAACTGATGGTAAAGATAGTGGAATTGCTGCAAAGGTTTTTAATTTAATTTAAATAAATTTTTATTTTATTCTTTCTTTAATCGAATTTTTCTTTAAAATACTACTAAAAAGCTTTGTTAATTCTCACCATTTAAATAAATTCATTTATTTTTATCCTAATATATTTAAGGAAATGATTGAAAGTCGCGTACCAGGAAAAACAATGAATGAAAAACTCCATAATGCCTATTTAGAATTACAAATGCGTGCAAATGTATTGTATGACAAAGATTCTAATAAATTAGACACATCTGCTGGACAAGTTGGTTTAAGGCAAACATTGGAGAAAAAAGAGGTATTGCTAAAATAATTCTTATATTAAATTTTAAAATAATTTTTGAGGGACTTTTTCGAATGCATATGATGGGTAAACGTGTAAATTATGCCTGTCGTTCAGTTATTACACCAGACCCTTATTTGGATATTGACGAAATTGGAATACCTGAATTATTTGCAAGAAAGTTAACATTTCCAGAGGCTTTGAATGATAGAAATATTTTTGCCATGAAAGAATTAGTTAAAAGAGGTCCTGATAAACATCCGGGAGCAAGTTTTATTGAGGTTTTTAAAGTTTTTGTCTAATTTTAAAAATTTTGTCTGTTAGGTCTCTGGAAAGCTTGGAAAGCCACCAATGAGATTAATGTTAAAATCTGGTCCAATTTTTGACAGAGATCGAGGCTTCTATTCATCTCGACTTCATGCTGGAAATACTCACAGTGTGCATTCAATGCCTGACGTTGTTAGTTTTCTTGTTTTAATTAAATTAATAGTTTAGAATTAGAGGCTGGCATAACTTTTTGGATTGTTCTTAAGTGTGACTAATAAGTTTCTGCTTACAATTAGTTTTTACAAATTCAAACATGTTAACTCGTTCAGCTCTATTTACCGTATTTTATTACTTTGTCTCGAAGAACCAAAAATAATTTCGATCTTTTTATGTCTTTGGGATTGGATTTTAATTATAGTGACAACTTACTAATTTACCTACTGATTTCAGTTAAACTTCTTTCTTCAGGTATTACGGAGCCTTCAGAACGGCGATAGAATGCTAATGAATCGACAGCCGACTTTGCACAAACCTTCGATAATGGGTCATCGTGTTCGTGTTTTACATTCCCAAAAAGCATTAAGAATGAATTATGCCCCTTGCAAAGCTTATAACGCTGACTTTGACGGTGACGAAATGAATGGGCATTTTGTCCAAAATCGTGTGGCACAAAGTGAAATTGCTGAATTAGGTTTGATTTTTATCATATTTTTTTAACTTTTATTGAAGTTTAGCCGGTGTTGGGAGTAACTTTTTGGTACCGAAAGATGGCACTCCAATCCTTGGACTTATTCAAGATCATGTTGTCTCTGGTGTCTTGATGACTCTTAGAGGACAATTCTTTAATAAAGAAGATTTTATGCATCTTATTCTCTCTGCATTTTCTCAATATACGGAATATTTGTCAATTCCACCTCCGACAATTATTAAACCTCAAAAATTGTGGAGTGGGAAACAGGTTATAATTT
The DNA here is from genome assembly GCA_036172955.1 of Meloidogyne arenaria. Lineage (NCBI taxonomy): Eukaryota > Metazoa > Nematoda > Chromadorea > Rhabditida > Meloidogynidae > Meloidogyne > Meloidogyne arenaria. Next base: position 2,750,566 of record JARQAB010000024.1, read on the forward strand.
GATTTTCTCAAAAATTTATGATACATTTTTGGCCTTTTTTTGTAATTAATTTAAGTTTTGTAGGTCATAACAGCAATTATACAAAATTGTTGTCCGTCTGATAAACCCCAAATAAATTTATCTGGAAAAGCAAAAACTCCCCTTACTTGTTGGAAAGCTAGAGATCCATTTACTGGAGACGAAATGAATACACCATCTCTTGAAATGAGTGAATCTAATGTTATTATACGGTATTTTTTTATATTTTTTTACAAATTTTTATAGTGAAATAAAAATAAAGGAGAGGGCAACTTCTTTGTGGGGTTTTGGATAAAGCTCATTATGGAACAACACAATTTGGATTAATTCATTGCGTTTACGAATTGTATGGACCCAAAGTTGCTATAAAAATGTTGAGTTGTTTTTCAAGAGTATTTACCACTCATTTACAGGTATTTAAATTCAAAAATATATTTTAATTCAAATCAAAATATTTTTTTTAATTTTCAAGTTTCACGGCTTTTCACTTGGCGTTTCGGATATTTTGGTTACCAAAAAAGCCGATGCTCAAAGGAAGTCTTTAATTGAAGAATTGCGCGCTTGCGGGGATTCTGTTGTTCAAAAAGCCTTTTCCTTACCAGAAGATACATCATTTGATAAAATTAGATATACATTGGCATCAACTTATAACCACCCAAGAGATCGAGAAATGGTTAAAATGGTTGATTTTTCAATGAAGCAAGCAATAAATAAATATGCAGAACAAATTAATAGGTTATTTTATTATTTACCTAGGGTAGTTTTTGGGTATGAATCGAAAAACTCTTGATATTGGCGCTGACATTAGCGGATCGCAATTTATTTTGATGTTTATTAAAAAGCATTTTCTTAAATAAGTAATTATTTACATAATTTAGTGCTTGTGTTCCTTCAGGCTTAATTAAAGATTTTCCACGAAACTCACTTCAATTAATGATACAATCTGGTGCTAAAGGTTCTTTAGTCAATTCCATTCAAGTAATTATTTTTTTTATTGTTAAATTATTTATAAAAAATTTAGATAAGTTGTGCACTTGGACAAATTGAATTGGAAGGTCAGCGGCCACATCTTTCAATTACTGGCCGATCTTTACCTTCATTTAAAAGTTTTGATCCATCACCTAGAGCTGGAGGTTTTGTTGAACAACGTTTTCTGACCGGGATTAATCCACAAGAATTATTTTTTCACACAATGGCTGGACGTGAAGTTTGTGATTTATATTATATTAGGAAACAGTTTGTCTTATTTAAATGTTTGTTTGGATTACTTAAGGGTCTGATCGACACGGCTGTCAAAACTTCTCGTTCCGGTTATTTGCAACGATGTATTATTAAACATTTGGAAGGAATTTCTGTTCGTTATGACAATACTGTGCGGAATTTTGATGATAGTATTATTCAGGTATAAAATTTGGATAGTTTTTACGCATAAAATTATGTTTATATATTTATAAGGTAGATTATTTTGGTTCTATTAAGGATTAGTCTGATTTAGTTCTGTTTTCCTTTACATTAGTCATAAATAGGGATGGGATTTATATGGATTTCCATATTTTTTTCCTGACCTAGTTGGGTCGTGAAACGCACAAAAAACATAGTTTTAGCATATGTTGATAAGACCGATAATGAGTTATCAATCCATATTTTCCATATTTTTTCATATTTTGGCGTTCCGTCCATATTTCCATATTTTATCCATATTTCGTCATTTTTTGTAAAATTTTGCCAAAAATTGGTTAAAATTTTGAAATTTATGAAATTTTTGGTCAAAAATTTTTGTAAAAAAATTTTTTGAAAAAAAAATTCGTAAAATTTTTGTCAAAAATCAAAAATTAAAATTTTATAAAAAATTTTCAAAAAATTTTCGGCCCAAATATTATACAAAGTATGTTTAGAAACAAAATAATTACTTAAATTCATTTTTTTGTAATATTTTGCATTAAAATTAGCTTATTTATCATTTTCTGCTTTAAGATGAAAATTTTTGCGTTAAAAATTAGTAGTTTTTGGCCCATATTTGATCCATATTTTGGATTATAATCCATATTTCAGTCCATATTTTGAGATTTTTAGTCCATATTATATGTCCATATTTTTCGATTGATAGTCCATATAAATCCCATCCCTAGTCATAAATTAGTGTTTTTAATAAAAAATTTTTCAAAGTTTCGTTACGGAGAAGATGGTCTTGATGTTGGACGTTCAACATTCCTCAATTCAAAACAATTTCCATTTCTTGTTGAAAATATTGAAGCTATACAGAAATTATTTATTCCATCATTTGATAATCCCGAAGACGAGGAACAATCAAAATGGAATTTATCTGAAACCGAGAAGCATTACAAAAGGATATCTAAATTTAAGCAAAGAAGAATTCTTGAATTGCAGGTTAATTTTATATGTTATTTGAAATAATTGTGACGAATAAGGAGTATTTTTAGTATATTTAACTTTTTTTTGGCTTCGAAGATTAAAAAATAAATTTAAACAGGATAAAGGTCAAAATGTGGATATTGTGAATATCAACAAGAATAAACGATTTTCTGCCTTTAATCAGTTTCATCAAAGTGTAGATTCAAATTATCTGTTAAAAGATTCGCTAGTTGCTGATTGGAATAAATTATCTAAAGAAGAAAGAGAAGTTTTTATTCCTAAGGATTTGAAGCCACCAGAGCCTGTTGATGTTGTTAGTTTCCAATAAACTTTTCATTTCTTTCTCTTAACTTTTTCAACAGGTTTTCCATCCTGCTACCAATCTTGGCTCACTTCCAGAATCTTTTTTGAATCAATTAAATAATTTTGCTCAAAAATCTAAACTAGACAACAATCTAAATTTATTTAAAAGATCAATTTATTGGAAAGGCCTTCGTGCTTATGCTGATCCAGGAGAATCTGTTGGACTTTTAGCCGCTCAATCAATTGGAGAACCATCAACACAAATGACTTTAAATACTTTCCACTTTGCTGGAAGAGGTGAAATGAACGTTACTTTAGGAATTCCTAGATTGAGAGAAATTTTGATGACACAGGGGAAATCAATTGCTACACCTATGGCTGAGGTAAAAAATTAAAAAATATTTTTGAATTTTTAAAAATTATTCTTAATTTTCATTTTTAGATTTGTATTCGTCCTGAAGTAACTGAAGAACAAGTACAGCAACTTAAATCAGAATTTAGCCCCATAACTCTTAGACATGTATTGAAAAAGTTTTCGCTTATTGAAGGAATCGTGGCTAGAGAGGATGGGTAATTAAAATTTTTTATTGTTAAAGTCTTCTAATTTTTAGACTTTGTTATCGTCAATATATTGTTCGACTTGAATTACTTAAAAATAAAAAACGTGATCAAATTGCTCGTCATTTGCGTAGAAATAAAATAATGCTTGAAATTGAAAGTCGTTTTGTTCCTTTACTCTCTACACATCTAATAAAAAGAGATAAAGATGTATTTGAACAACAACAAATTCAACAAAGGTTTGAAGAAATTTTTTGTCTTTATTTATTTTCTTTAAATTAGAAAAATTCTTGGCAACGATAATGATGCTGGTGGAGAACAAGTAGAAACAAAGAAGAAAGGACAAGTATATTTTAATTGATAATACTTTCTTAAAAAATTTTATTTTAAGGATGAATTCTTAGCTAGCGATGAAGAAGATGCAATGGCTGATTTACAAGGAGAGTTAGATGCACACGAAGAAAGGTTGAATAGACGTCATTTGGATGGAATGGCTGAATATGAAGGTGAAGAACAGGCATGTTTTTTTTATAATTTTTAGAAGTTTTGCTTCGATTTTAAAATCTTTAATTTTCTAAATATTTAAAAAATTTTAGGATAGAGGAGATTCTGGTATTGTTGATGAATTTGATGATGAACTTATTGAAGCAGAAGAAGAAAAAGAAGACAGTGAAGCTGAACTCGCTAATGATGATGATAAAGATGATAATGAAGAGGAAGACCCAAATAATATAAAAAATGAGCATAAGTTTATTGTTGACGAGGAAAGGGTTAATGTAAGTTTACAATGATCTGGACTTAAAATTTAATCAAATTAGAAAAAAAATCAGGCCCTCGTCAAAAAAGGGCCCTTGTCTTAATAAGATAATAAAAATTTATTTTTTATATTTTTGTTTTTTAAGATGGTAACTAAAGGTTGTGTTAGACAATATGTTTATGATGTTCGTAACGAGCGTTGGTGTTCAATTACTTTTGAGGTAATTTTTAGAAATTATTAAAAAATTATATTTAAAGTTGCGTCTTCGAAATAAATGTGAAATTGATGTGCCTGCTTTAGTCGAAAGAGAAATTGATAAATTTATAGTAACACAAATTAATAAAGTTGAAAAATGTGTGATTAGAAGTGAAGAACGCAATGGGAAAATGATACAAATACTTCAAACACAGGGAATTAATTTAGAGGTATTTGAAGGGAGGGGTTTTTTTGAGATTAGTAAACTAAAAAAGAGACGGGGATTTTGGAAAATGAGAAATTGAATTCCAACTTAATTTTATTTTTTAAAAAGGCTTTTTACAATCGAGTACAATTTTTGGATGTCAATACAATTTATTCAAACGATATTAATGTTATGCTAAATTGTTATGGTGTAGAGGCTGCAAATCGGACTATTGTCAAGGTGTTAATTTTAAAAATAAATTTAAAGAATTAAAAAGAAAATTTTTTAAGGAAATGAATAATGTATTCGGCGTTTATGGAATTGAAGTAAATCCAAGACATTTATCATTAACTGCTGATTATATGACTTTTGGCGGGGATGTCCAAGCTTTTAATCGTACTGCAATGGCTCATAGCCCCTCACCCTTACAGAAAATGACTTATGAAACTACAATGGTTTTTATGCAAAAAGCTATAGTTTCTGGTAAATAATTGTGGAAATATTCCCTAAACACTAAATTTTTTCTACTTTCAGGTCATTCTGACTCACTCTTTTGTCCTTCAGCTCGTATAGTTATGGGTCAATTAATTAGAGAGGGGACTGGATCCTTTGATTTATTAACATCTCCAGAATATGCTTTATATCGGCCAAACAAAAAAGAATTTGAAGAAAATATTAGACCGATATCAGAAACTAGTAATAAAATTGAACAAATGAGAAGAAAAAGGCATAGAAGGAAAACACAATTTCACATAAAAATGTAAAATTTGTTGAGTTTTTTAAATTTTTGTTGATTTTTTGATTAAAATATGTATTTAATTTTTGATATACAGAAAATATTAGATTTGTTGAGTTTTTTTTTAGATTTTTTTAAAGTTTTTTTCCTCTAGGAGTAGTGCTCGCTTATTTTTTGCTTTTCTGCTATAGTATACTAGAAGAAAAGGATGAAAATAATTATAACAGTGAGGATAAATACATTCTATAAATACCAAAGATGAGATTATAAAGATGATAATTACAAAGTGTGAACATGACTTTGTTCTAGAAAAAACACAACAAATTGAAATATTTTGGAACAGATTACGATTTACAATGGTTCGTCAGAGAGACATTTTATAGACCCGACTTGCTTACGTTTTAAAATGTCTTACGTTTTATTTGTTTTTATAATTGCATTTTAATCCCATTAAAGGTTCTTATTCCCCAGATATTTTTAGAAATCTATTTGAGAATATTAACCCAAATTTTTTACTTTGATCATTTATAAAAAAGTATATTTATTTTCACTTTGTTGCTATAATTATTTTCCTCATTTTCTTCTAATTGTAAGTGCCAAACGTATACTATAGCGGAAAAGCAAAAAATGAGCGAGCGCTACTCCCCCCTCAACTGGACATTTGCCGGAAATGTCAATAAGTCCCTAAATAATGGACTAATTTATCTGAAGAAGGGATTTTCTTTTTCTTCAAGGGATGTATGTACATATTATAAATATGAATGAAAAACAAGAACAGATCAAGAAAATAGGGTAATGAGATAGAAATTATAGATAAATATTGAGGTTGTAAGAATTAAAGGAGAATGAGGTAAGAACAATGATAAGAATTAGAGGTAGATAATTATATATTGTACAAACAATTCATTGACTTCTTTCACTTCAAAATTTCTTTACTTTTGGTTGAGCTTCACCATCTTTAATTAATTTTTCAATTAAAGTAAGTATTTCAAACATCGAGGACCTTTCTGACGATTTTTTTTTGAAGATATTATTTGTAATCAAGCTTTCAAATTGTTTTGGTGTATCAGTAGAAAATTGAAGAAATTCGCCTTTAAGGACCTAAAATGAAAAATATTGGATAAACTTAAAATAAAAATATTGGATACTTTGTTCTTGACTTGACTATTCGTATTCTCCTTAAAAGGTATTTTTCCATTAGACCATATCTCCCACGTGAGAATGCCAAAAGACCAGACATCTGATGATTTTCCAAGTATCTTATACACATAAGTCTCCGGGGATAGATACTTTAATGGCAGGTTCTCGTTCGGGGTTATATTTACATAATTAAGCTCATTCGGCAAAATTCTAGCCAAACCAAAATCGCCAAGTTTCACGTGTTTTTTGGAATAAAGACAGTTGCGGGCAGCCACATCCACGTGGATCATGTTGTTTTTGTGCATATACGAAAGACCAGCTGCAGCATCATAACACATTTTCGTTTTTTCAAGAATCGTTGTTGGATTTAATTGTAAAAAGTCGCACAAACTTCCATCAACACAATATTCCACAACCAGAAGAAATGGCTCCGAATCTAGAGTAACCCCTAAAAGAATAATCGAATTAATTTAAATTTAATTATATTTGAATAACCCCCAAAAATTCAAGTTTCGTTAAAATCTAATCTAGGACCTAAAAGTTTCTCCATATTACCCCAAAATCATGAACACAGATTTTCGTTTTAACGGTTAAACTGGGAGTTTTTAAATATTATCATTATGATAATTACTAACCTATAAACTGCACAATATTCCGATGATTTAATAGCTTCATTAAAAGAGCTTCTTTAAGTAATTTAGTGCTGTCATTTTGTTGCTTTACTGCAACTTCAGTTCCATTTAATATAGCTTTATTGACAAATCCAAATGCTCCTGCTCCTAAATATTTTCCAATTGTTAAATTCTCTCTTAATAATTCCCAGCTACTTCTACTAATTGGAGTTATGATTGTTATAGTTCGGATCTGAAAATTATTAACAATTATTATTTAAATTTCTAATTTTAAAAGTTACTCACCAAATTGTTTCTCTTCTGCTTCAATTCCTTATTGACAACATCCTCAATATTTTTTGCGGTAACAGGAGTTATTTTTGAAAAATCTTTAAACATGAAATGAAATTCCTGTGCATGCTGAATTGATGATAATTTAATTTTCATCTTTCCATTTACTTTCGTTGCTCGTAATAGAAATTCTCCTTCAGATTTAAGGAACTTCAACGCCTCCATTTTAGGCAACTAAAAAAAAATTATTTTTAATTGAAAATTACAAAAATCCCTACTTGTCCATGATAAAATGGAATTTCCCACAATTTTTGATTATTTAACATTGAAGAATCTTGTAATATTGCTATGAGAAGCAAATAATATTCCAAAAAATAATCCAAACCAACGACAATATAAATCTTTTGACCAAGTTAAATAGGTAAGCCGCCAATAAAAATAAGAAAACGATGACGTGTAATAATAATATGTATGAAGATTTTAAGAAGAATAAAGATGAAGAAAGAATGAAGAAATTTTCTAGGTTTTTATATTAAAATATTGACGTCAAAATTTTATATTTAGATAATTTTTACCCTAAATTTAAAGGGATATTTACTATTAAATATATTTTGATAATTTTATAATAATATACTTAAAATATTTTTAAAAACTATAAAGAATTTAATATTTTGTAAAATATTATTTAATTTTAAAAGTATTAAATATTTACTTAAAAAATAAAAATAACGAAATAACATAGGAAAGTCCTACAAAAATAACTTGTAGGAAAGGTATTTGGGAAGATATTGAATCTTTTGTGTAGATTATATTTTTATGGTGATATTTTACATAAAAATAAAATTTTTGAAATTTATTTACTTTAAGTAAACGTCCTGCTTAAATTCTTCAATCATTTTTTAATACACCGCCTTATTTAAAATTTACTAAATATTCCTTGAAAACAATTAAAAACAAAGCCTTTTAAAATAAATTATTTAGTAAAAAGATTTCGTCATCTCTTTAGTACTTTCAATTCTTTTTTTAGTATTTACATAATTTTTTGCTGTTTTCTTACAATATTTATTTATAATTTATTGTCTATTATAGAAGACACATTAATTTTGGAGAAAAAATTTTATTATTTTAACTTTACTCCCTTTTCTTTCTACAAATTAAAATTTAAAAGTTTATACAATTTTTTAAAATAAATTGCCAAAGATGGACAAAAGATAAGCTAATATTTTCCCTTTATTATTTTATATAGCTAGTTAAAAACTAAAGGAAATTTGTTAATTTCTGTCCCACATATAAATTTGTTTGAATTAATATGTTTTTATCATTCAATCAAATTAAGATACATAAAATAGAATTAAAACTCTTTATTTTTTAATTTCTTCGACACTTGATGATTTAATATTTGAATAATATTGAACGGACAACGCGTTTCTTTTCTTCTTTATCTAAATTAGAATAAAAAATATTAGTACCGCTTTATATTTAAAAAAATATCAGTGAATAATAATAAATTTTATAAATTTTAGGTAAAGTCTCCCTTATGTTTAATTTTCAATTTATTCTCGAAGTCATCTCTTTTAGTACTTTCAATTCAATGATTTTTAATTTTTCTATTCAAGAAAGAACATATGGTCAAAATTCTTAATTCATTAAACCCCCACTCCGTATTTATCCATCTTTAATTTACCGTCCTCGCAGTTAGGAATTCCAACAACTTGCCAAAGTCCTCTTTTTGTAAATTGAATATAAAATTTAAAATCAAAATTTTCAATTATTTCATTTTCAAGGTGAAAAGATTTCATAGTTTTATGTCCAAATTGTTTAATAATTAAATTTAATTCAATTTCACACCAACCATTATTATTGTTGTTTTCTGTTGAATTATTTACTACACAAAACTAACAAAAATTAATATAATTTTGAAGAATTCAACCAAATTACCCCTTTAATTTCTTCACGAGAACTTTCTAATGTCAAAGGTTTTGCTTGAATATATTGCCACAGAAGGCAGTCAGAATTTGTATTTTCTAAATCTTGTGGCAATTTAGGCAATTCTGGGTCAGGAAAGATTAAATTGTTATCAGATTCTTTTGTAAGGCGACGGAGACGTTTAGCACTAATTTGGGATTTTCCTTCTGGATATCCAGTAGATGTGACTAAATATAATAGAAATTAATGTCCGAAAATATTAGAAATTAAACTACAATGATATAATAACCCTGAAGACAAAATTATATTTACCCTTTCTATCAGTATATAATTTGTATATTTATTTGTCAATCCTAGTCTTGAATCCTAGTAGATTCAAGACTAGGATTGTTTACTAAATATTTTATTATGAAAACTTTTATATTTAGAAAGCTATTTTAAAAGGATCAATGATATTTTTTCCAATAAATATTGAAATTAAAAATATGTTTACCTTCATTATGAGGAATTATAGCAAAAGTTACTATCTCCTTAATTAAAATTAGTAATAGAAAGAATTGAATTAAGAACATCTTTATTTAAAATTTTTTTTTTGTAAATTTAAAATAAAAACATAAAAAAGCTAGGTTTTATACTTATACATCTGTTGAACTTTAAATATATAAAAAACCTTCTGATTCACTTAATGTGTCATGAATATAAGAAAATAAATATTGTTTTGCTATATATGTATAAAATATTTAATTTATCATCTATGAACTCAAAATTTAACAAAAAATTTTTAAATGACTCAATAACATCTAAACATGTATTTTTATTGAGAAACATGAAAATAAAAATTTTAATAAAGGGAGTTATAATTTCTTACATTAATACCAATTTTTGAGAAAAACCAGTAACAAATCGACGAGCCAACATTTCTAAAGATCTTTTGGATAAGTGTTCAATAGTGACTGTTAATTACTAGTGATGTTCGAGACTCTCAGTCTCGACTCTCGAGTCGAGAAACCAATAAAAAATTCTGAACAATCTGTCGACGGGAATATAGATAAACTCAGAAAATTCAAGGAGGGTTATACATATTTTCTTAATACACTATGTTTATACAGTAATTTTCTATAGGAAACAAACATTTGGAGGATAGTTGCTCTCTCATTGTCTATTTTAATTTCAAGAATCTCTTCTCTATTAATTATCCTCCGCTCTCTAAAATTATTTTATTCAGTTGCTTTCCACGAAATTAAATATGGCTCAAAATAGGAAAATGAGACATCTACAGGAATATGAGACAAGTGGAAAGGCCTTAAAACTTAACAAATATCTCGAAAAGGGATATCTAATAGGTACTATAAAAGCTTGAAGTAAAAGACTAAAGAAAAATCTAAATTTCCCCAACTTTATTCAACGTCAATTCATTCTCGTCTTCTTTCTATTTCCCAATCGGAATGGTGGTCTTTCGTCTCTTTCAAGGTAAAAATATTTTTTTATTATTTAAAAAAAATTATTTTTTTATCAGTTCATCAACATAACAACAACAACACCAACGCCAACCATATAAATTCTTTTCTTTTGGCATTTCTTCAATTGGTTTTTCTTCTTTCTATGATGACATCAATTGTTTTAATAACATGCTCTAAGGGCAAAAAGAAGAAAGGGAAAGATGCAGCAATTGAGAATCTAAAAGGGAAGAAGGTTAAATCAAAAGAAGCAATACCGCCAAAGAGTGAGAAGAATTCACAACTTGGAAATTTAAATAAAAAAGTAAAATTTAAATTGAATATTGAAGAGTTGTTTTTTTTAATTTTTTAGGACGAAAAGAAGGGAAAAGGACGAGACCAACCAAAATCTGATAAGGACACAAAACAAGCACAAAAGGTGGGTGGAAGCAATGAAGCGTTAAGAACTGCGCATATGAAGTCTGGAAAGGGATCGACAATTGGAGGGGGGAAGGGGACTAAGACAGCACAGCCATTTGCTACATTTAGAGGGTAATTAGAAAACTTGAAAGAATCATAGAAATCTCTTTATTTTTTAGCGTTTCAACTGCCCACCATGTAGACAAATCGAGAGCTTCAGTTAAGGCAGCGCCTTCAGCTACTGCCATCATTCGAAAGGAAACTGCTGTTGCTGGCCCAAAATATAAATTTGTTGGAAATATTGACGACGAAATTGCGCAAAAACCCTCTAGCGAGTTTGTGCAAGGATTGGGACCGAAACATGCTTACGATCGAACATCACAGAAAAATAAAATTAGGAAGCCGGCGACTGGAAAAGGTGAAAATTAAAAAAAGAAAATATTTTTAATAATTTCTTTTCAATTTTTTCAGTTGTGGAAGTGCTTGAAAAGAAGAATATTCTTTATGTAAGCGTTGATGCGAGTAAAACAAAATCTATGACAAAATAAATATATAAATTGAGATGTAATAAAGATATATAAATAATGTAAATTGTAGATATATGTATGTAGTTATTGTTGTTGTTTATTTGATTGAATAGTAAATTATATAAAGGGTTTTTTAGTAAGTAAATAGTTTTTTAACTTTTTCTAAAGAAGAATCCACAATATTTTCTTAAAAACATTAAAAATATTCGTAAAAAGTTTTCCCTATTTATTTTTAAATATTCCAAGTTTGTTTTAATAAAAAAGGAATTAAAGATATATGTGTACTGAATATGTGTACTGAATTAAATCAGAATTATTTTTAAAAAATATTTTTAAATAAATAAAGAAAATAATTTTTTTTTAAAATGTTAAAAATTATTTTGTTAATATTTTTTATTTCTTTTCTCTTTATTGTTAAAATAAATGGAGAAGGGGCAACATATCAATTTGAAAAACCTCCCCCCAAAAATTCTTCTGATTTGAATAAAAATTCTTTGGTAATTTATTTAAAAAACGATTATAATTTTGTAATTTTTTTTCAGAAAGATGAGGAAGGAAAATTAAAAAGATCTAAACGTTCTCCTCAAGATACCAGTGAATGGGAGTTTTTTATACTGCCTTTTGGACGATAAATTAATAAATAAAATTTTAAATTGATATTACTAAGAGATTTTTTATAAAATAAATTTAAATAAACAATTTTACTTTTTTCTTATTTACAAAATATTTTTAGAATTTAATAATAAATTGTAAAGAATAAAGTAAATATAAGATGTTCAGATTTTCTGTTTTTTACATAAAGAGTTCAAAAATTTAACGAAAAATAATTTTCGTCAGTGAAGCTAAAGATTATTTAGAATCTCCGATAAATATCTTCCCATCCCCTCCACTTGCTACCTTTCCTCTCTAAAATTTCCTCAATCCTTCCCTTATCCGTCCTGGTACAACCAAGCCTGGTTTAAATTTATTTTTTTAAATTATTTTTATTTTTAAATTTAGCAACATAAATTTAATTACTTAATTGTTAAAAATCTATCAGCAGCTCAGATCCATAAATTAAATAAAAAAAGTGATTTTTAACTTGTTGAATTTATAATGTTCATGCTGTGGAAAAATTGTTTGGATGGGAGATGGAATTGAACCATCATGGAATGAGCCTAGACCGAAGCACAACTAGAGTACGTCCGAGTCCGAGTAATTTGGAAAAACCCGAGTACGAGTAAAGCCGAGTATGAAAAACCCGAGTAACGAGTCCGAGTTTTATTTTTTGACCCGAGCCCGAGTACGAGTAAAACGGGTAAAACGAGTAATTTTTATAAAACAGTATTCTAAAATAATTTTACCAAAAACAATACTTTTACTCATTATCAGTGCTGGGTATTGGGCATTTGTTGACAGTGATGCAGGGATCATCATCCAAATCCCATTTATTTTCTTAATCCGCCTATATCCCTCTTAATCCGACGAAATTCCATGATACGCCCATGATCAATGCTGGCTCCGGGCTCCGGGTGGAAAATGAATGGATAATATTATTTCGGGGATTTGTGTAGGTTATGCGGATACGAGTGAGAGGAATAAGATGAATATCAAGGGATTAAGCGGGATTTGGGCTGATTATCATGGGATTTGGGTGTATAAAGAGCAAAATCTGGGAAATTCGAGAGATTAATTGGGATATCATTGGATTAGGTATGTCGTCGAAAGGTAATCACGAGATCCGTAGCTCTATCCCTCTCTTTTCGCTTAAATTTTGAGAATTTCTAAAGGCCAAGAGGAACACCCAAGTCCGGAAGGCCAGATCCTTCCCTTGAAATATCCGACTATCACTAAACCCCACCCAAGTCCATTCACATCCTCCAATATACATACTAGTCTTCGTTTTCAGCGCCGCAGCCGAAAATTTTGAGAAGGAGCAAAATTTCTTACCTTTTCAGCGCCGCAGGCGAAAATTTTAGGAAATTTGTAAGATCCTTAAGCCAAAAATCTTCCTTATTGCGCCGCAGATAGGGGTATAAAAATACTCGGTTTACGCCGAGTCTGCCGAGTATTATAAGTTACCGAGTACCAGTAACGCCGAGTATTAAGACCCCGAGTAACGAGTCCGAGTAAAACAGCAAAAAACCCGAGCGAACGACACGAGTATACTCGTACTCGTTCGGACTCGGACGTACTCTAGTATCAACAATGAGAAATATATATGTACAAATATAAATAATGTAGTTGAGTGAAAGTATGCAGGGTCCATTCTAAAACAACCTAGGCACATAAAACCATTATATTCCCTAAGGATAACTATTGGGTTGGTCAGACCCTAGTTATCACCTCTACCAAGCCAAACCGGTGTGCTTCCTCTTTGGGGCACATATTAAAGACTGACTAACTGGGAACTGATTTATCGGTGAAACAATTAACAATATATAAACGTAAGCATGTGAATAGGAGGTGATACAAGAAATAGCAATAAATAATAATTAAAGTGTAATGGTTGGGAAAATACATTAATGCATAATGCTCGCCCAAAAGATCACCATTGCTTAGGCAACCAACGGATATGCCTTACACCTCCCTTGCCCACATAGACCGTCCCTGGTCGTCTTTAAAAGTGAGGGTGCCCCTTCTCATATCATCTGAATAAAACATGGCATTTTAAATTGTAGATTTTTTTGGGACAACTCTTTCCATTTACATTATCACATACTTAATTTAAAGAGGCCTAAGCCTTTTCAAAGACTGCATAATGGCCAAAGCCTGAACAAGTGAACCTCTCAGGTCACTTTGTTCCATAGCGCATAGTTGACCCTTTGGGTACATTTTTTTGTGCTGAATTTGGCCGAAGCCATTCAGTCTTATTCATATCTTTAACTTGTTTTATGGAAAGAGTTGTTTTAGCTGTTATTTTAGATGCCATGTTTTATTCATTTGATTTCCTAAAATTCTTGATAGTTTTCTATCCCATATTAATTTAAATGCTCCTTAAATTGCCCAAGCGGTGGGTTACTCGTCACCCTGATTTGGAATCGAGCATTATGTGGTGGGTATTCATGATTGAAAATTACAATGAAATTAGTAGTTGAGTATACAATATTTAAATTGGGGATATTTTAAAATAAAATTAACAGTGTAAAAAGGAGAAGGAATCAAATAAATCAAATGAATGTAAAATAATCTGAATGGATAACTTAAACAATGCATAAGATAACATAATTAAACAATTAAAATAATATAAACCCATTTATTAGCCTAAGCCACTCTCCACTCTCTTCCTTATTTTTGACCGTCCCTGGTCAATTTACTGGTTATATTGTGGGGTGTATAAATATTAAAAATAAATTTGGCATACCTAAGTATATGAAAAAAAATTGTCATAGTCTTAAAGATATTTTATAAAAGTGAAGATTGGGAGGAATAATATTTGCTGTAAATTTGTGTATGAGTATTATGAAAAATAAGGATTTTCTCCAGTTTTTCCATCATATTCATACAGATTTATAGCAGTTATTAAATCCTTATCTTAGTTATGAAAATAAAATTTGCTAGGCACTAAAAGTAACCTTTAAAAATGAAGATATTAACTCGTAGGAAATTAATATCTAGTTTTTTTTGAAAGTTATTTGTAGAACCAGGGAAATTTTATGGCCTAATGGGAACATTTAAATTGGTAATATGAGGATTGTGGGAAATTATTAAGGTAAAGCGAAAGTGTAAATATAACATTAATGAGACAAATTAAATTAAAAAAATTCATCTGTATAGCCAAGGCCAAAAGCATCAAGTCCCAATTCAGTTTGTTTTGCATCCACATGGTCAGCATTACATGAAAAAATGGATGTTAGATTTTATTCATTTATTAATTAAACTTTAACCCGAATTTTACCCAATACATTAAATCATAAATTACGCATTTGCTTGTTTGGTTGCCGAAGCATCATTTGAATTGCATTGTCTTTGAGTTCTTTTGTTTTGTTGACGAGATAGAGAGTCATTTTGAGACCTAGTTGATGTATCTGAATTTATAATATTGTTTTATTTATTAATTAAATAATTTAGTTTGACTTAAACCTAATTTTTTTAAACTTATCTTTGTCTAAGTGTTCAGTCTCAAACTAGTTGTTTTATTGCTGGCCCAATCTTATTAAATAAAAGAGAATGATTAAGTTTATTTATTATAATTTTTCCTTATAATTTTCATAGGACTAAATTAATCAACGCCGGGTCAAGTTTATTAAAGGATCCATTTTTCACTGCATTTTGAGCGCGTCAGCTTTGGGCTCCAGAGATTACTAGAGTTTATCTATGTGCATGCAAATCCTATGTTAGGTGCATGCAATCCTATGTTAGTTTTTTTAGTAAAAATCTTTAATAAATATTTTTCCAATATGTAGAATATCCTTAATGTATTATTTTTTTAAATATTTTTTGAGTATAATTCGGACTGTTTTTAATTTAAAATTTTATTAAAAATATTCAAAAGACGTTTTTCTATTTATTTTTAAATATTCCAGGTTTGTTTTAATAAAAAAAGGAATTAAAGATTGAAATAAAAAAGGATATATAAAATAAAATCAGAAAGGAATCAGAATTATTTTGAAAATAATAATTTTAAATAAATTCTTTAAAAAGATGTTTAATAAAAAAATAATTATTTTGTTAACATTTTTTATTTCTTTGCTTTTTATTGTTAAAATAAATGGAGAAGGGGCAACATATCAATTTGAAAAACCTCCCCCCAAAAATTCTTCTGATTTGAATAAAAATTCTTTGGTAATTTATTTAAAAAAATAATTAATTTTGTATTTATTTTTTCAGAAAGAAGAGGGAGGAAAAGAGGGAGGAAAATCTAAACGTTCTCCTCAAGAATGGGACTTGAATGCTTTTGCTTTTAGTGGATAAAACATAAATATAAAATTTAAATATTTAAAATGTGTAAATTGACATTAAAAGATTTTGCGTTAAAATAAAAAAATAATTTTATTTCTTTTTCTTAATTACAAAGTTTAAATTTTAAAATAGACAGTAAAATGTCCAAATTTTCTGTTTGTTAAATAGTTCAAAAACTTAACAAATGCCAGCTACTAGTGTCCCCAGCAGTGCTGGGTATGGCTCCGGGAGCTAGCTCCGGAGCCCGGCTCCGGAGCCGGCTCCGGCGGAGCCGGAGCCGGAGCTAAGATTTTGAAAACCCCGGAGCCGGAGCTGGAGCCGGAGCCAAGATTTTCAGACCCCGGAGCCCGGAGCCGGAGCCAAGGTTTTTCAATTCCCCACGGCTCCGGCTATACACCCCTAAGGATGGGTTAGAGAAAAAGAAGTAAGTAGCGATGGTAGGCGTGAAAAGAAAGGGAAAAAAATTGAGACGGGCAAAAAAGATTTTCTTTTCTTTCCTTTACACTGTAGGTGTGGTTGAATGGATAGTGAGTTAGGTTCTGAGTTTTATCCAATTATAAGTTCGAAAAATATCACAACAAATAATTAAATAACTGTTTTAATTTGAAAAATAAATTATAATAAACATTTTTTTATTAAATAAAGATGGATAAATTTTTTAAATTGATTAATTTTAGTCTATTTTTTCAAAATTTTTCAAAATTTTCGCCTGCGGCGCAGAGAAGATGAATTTTTTGGCCTACTGCCTCCGAAAATTCTCAAAATTTTCGCCTGCGGCGCAAAAAAGGAAGATTTTTGGATCCAAATCCCTTTAATCCCCTCTATATCGCCCTTAATCCACCTAAATCACAAGATAATCCACCCAAATCCAGCTTAATCTATTGATAACTCTCTTAATCCTCTTATATCACTCTATATCCCCCTTCATCTACTCAAATCTCCCAATGAAAAATAATTCATTGATTTTCCACCCGGAGCCCGGAGCCAACATGGAGCGGCTCCGAAAATCGCCGGCTCCGGAGCCGGAGCTGGAGCCGGAGCCAAGATTTTAAAAGGCCGGAGCCCGGAGCCGGAGCCAAGATTTTTAAACCCCGGAGCTCGGAGCCGGAGCCGGAGCCAACAAATGGCAAATACATATAATACACTGGTACATAAATACACAAATACATAAATACACTGGTCCCCAGTTTTCTTACGCTCGAGATAAATACATCCTCCAATATACCATTCAACAGCCTTTTTCCGAGCCGTAGGCAATATTTTGAGAATTTTGGATGGCCAAGAAGTCAGATTTCTTCCTTTTTCCACGCCGCAGGAAAAAGGAAGCATCCACTTCGCCTACTTACTTGGTTTCACATTCATTACTAATATTCTCACCATACTGATATTCATCGGTATCCGACACTAATCCCGATACCGGTAATCCCGATATTCCATCACCGGCCAACTCTACCCTAAACCTGTCTTCTATTCACTGCCCAATGCTTCATTGTCCAATTGTCTCATTACCCGATTGTCAACTTCTGATAATTTGTTTTGTTTGATCTTTTTCTAGGTAAAGCCCCTTTCAGAGTAGCCGATTCAGAGTAGGCCGTTTCAGAGTAGCCGATTCAGAGTAGCCGGTTCAGATTACGGCTAAAGGGGGACGTTTCAGAGTACATAGAATAAATTGGCTGCGCCCCAAAATGTCCTACCCCCAAAATGTCCTCCCCTAAAATGTCCTCCCCCAAAATGTCCTAGTGAATAAAAACCCCCAAAATGTCCTAATGAACAAAAACCCCCAAAATGTCCTCCCCTAAAATGTCCTACCCCATCCCTTCTTTAAATTCGGGTAATTTTAATTTGAAATCCGGAAAAAAGGTTTCAGGAAAACCCGGAAAATGTTTTCCGGAAAACCCGGAGAATGTTTTCCGGAAAACCCGGAAAATGTTTTCCGGAAAATCCGGAAAATGTTTTCCGGAAAATGTTTTCCGAAAAATCTGTACTATTCCGGAAGCCATTTTCCGGAATTTTCCGTAAGTTATTTTTCGATAATTTCCGGAAATCATTTTCCGGAAAAATTTCTATATCTTTTCTCGAACCAACTTCATGTTCAGAAAAACGTGACCTATTTGTTTTTAATTTTGAGTTCGACAAATTGAATATTTTAATATATTTGACATTTTGAGATGGACATTTTTGAGGGAGGACATTTTAACATTTTTTTTTAGTTTTTGTTCATTAGGACATTTTGGGGGTTTTTATTTACTAGGACATTTTGGGGGAGGACATTTTAGGGGAGGACATTTTGGGGGTTTTTGTTCATAAGGACATTTTGGGGGGTTTTATTCATTAGGACATTTTGGGGGTAGGACATTTTGGGGGCGCGCCAATAAATTACCCATAAAATCGAAAATTTTGGAAAAAATTTATTTATTTTTTTGTTTTTTTACTTCTTTTATGTTGTTCTAGGGACCGGGACCACAACATGTGGCACAAACAACAACAATTAGTCAACAAAAAAATTTTTTTAATAAAAATTTGAAATCTTTAAAAATTTTTTAAATTTGAAAATTTTTTCCAATTTTCTTAAAAACATCAAACATTGAAGATTCACTCCATATTACGAGTTTTTTTAGTTTTTTTGTCTTTTTGAAATTTCTTTAAAATTTTTTTAAATCATTAAATTCTAAAATTTCAACCGATTTTTTGACTCGTTTTGTTTTTATTTGGTAATTCAAGCTTTTTTCCACACTGGTATTGCAAGAGTTTTGCATTTTTGGTATTACAAGCTTTTTTTCACGGTTTGGTATTTCAGGCTTTTGGTATTTCAGGCTTTGCCTCAAAAAACCCGAAACCAAGACTTCATCCAGGACCGAAGAAGTACAAGGAAATGCTAGTCAAGACTCGGCTGCCTTTTAAAATGTTTTTTAGTTCCAAAAAAGTAGGAAAAACAAAAAAATTTATAGAAAAAAGATTTTCCAACCCCAAAAATTTATGTACTCTGAAACGTCCCCCCTTAGCCGTACTCTGAACCGGCTACTCTGAAACGGCCTACGCTGAATAGTCCCTACTCTGAAACGGCTACTCTGAAACGGCTACTCTGAAAGGTCCCCTACCCTCTTTTTCTAACGCTTTTAGGGTTTTTTTAATTTTGTGATTTATTTTTTATTTTATTTTCTTTTTTATTAATTTTCACTTTAAACTTTTCAAATTTTTAGATTATTTAAAATGATAAATAATTGGGTAGATGATGAATTACATAAAATTCTTGGATATAGTGACTCAGCCACTGTTGCTTTTATTATTGCACAAGCTAAGAAATCAACAGATAATGAAGATTTTATAGAAAGATTGAGGGGATCTTTTGATGAAATTACTAATGATGTTAAAATATTTGCCTCAAAATTGTTAGATAAAGTGCCACGAACAGGTAATTTTTTTTTAATTTGAGAGATGAAGGAAGGGATTTTTATATAAGGACTTTCCTTCCATTCTACTTTTGATATCGTAGCTTAATTAACTTCTGAATTTTATTGATCAGTTGGGGTAAAAAGTTAATTTTAAAATTAGTGAAGGTTTGAGGTTTTTGCCTTTATTTAAAATTTTGCTGTTGTTTTTTTATTTTTCACTTTAAGTTTCTCTATTTGATTTTTTTAAATTTTCTAGTCAAAAAATCATTACCAAAACAAAAAGGATTATCACAATTAGAATTGGAAAATCTAAATATAAAAAGATTAAATGCAACACTTAAACCTTTGGATGACGAAGATGATTATGAACCCTCAACAAGTTTTGATATTTCAAAGAAAATTGAATCAAAAAAGAAAGGAAGAAGTTCCCGAAAACGTTGGGAAAGTAGTAGTGAAGAAGAAGAAGATATTGGGCAACAACAAAAGGTTTTTTTAATTTAAAATTTGGATTTTTAATGTTTTTCAAAATTTGAAATATCTTTAGTGGGAAAATGAATTTTCGGTTTTTGATGTGTATTTTAGATGGGGAATATTTTAGTAAATTTGGAATGACTTTGATATTTTTTTGGAAAGTTCCTGACAAATTTTTAATGTCACAAGCATATCTATTCTTTTTTGTCTTTATAACTTTCAAACTCCTTAAAAGTTTACCTACTAACTTTTTGAAAATGTTAATTAAAATTATATTTTTCTAGACTTCCCCTTCTGTTGTTAAAGATGTAAAAGAAGACAATAAAAATTCTTCAGAAGAATCAGATTTTGACAAACTAGAAGAAGAAACTCAAAAAGATATAGAGGAAAGGGATGCTCTTTCTAAACGAATAAAAGAAAAGGAAAGTAAAAACACTCGCCATATAATGTCAAAATCTGAGGCTAGAAGTTTTGCTGAAGCACAAAAAAGATTAAAATTAGAAAATGAAAGCAAGGAAGATAAAGAAGAAATGTTAAATAAATTACGTTATGAAAGTAGAAAAAGTTATTTAAATAAAAGAAAAGAAGATAAAAGAATGGAATTGGAAGCACAAGTTAGGGATGATGAAACTCTTTTTGTTCGAGAAAGGTTTGGGTTTTTTTGTAAATTTTTAAGAAATAATTTTTAAAATTGAACGGGAATATAGTCGTGGGATTTTTCCGAAAATATTATTTTGTGCATATTTAACAAAAATCATAATTTTATTGTTTTTTGTTTAACATAAATAAAAATTAAAATGTCAGCATTTTAATCTTGTTTCACACTTTTCTATTGACAAACCTAAATAATTTATTTTCGTTCGTTACTTCAAAATCAAACAACAAATTATTATTCAGACAGGATTTATAAAATTTTATTGGCTTTTTTAAATAATTTTTTTTAATTTTTAGATTAACAAAAAAAGAGCAATTGGATGTTAAATATCGAAAAGAAGTTCTAAATTTTGTTAAAAAATATGACGAAGCTGGAAATATACTTAAACAGAAAAGATATCACGTACCAGATACATCATCTAAAACAATTACGGAGGATTATATTGAAGAACCAGAATTACCTGGAGGTTCAGGACGTTTATGGGAGGAGGAAAAATTAATGGCTGCTGTGTTTCATACTGGGGCTAAGGATGCTATTAATAAGGTTTTTTTAATTTAAAAATGTATGCACTTTTAAAGATTGGATGGTGGGACTTCCCCCTATTTCTCGTTTTTGACATTTAGTTGTAGTTGATCAGTATTCTTCTACATCTCATAAGTCCAAAAATAACACCTTTTTGTAGATTGCTACCGCATACTTATAGTTAGTGTTGTGTAATCTTCCTGCCTGTAATATTTTCGATCCGGTTTCGAAGCCCCTGTTGATCTTTTTTTCGATTTTGAATATATATTCTTTAATCTTTGTTTAAAATTTAATGTCCAATATATTTTATTAATGTGTTTATTCAAAAAATTTTCTTGAATTGCTTTAAATTCATAATTAGATTTTCATAAAAATTTAATAGTTATTTTTCTTTTAGAAAGAAGACTTGGGTTTATTACTGGATGATGAGCATATAGATTTTGTAGAAGCTTTACAACATTTGGAAGGAACAAAAGAAAATGAAGTTTTTTTTTATAATTTTTTATTATTTTCTAAATTTACATTTTAAGGAAAAAGTTCTGTCTGCAGAAGAAAAATATAAATTAAGTTTGCAAGAAACGAGAAGAACATTGCCAGTATTTTCATATAGAGATGAATTTATTGAAGCAGTTAAAGAGCATCAAATATTAATAATTGAAGGGGAGACAGGTTCAGGCAAAACAACACAATTACCTCAATATTTGTATGAATCGGGATTTTGTTCGGAAAATAAAAGAATTGGATGTACTCAACCTAGAAGAGTTGCAGCTATGAGTGTTGCTGCTAGAGTTTCTGAAGAAATGAATACAAAAATTGGAGCTTTGGTTTGTTTAATTTTTTTATAATACCTTTACAAAATTTTATAAAAATTTGAGATGTATTCTATGAGCTCTGCATTATTTATTTTTATTAAGAAACTTTTTTAGGTTGGATATACAATTCGATTTGAAGATTGTACTTCAGAAAGAACAAAAATTAAATATATGACAGATGGAATGCTTTTGAGAGAATTTCTTAATGAACCTGATTTGGCTTCTTATAGTGTTTTAATGATTGATGAAGCTCACGAACGAACAGTTTTTTTATCTTTTTAATTATAAAAATCTCCTTTAGTTACATACTGATGTTTTATTTGGTCTAGTTAAAGATATTGCTCGTTTCAGAAAGGATTTGAAACTTTTAATTTCATCGGCTACTCTGGATGCTTTAAAATTCTCTACATTTTTTGATGATGCACCAATTTTTAGAATTCCTGGAAGAAGATTTCCTGTCCAAATTTATTATACAAAAGCACCAGAGGCTGATTACTTGGATGGTATTTATTTTATAAAGTAAATAACCTAAAGTGGAATAAATGAAAAGGTTTTAATTTTCGTTTGAGAGTAGTTGTATAGTATTAGGATTTTCTTTTATTATTAGGAGTTTCAAATTTCATGGTGGTAGATATCTTAGTTTTGCTAAATTTAAATGTCTACAAAATAAATTTTGCAAATAGAAAAAAATAATAAAAAAAATTATGCATAATCGAATTTCACTTTAGAAACTGTCAATTTTTTATAAAAAAAATTTTTAGCTGCAATGATATCTGTTCTTCAAATCCATTTAACCCAACCTTTACCTGGTGATATTTTAGTATTTTTAACTGGGCAAGAAGAAATTGAAACTGTTCAGGAAGCATTACAAGAAAGAATTAAATTACTTGGTTCGAGAATTAAAGAGTTAATTATTTTGCCTATTTATGCTAATTTACCTACAGAATTACAATCAAAAATATTTGAACCAACACCTCCAAATGCTAGAAAGGTTTTTTTTGTTATATTATAATATTAAAATTGGATGATAATTAATATTGATTTGTTAACCTCAAATATTCTGGAACAGGGAATAATTGGGGAGAAAACAAAAAAGTTCTTTTAATTTTCTTTTTAATTTTTAGTGTGTTTTGGCTACAAATATTGCAGAAACGTCAGTTACAATTGATGGAATTGTTTATGTAATAGATCCAGGTTTTGTCAAACAATCCTCTTATGATGCTAGAGGGGGAATTGATCATTTAAATATTGTTACTATATCAAAAGCTGCTGCAAATCAAAGAGCTGGTAGAGCAGGGAGAACTGGACCTGGAAAGTGTTTCAGATTATATACTTCTTGGGCATATCAATATGAATTGGAAGATCAACCTATACCTGAAATTCAAAGAATTAATTTGGGAAATGTTGTTTTGATGCTTTTAAGGTTTTAAATTTTTTTTAGAAATTCTGGGGGGATTTGAGATCTTGTTCAAATTATTAATTGGGCGTGTTATGGTTTGGGGTATATCTAGACAATTCTTTATTCCTTTCTCCTAAAGTGTCTGTAGAATGTTTTTTGCTAATCCTGTTTTATTTTCTTTAATAAATTATTTAAGTTTGGGAATTACTGATTTGGTTCATTTTGATTTTCTGGACCCACCTCCATACGAAGCTTTAGCAGCTGCATTAGAACATTTATATGCTCTTGGTGCTTTAAATCATAAAGGAATGTTAACAAAATTGGGTCGACGAATGGCTGAATTTCCTTGTGATCCTGCAATGTCAAAAATGGTTATGGCATCGGAAAAGTAAAAAGAAATTAATTTTTTAAAATTATTCTTTTTAAAGATATGAATGTTCAGAAGAAATTATTACAATTGCAGCAATGCTTTCTGTCAACGCTGCAATTTTTTATAGACCAAAAGCAATGGTAATTCATGCAGATACTGCAAGGAAAGGTTTTTGGTCTGCAGGAGGAGATCATTTAACTTTACTTAATGTTTTTAATAAATGGAGAGAAACTAATTTTTCTTTGCAGTGGTGAGATATTTTTCTAAATTAAATTTGGTTAAATTGAAGGATGTTTTAACTCGAAAATAAGATTGGAGATCCTAAGAAATCTCCGGATATCCTGGCTTTTCTGACCGGATCCGTGAACCCTTTCCAAAGTTATCAAAAAATTTATTTCAGAAAATAAAATGTTTCTCCGCCTTTCTAGGTGTATTGAAAATTTTGTACAGCATAGAACAATGAAAAGAGCTAGAGATATTCGTGATCAATTGGAAGGTTTACTTGAAAGAGTTGAAATTGAACCGGTAAAATCTTTTATTTTTTAAAGAGAATTTGTCTTTTAAATTTCCAGAAATCTTCAAATAACCCATTAAATATACAAAAAGCAATAACTTCTGGTTATTTCCATAATTTGGCTACTTTAGACAAAGGTGGACACTACAAAACAGTTAAACACAGACATACTGTACAAACACATCCAAATTCTTGTTTATTCGAAGACAGGCCTAGATGGGTTATTTATTACGAATTAGTTTTTACTTCAAAGGAATTTATGCGTGAAGTAAAGTTTTTTTAAAAATTATTTGGAAAATAAACTGCTTTTAGATAATTGAATGTGATCCAAAATGGATAGCTGAAGTTGCCCCACATTACTACAAACAAAATCAACTCGATGACATTGCACAAAAGAAATTGCCAAAACAAATGGGGAAAACAAAAGAAGAATTGACTGGAAGTTGATATATTTCTGGATTTTTTGTTTTTTTTTGTTCACGTACTTTTGTGATCATGTAAAATAAAGTCTGACTGAGTTTATTTTGGTCTAATGTAAAATAATAAAAAAAAATAATTTTTTGACAAGACTTCCTACTTAATCTTAAAAATTAAGATTGACAAATACCGTATTTATTCTAATAGATTCACAGTGGTTCTATTTTTCAACCCTCAAATTTTGTGTGGTTATATTAGAGACTGTGGTTCAAATAGAGACTGTGGCTTTATTTTTTAATCTTTTTTTTTGAAAAATAGGAAAAATATTGGGAATTTTCTTGCCATATTCTCCAAAAATATTTATAATTTGTCATCAATTTGGTGGTTTCTCTACTCAAAATTCTTCAGATTTTCGACTGCGACGCCGGATTTAACTTGAATGTCGATTTTCTATAATAAGACTTAACGCCAACTCGGTTTCCTAGTAAGAGATCGATATCGATGGGTTTTAAACAATTAGAGTTGATACACTGGTAGAGCGAGAGAATATGATTGATTCCTATTAATTTTGGAAAATTTCCCAACCTCTTAAGTCATCTTAATCATTCTCAATCTCCCAAATCCTCGTATTGATCAAATTCTCCTTATCATATTTCCTCCTAATCCACTTTATCTCGTATCCATCATAATCCCCCGACACCCATAGCTCTCGTTAATTCTCCTACTAAATATGTCATGGGCTTTCCTGGATTTTTAACAAGAATAATAGTTTATCGAAAGAAGAAAGTTATAAAGTATTAGAAGGTTGATTGTTGTAGATAAGTGAAAGAGATCAGGAACTAGCCAGACATTATTAATCCAATTCAGATGATACTAGCTTTTATAATATTATAAATTCACATAATCTTCTGAATTCCGTATCCCTCAATATCCCTCGCAATCTCTTAAATCTATATCAGTATTCCATTCGCTTATTTAAAAGTATGAGAGATATGTGGTTATATTAGAGACTGTGGTTCAAATGGAGACTGTGGTTTTATTTTTCAACTCCTCCATTTGGTGTGGTTATATTAGAGACTGTGGTTCAAATAGAGACGTGTTTCTATTAGAATAAATACGGTATATCAATTTTAAAACAAAATCAACAAAAATTTAGACAAACTTTACATTTTTATGTGGAACTGTGTTTTTCCAACCCAAAAGCCTTGTGGGAGTGTCTACCGAATATGCCAGCAGAAAAAATGGAATTAAATCCTCAGACAATGAAGGTAAAAATAAAACCTATAATGACTAATCCTCCCCCTCTATTTTCACGAGCAACTTTTCCTAAGTGGCATGGTGGCTTGTTTTTTGCTTATACACCGGACTATGTTCCTATCCAACTACCACTTGGACCCATACCGCTCTACCGAATAAACTTTGTGATGCGCCATCCACCAACACCATTGAATATGCCCAACTTCAACCTTAACAACAACGGTGCCCCTTGTTGCAGCCACCACCACCATTTCCACTGAAAGCCGTGGCCGGAGTGTCGCGAAGCGAAGTCGGAAAACTTTTTACCATAAACACACCTTTTTTTATATACTTTTTATCTAATTAAATCTAAAGAATCAATGAACATGTAATGAGTTAGAATTAAAAAGATGTAAGTAAAGTGAAAAATGTGTCATAAAACCCAATCAATGAACATGTAATGAGTTAGAATTAAAAAGATGCAAGTAAAGTGAAAAATGTGTCATAAAACCCTATCAATGAACATGTAATGAGTTAGAATTAAAAAGATGTAAGTAAAGTGAAAAAATGTGTCAGAAAACCCAATCAATGAACATGTAATGAGTTAGAATTAAAAAGATGTAAGTAAAGTGAAAAAATGTGTCAGAAAACCCAATCAATGAACATGTAATGAGTTAGAATTAAAAAGATGCAAGTAAAGTGAAAAATGTGTCATAAAACCCAATCAATGAACATGTAATGAGTTAGAATTAAAAAGATGTAAGTAAAGTGAAAAATGTGTCATAAAACCCAATCAATGAACATGTAATGAGTTAGAATTAAAAAGATGCAAGTAAAGTGAAAAATGTGTCATAAAACCCTATCAATGAACATGTAATGAGTTAGAATTAAAAAGATGTAAGTAAAGTGAAAAAATGTGTTAGAAAACCCAATCAATGAACATGTAATGAGTTAGAATTATAAAAATGTAAATAAAGAGAAAAAATGTGTTAGAAAACCCAATCAATGAACATGTAATGAGTTAGAATTATAAAAATGTAAATAAAGAGAAAAAATGTGTTAGAAAACCCAATCAATGAACATGTAATGAGTTAGAATTATAAAAATGTAAATAAAGAGAAAAAATGTGTCAGAAAACCCAATCAATGAACATGTAATGAGTTAGAATTAAAAAGATGCAAGTAAAGTGAAAAATGTGTCATAAAACCCAATCAATGAACATGTAATGAGTTAGAATTAAAAAGATGTAAGTAAAGTGAAAAATGTGTCATAAAACCCAATCAATGAACATGTAATGAGTTAGAATTAAAAAGATGCAAGTAAAGTGAAAAATGTGTCATAAAACCCTATCAATGAACATGTAATGAGTTAGAATTAAAAAGATGTAAGTAAAGTGAAAAAATGTGTCAGAAAACCCAATCAATGAACATGTAATGAGTTAGAATTAAAAAGATGTAAGTAAAGTGAAAAATGTGTCATAAAACCCAATCAATGAACATGTAATGAGTTAGAATTAAAAAGATGTAAGTAAAGTGAAAAATGTGTCATAAAACCCAATCAATGAACATGTAATGAGTTAGAATTAAAAAGATGTAAGTAAAGTGAAAAAATGTGTCAGAAAACCCAATCAATGAACATGTAATGAGTTAGAATTAAAAAGATGCAAGTAAAGTGAAAAATGTGTCATAAAACCCAATCAATGAACCTGTAATGAGTTAGAATTAAAAAGATGTAAGTAAAGTGAAAAATGTGTCATAAAACCCAATCAATGAACATGTAATGAGTTAGAATTAAAAAGATGCAAGTAAAGTGAAAAATGTGTCATAAAACCCAATCAATGAACCTGTAATGAGTTAGAATTAAAAAGATGTAAGTAAAGTGAAAAAATGTGTCAGAAAACCCAATCAATGAACATGTAATGAGTTAGAATTAAAAAGATGTAAGTAAAGTGAAAAATGTGTCATAAAACCCAATCAATGAACATGTAATGAGTTAGAATTAGAAAGATGTAAGTAAAGTGAAAAATGTGTCATAAAACCCAATCAATGAACCTGTAATGAGTTAGAATTAAAAAGATGTAAGTAAAGTGAAAAAATGTGTCAGAAAACCCAATCAATGAACATGTAATGAGTTAGAATTAAAAAGATGCAAGTAAAGTGAAAAATGTGTCAGAAAACCCAATCAATGAACATGTAATGAGTTAGAATTAAAAAGATGTAAGTAAAGTGAAAAAATGTGTCAGAAAACCCAATCAATGAACATGTAATGAGTTAGAATTAAAAAGATGCAAGTAAAGTGAAAAATGTGTCATAAAACCCAATCAATGAACATGTAATGAGTTAGAATTAAAAAGATGTAAGTAAAGTGAAAAAATGTGTCAGAAAACCCAATCAATGAACATGTAATGAGTTAGAATTAAAAAGATGTAAGTAAAGTGAAAAAATGTGTCAGAAAACCCAATCAATGAACATGTAATGAGTTAGAATTAAAAAGATGCAAGTAAAGTGAAAAATGTGTCATAAAACCCAATCAATGAACATGTAATGAGTTAGAATTAAAAAGATGTAAGTAAAGTGAAAAAATGTGTCAGAAAACCCAATCAATGAACATGTAATGAGTTAGAATTAAAAAGATGCAAGTAAAGTGAAAAATGTGTCATAAAACCCAATCAATGAACATGTAATGAGTTAGAATTAAAAAGATGTAAGTAAAGTGAAAAAATGTGTCAGAAAACCCAATCAATGAACATGTAATGAGTTAGAATTAAAAAGATGTAAGTAAAGTGAAAAAATGTGTCAGAAAACCCAATCAATGAACATGTAATGAGTTAGAATTAAAAAGATGCAAGTAAAGTGAAAAATGTGTCATAAAACCCAATCAATGAACATGTAATGAGTTAGAATTAAAAAGATGTAAGTAAAGTGAAAAAATGTGTCAGAAAACCCAATCAATGAACATGTAATGAGTTAGAATTAAAAAGAGTTAGAATTAAAAATTAAAAAGTGAAAAAATGCGCAAGAAAACCTATGACGAAACTTTATTTTCTTTATTATTAACGCGGATGTAACTAACCCAAATACTTTATTTGTAAATTAATTTTGGGTACGACTCAGGCACGCCAAATTTTTTTTCCTAAAAAAATGGGTGCCTGCGGCGCACCATACTTTTGCAGCTCTTTAATTTTTAGAGTAATCCGTCGCGCGCCACCCAAAATATAAAAATTTCTTCTTAATGGATGACGGCGACGGGTTCCGCCAATAATTCTGCTATAATAATAATTTTTTATTATTATTAAAAAATAATATTTTAAGTTTTTATATTAACTTTTTTGTGAATAATTTTTTCTTATATTAATAACTTTTTCTTATATTCTTTTTCTTATTATCTTTCTTTCTTATAATTTTTCTTTTAAATTTTCTTTGCTGTTCTGTTGGGTTGTATATTTTTAATTTTAAAATAAATATTTAAAAATATTTGAGTCAAAAATAAGATTTAATTGAAAAATTAAGAAGTTGAAGAACTTTAATTAAGAAAAAATTTAAATATTAAAATAATTTAAATTTAATTAAATCAGCATTATCCATTACAAACCTAAACAATATAATAACTTTAATATTTAATTTTTTTTTGTGAAATAAATAGTTTGATTAGAAAACGAATTTTTGTTCGTTTAAACCTTAATTAGAGTCCATACCGTGTTTCTATATTTCTCTCTATAGTCTTTATGTCTTCTTCGTTTTCCATTTCTGGAAATCCTTCAATGACCGCATAATAACTATTCTTTTCGTAATGTTCTTTCAACTTTTCGTCAAATTTTGGTTGTTCAAGCTGTTCAATTGTTGTTGCTGCTTGTCTTATTTTTGGTGGCATTAAATTGGGGGGACAACCCCATTGAGATGTTTGCTGGGGTTCAAATGTGAGTTGTTTGTTGCAAAAGTTTTTCTGGAATTGTTCAAATAATTTTTTAATTGTAGTTTCAATTATTGGTGTTAACAGTTGGACAACATTACGAGAAATTTGATCAAGTTGTTCAGTTGATAAAAGCTGTGTTCTATCGCTTTCACTATCCATACTAATCGATGAACAGGGTCTTTTTGCGTTTCCTATAAAAATTATCATTTTTATGATATTTATGGAGGAATGAAAATATTTATGGAGTATGAATAAAGACGCTTGTTATCTCGCGTGCATTAATATCTGTGCTTTGGCAAGCCAGAGGACTTGATCAACCCTGCAAAAAAATTTTCAACCTTTATAAACAATAATATTTCAGCAACAGACGATTCACAATGTCTGAAGTATTAAAGTGGATAAGATATAAAATAAAAGAAAAAGTGAAAAGGATGATGAATTGAGTAGGGTTGTTTCCTAACGGGTAGGGTGGACGGGGAATTTTCAAAAAACCTCAAATTCCCCGACTTTGGGGACGGGGACACGAGGACGGGGAAAGACCCTAGAATTGAGAAAGTAAAAAAATACTATATATTTTTATTAATTAGAAGTACGTATTATGTATCTACAATTTTTACACCATTATGTGTTATTCTTCGAGAAATCAAACTTTTTAAACTAAAAAAACAAAATATTATTCCACTTATTATTCTTTAAAAAAAGTTGCAGATTTTCCAATTGTTTCGTTTTCTTTTTTGATTTAATATGAACATTAATAAATTAAATCTATTTTTCTTTTCTAAATTTTATTAAAATTAATTTTCAAATTTATTTTCATTTTAAAATTTATTCCAGTCCCTTCTACTAGAAGACAAACCGTATTTGATTTTGAATATAAAAGCTAAATAAATATAAACTAGCTAAAATAAATGGAGGAATCGTTAATCTAGTTAGATAAATGGTTATTCTAGAAATAAATTGCGAGGACGCTTTTAATTTTTATTTAAAAGTTTAAGAATTGAAATTTTGCCCCAAACTCGATCAATCTTTAGTTCTTTATTTGGATGGGTTAGCCGACTTTTGCGGACCCGCACTTGCGGACCGACATTTGCGGATTCGCACTTGCGGACCAGCACTTGCGGACCGACACTTACGGACCGACTTTTGCGGACCGACACTTGCGGACCGACATTTGCGGACCCGAAATGAATTTTTGGAAAAATTTTGTCATCTGTCCCGGAAACCGATTCGGACAAACGATATGTCATTCGAAAGAGCTCACCGAGTTGTGTCGAACGACACCAAAATTAGTTTTGGGACTCACATACGGACCAAGATATAGGTCCCCGAAAATCGAAAAACCATGGGGCTTGATTGGACCGAGATATAGGCCCCTAAAAACCGAAGATCCAAAGAGGATACTCGGGTGTCTTTGAAATTTTGTGACTCTTAGGAAAGTCAAGATAAAATTTGTAGAATTTGGAGGGTTAAAGAGATATCGTTGGATTAAGGATGATTTTGGTGAGTTTGGAAGGATATCGATGGATTTGGAGTAGAGTTGCACCCCGACCCCGTACCCCGACGACCCCCGTTCCCGAAAGATTTTTTCAGATTTTCCCCGACCCGAACCCCGCCCCGAAACAATTCGAAAACCCTAATTTGGAGTGGTTTAAGTATGGATGAAATTAAAAAGATTACTTTAAGAATCTATCAATTTGGAAAAAATTTAAAATCTAAATCTTAAAATCATTTGCTTTTGTAAGGAAAGATAAAATATGTAGGACAGACATCTTAATTTCTATTTGAAATAAAAGTCGGATCCTATATTAATAGAGGTCGGGGAACTGGGTTTTTTCGGGGCGGGAAGGGGTTTGGGTTAAGAATAAATGCGAAAAAATGATTCGGGAACGGGGCGGACCGATACTTGTGGACCCGCACTTTTTTGCGGGTCCACAAGTATCGGACCCGCAAAATAATTACAAAAAAGTTACAAAAATTTTGTAAAAAAATTACAAAAACTCTTTTTATTTTTTATTTCATTTCGGGTCCGCAAATGTCGGGTCCGTAAGTGTCGGTCCGCATATGTCGGTCCGCAAAAGTCGGTCCGCAAGTGCGATGCACTTGTTTTCCATTTGACTTTTTCTTGTAGCAATTTAATCTTCCATCAATAATTATTAAATATCTAAACAAAAGTTTCTAAACAAAAAAACTTCTTGAACCCAAATCTGCCACTAAATTTTATTAAAGGGGAATTAAAAAACCGCCCAGCAAGTGGCAAGATGTGAGAGATAATAATGGGCATTATATTGTTTCTTAATTTCATTTCATCACTTAGTTATAGTAAATTGTTTTATTTATGCGCAAAGGGCTCATTTATCTGACAACCCATTATTAAATATCAAAACAAAAGTTTTAGGTATTTTCAATTATAATTAATTTTCACAAGCTTAATTATCCTTCCAATGTTCTATAATTTTTTATGTTTTTAATTTTAAATAATTTACTATTACAATTATTATTTTATTTTTTTACTTATTATTTTGTTTTTATTAAACCCCAAAAATCACCACCAAATATTGCAAAATCAACAAATCCTTGTGCAAATAAAGGACGTTTTTTGAATATTTATTGTTTGGCTGATTATAATTGCAATAATTTAAAAAATAGAAATATTATTAAAGTAAAATAAAAAAATAATTTTTGAAAAAAATACATTTTGTTTAAAAAGGTCTGTATTCGGGGCCTTTGTTGTACACAAACAAAAATAAAAAAAGAAATGGTTAATAAACAAAGTTTTGAAGATAGAGGGAAGTTAAATGTTTTTATATTTTTTGGTATTTATTTTCTTTTAATTCTTTTATTTTTCATTTTCTTGCTTTCATTCTTGATTATTTTATTTTGATTCAAAAATTATTAAGAAAAATTTTTGGTAGAAACTAAATTAATTTTAGGCTGTCCCAAAAATACATTTAATGTTGGAATTAAATGTTTATCAACTAAAGACTGTCAGATTAAAGCAAATTTAAATTTAAAAGTTCCATTCTCTTTGCTAAAATGTTCAAAACAGATAGGAATGTGCTGTACAAATGAAGATTATTTAAAACCTTTGATGAAAAGCAAATGGTGTTTAAATTGGGGAAAGGCTTTGGGGAAGGTAGAAAAAAATTAAGAAAAAAATTATAATTCAGAAATTTGAAAATCAGAATTTAAAAATCAGAATTTTAATTTAGGAATGCACTACAAATAATGAATGTAAGAGTTTAAAAAGGCCTCAGGCTTCTTGTGTCGATGGGGAATGTTGTACTCGTCCGAGGGTAATAAATGAAGATAATGGGGAGGAGGAGAAGGAAGGTGAAAGTGATTTGATTTCGAAAGAATCAAATGAAGACAGTGAGGAAAGTGAGAAAGAAAAGAACAAAAATAAAAGTAAAAAGGAGGATGAAATGGGAAATGAAGAGGATAAATATGAAGATGATTTTGAGGATTTTAATAAAAGTTTAGAGTCTGTTGAAGATTGGGAAGAAGAAGATGTTGATAGAGGTGGAAAATTTAGAGTTTAGCAAAATTATAAATAAAATTAAAGATAAAAATGATGATATTAATGTGAATAATCAGAGAGAATTAAGTGAAGGGCGAAGAATTTGTAGGTAGGTTAAATTTAAATGTTTTGAGTATTAAAAGAAGCTTAGGTATTTATTTTTAACAAAAAGTATAATTGTAAAAAATATTGTAAAAAATAATTAGTAAAAAATAAATTATTTTCTTATGGGGGGGGAATTATGAAAAATTATTTGCTTAATATATTTTTTAACCTATAATTCATTCATATATTTATAAAATCACCAAGTTTTTTGTATTTGACCACCCTCTTTAAAATACTTTTTATTTAAAACTTACACCAACATTTAGTTAATTCCCCCTTTTTTTCAAGGAGTAAAGGTTTTATCTACAAAAAAGTTCGAAGATGCTCTCCAAATTTAACTTGTGGAAATAAATATATATTTTTATGTATTTCTGGTCATTGTTGTTTAAAAAAAGAGGAGAATTATGAGGAGGATTTAAATAATGGGAGATCACCTTTTGCCCCCTTCGGTTTTTGTCTTTTAACAAGAAAATATCGACGATTTATTGGAAGATTGTGTAATAAAATATCAGATTGTCCCAAAGCTTTTGATGTTAATAGAAAAAGAGTGCCGATTCGTTGCTTGAAAGGTTTGAATTAAAAACTGGATTTTAGGGATTGGGAGTTATGGAAAGAGAGAGAGAGAATATGTATAAATAAATTAATCTTAAGAGAATCTTCATGTTCCTCTTTTTTTGTAATTAAACAGTCATCGGGCTTATTTTTAGAATCCAAATTTCCTCGTTGCCAAATATACCCATATTTATTAAATACACCGGAGAAGTCTTAGATAAATAATATTTTTTAGAGAAAATTTTTTTATAAATTAAACTTATAAATTTAATATCTGGATATAATAATTATATTTTAAGGAATTCTTAGTTAGTGATTAAATAATTTAAATTAATAATCAAATAAAAAAAAATTAATTTTTAGGAGCGTGTTGTGCTTCTATGAGTCAAAATAAAAATGTTTGGAATAAAAAAAGTAAAAGAAATAAACTTGAAAATGTTGTTGAAGAAGAGGATAGTTGGATACTTCCACCAAAACAAAAAAATAATGGTTAAAAATATTTAATTTAAAAATAATTTGAAACTGACACAACCATGTGGTGTAAATAAAAAAATATTTAAATTCAAAAAAGGATTTAATAAATTATTTAATTTAGTAAAAAATTTAAAAGGTTTTTGTTTTGATGGTACGCCTAGCAAAACACAATGTATTAGTCAACGTGATTGCCCAAACTATAATAGGCAAATATGCGAAAATGGAATTTGTTGTTCCCCAAATATTGATCAAAAACAATGTAAAAATTAAAAAGAAATTTTTTTGAACTTTAATTTTTCAAAAAAAATTTCAAAATTTTTTTATATGCCTGTGGTGGTTTGCCAAGTTCGGGTAAATGCAACAATCTTTTAGTGGGGTTATCTGCAGGTGCTGGTTGTAAATTGAATTTTTATTGTGTTCCGCCCGGTGTTTGTTGTGAATGTAGATTTGGAATGCCTCAACAAGGGATTAAAGATTGTAATGATAATAATCAAGTAAATTTTAAATTAAAAGTTTGATTTAAATTTTTGAATTTATTTTGTATGTAAAAACAATCAGAAAAACAATTAGAGAAAATTAAAAGTTAAAATAGAATTTATAATAGATTTTTAAACTAAAATTAAAAATAATAAATTGAGGCCAGCATTTCCTTTTATTTATTTTTTATTTCTCCAACTTTTTCAGTGTAAATCAGGCTATAAATGTGAGAAACGAAATGGATTTTGCTGTCCACGATGTCCGGAAGGAAGAATGCCTTTTGGGAGTTGTTACAAAGGAAAATGTGCAGAGAAGTATTTTTGTAGTGTTGGAAATATTTGTTGTGAAATAAAAGAGAATAAATAAATATTTAAAAAAATATTTAATTAGAGATTAGATTGAGAAGATTAATCAAAATTCAAAGAAATCTTTTTAAGCAACAAACACCTTTTTCAGTCCAATCTCTAAATAAAAAATAATTTGTCTTGTCTAATTTCTTTCCAATTTTGTATAAAACATTCTAATAAATTCCAAAACAACTCCATTACTCCATCCAAAACCCGACTGAGGAGGATATTCCCCTCCAAATCCAGTTTGACCATCTCCAAACCGAACATCATATTTCTCCCACATTTGGGCTGGCTAAAAATTTATTTAAACTTTATTTTTAGTTTTCATTATAAAAAACCTTTCCTTTTTTTGGATTAAAAAATCCATTAAATGTTGTTGTTAAAAATCCATTAACTATTTTATTTGCTATATTTTTAGCTTTTTCATTGTTTTTACAATTTAAAAGGCTAATGACAAATAAATGTTGTTGTGGAGCCCATCCATTGGGGAAGTCCCATTGTTCACTTGAATTACGTTCCATAGATGAAGGAATTCCTCCTAGAATTTAAAAATATAAGGTTGATTTTCTAGGCAGAAAGCTGCTTTCCCTCTAATAGGTTCCCCTCACAAGGAAAGTAAAAAAAAGCAGAAACCTCCTTCCCTCCTCTACATTCCCTTCCCATTTAAACCTTTAAATTCAAGTGCTCCACTTTTGTACAAATAATTAACAATTCTATCACAAACATCATTCGGCTTATTCTCCAAAAGAAGAGGGTAAATATTGCTCGGGTAAAATTTATCCCTCAATCTTTTCTCAACCAAATCCAAATCATACCAAACTCCATCCTCTTTGCTATATAAAACTTGATGAATAGAATCAGTCAGATTCTGTGCCAATTCTTGATAATATTTTGCTTTTCTGATTTTTTTTTTGTAAATTAAATTTAAATATTAATAAATTTTGTCGGAATTATTTGGACGTTAACAAAACTTATGCAGAAGAAATGGAGGAAATGTTCTGATTTTTTATAATTCCAGTTCACATTACTTTTTATAAACACTTTGTTAACATACACTAGAGAATAAAATAATTTTTTTAAACTTGACATTCGTTATATTTGTTATAAATACTCGAAGCCGAAAACTTCCAAGGAACAATGGTAGCCCATTTATTTAATTTACTTACTTATTCTGGCCAATTTCTTTACTTAAATTAGCCATTGTCCAATAATTCATAGCAATAAAAACATTTAAATCTACAGGCAAAACTTTATTTGTTGAAGTCCTAACTCTACTCATTTCATTTCCCCCTCCTCCTTCCCCTCCTCC
Organism: Meloidogyne arenaria; assembly: GCA_036172955.1. Taxonomy (NCBI): domain Eukaryota; kingdom Metazoa; phylum Nematoda; class Chromadorea; order Rhabditida; family Meloidogynidae; genus Meloidogyne; species Meloidogyne arenaria. The sequence continues at coordinate 2,787,427 of JARQAB010000024.1, forward strand.
ATTTTCTGTATTATTCTTCCAATTATACCATCGAGAAGAAAAGTCAATTCCAGATTCACAAGCACTTGCTGTTGAGGACCAAAAGAATAATGGCTGCTTACTTTGAATTCCAAGTTGATAATCTTCCAAAAAATTTTCTGAACGAGGACAATTAGTTTTTGTCTGAAATTTAAATTTAACAAAGATTTTTTTCAAAATTTATTAATTTCACACCTTATATTGAAACATTAAATAATTTTTTCCTTTAAATTCAAAAATAATTGAACGATTCTGATTCCACCATTTAAGCTCTTTTTCGGCTAGAGGTAAAAATTCTTGAAGAAAACTTTTATTGTTTGTTATGTCAAAATAATCTTTAATCATTTGAGTAAAAAATGGGGGTTGGCTTCTTCTCGATAATCTTTTTTGTTTGAGAAAAAATTAAATTTTTAAATTTAAGAAATAATTACTGAATATTTCCTGAATTTGGAATAAATCCGTGATAATTTAATAAATGGGCAAAGTTTTTTAAAACGCCGTAAGAAGTTTCAATCAAATTTGAAAAGTAAAGACCTTAAATCTTTAAATTATATTTAGAAAAATTTCTGTTTTAAGTTATTCTGGTTATATAAATGGAGACCCTTTTAAATATAGTAGCAATCCGACTCCCGAGCCCCGAAGGCTTTACCCCGACCCCGAAGGGGCGGGTTGCTGCCCTAATTTTAAAAACCTATTTTCTCGGTATAATAATTATATGTATATTTATTTAAAAATAGTACCTTTCAATATCCAATAAGTATCCCAATAAAAGAAAACTTTAAAGAAACCACCAGGTACTAAAAATCTATTTGGAACAGAAATAACAGGGTAAAAATGTTGATTTTTGTGAACATCATCAATAAATTCTCGTGTAAGTAAAGGCCAAATTTGATGTAAAGCAGCAGCAAATTTTCTTTTTTTAAAATTAATTAAAATTATTTATTTATCTATTTAATTACCTCCATTTCGGGTCATTAATTAATTCAAAATTTTTAGGATTTGGTTGCCAATCAGTCAAATTGGAAGGTTTTATATAATCTGTATTTGCAAAATTTTCTTCACAAAATTGCATAAAATCCCCCTTTTTGATTACTTTTCCTCGAATAATTCTTTAAAAAAATAATGAAAATTATTATTAATTTAAATAATTAAATGTCGAGTTATTAAAAGTAGAAATGCCCAGGACTGAAAATTTTCTGTGAGTAATAACTAGGGACAGCCAAAATATGCACGGAAAATCGCCAAATATGCGCATATATATGCACCGAAAAAGCCTAAAATATGCACCAAAATATGCAAAATTTGCCAAAATATGCACTGAAATATGCACAAAAAATAGTTAAAATATGCTTTAAAAATTAATATTTTAATTTAAAGACACTAATATAGCCTTTAATTTTACATTTTAAGAGCACTTCTAAAAGATTTAGTTGATTTAAAATTTCTGCAAAAAATTTTTGTAAAAAATTTTTCCCAAAAAATTTTTCAAAAATATTTTTTCAAAAAATTTATATAAAAAAATTTTTTGACCAAAAAATTTCAAAATTTTGGTTAATTTTTGGCAAAATTTTACAAAAAATGCCAAAATATGAACCAAAATATGCAAATTTTGCCAAAATATGCACAAATATGCAAATATGCACGAAATGGTCGAAATATGCAAAGATATGCATTAAGAACCGGGTCCTAAACTGCTCGTACCTATGTAAAAACACCATTTTTGGGCATCCCACTTCAAGGCATATCCTCATACAAAACATGCATTTGCATGTTTTGGCTGTCCCTAGTAATAACAAATTAAATTCTAAACAAATAAAGGAAATTTTCAGCAATTGACTCCCGTTTATAAGTCCATCGAAAGATTATTGAAATTCATTTCTTAACAAATATTTTGGAGACACCATAAAATTCAATAGGGGATAGTCTCTTAACAAACATTTATTTATTACAAACTTGCGAAAATTTTTAAGAATTTCATTTGGTTCAAAAAGAAGTTTTGTGCCAGGGCATTGATGTTGTAATCCAAAATACCAAGCCGAACTAATTAAAGGACCTGAACAATAAATTGGGGCTAAAGGCCCTTCACAGATTGGTTCTGAACAATTTGTGATAAATCCAGGGGAAGGCTGTTGATAATTATTTGTTTCTTTTATTGTAAATTGCTGAGGGAAAATATTTTGTTGTGAAATAAATTTTTCAAATAAATTATTAGTTATTATTTTATTTTTGTGGAGGGTATTAACAGGGAATATTAAAGGAATATTTAAATATAAAGATAAAAAATAATTAAAAAATATTTTTATTTGAGACATTTTTAAAATAAATTAGAGAAAATAATTATATATTTTTTAGGGAAAACAAATTAATTATTACGGGGGTTCTCTGATAAAATTGATAAGAAAGTTAAATAAAAAGTGTGTGGACTTTAATTGTAGAGAAAAGAGGAAGTTTTTTTTATTAAAAATATTTTTACACGTATTTGTTTTGACATTTTAAATTTTTTGAACAAAAACGAGGTTAAAAACCTTTGATTGAGGTAAACTTTTGCGTCATAAATTTAGGAAAAGTGATTGGGAAAATATTCCAGAGGAAGAATGTTTTCCCTAGTTTTTTGGTCAATTCAATGTTTTTTATGTTTAAATAAGAGTCGACTTTGTCACATTTTTTATAATAAACGTAGCTAAATCCCAAAAAAATTTTTTAAATTTAAAAATTACCTTTTCCTCAATACTAACAAATTGTAAAGTAAATTCATTATCATTATTTCCCAAATAATTAATATAAACTTGCTTTATTTCAGATTTTGTTGTAAAAATTACAAATTCTTTTCCATTTCTCCATTTTAAAAAATTAATTAAAGTCAAAATAAAAATAAAAATTAAAATAAATCCTAAAATAATATAGAATAGTAGCCAATGTTTTTTCCGTAAATTTATTGGCTGAATATGCATATAATGAAGACCTTAAATGTTTGAGAAAATTAAAATTTGAAAAAGATACTCTTTTCCCCATTTTGAGGGAAAAACATAAAAATATTTTACTACTAATTTATCCGTTTTCTCCTCCAAATTAAATAAAAACCCGTTCTTTAATTGAGGAAATTAAGAACTCTGTTTAATTTAATTAATTATTTCCAGTCAATTACTTCCCCAAACATTTTAGTGAATTTAATACTTTTTTTTAAATAATTTTTCTTATGAAAAATCTAAATATAAATTTATTTAAATAAATTTAAGGGGAAATGATAGAGAAAATCAATTTAAAATTTATATGACGTGGATATTTGAAATAAAAAACTTAACATTTTTTTGTTTTCGCTGAATATTGTTGTTGGCTATTAAATAAATCGAAGTATTTTTAGTAAGATCAAAAACATTTACGTAAAATTAGGGAATAAAATTAAAAATAAATATTAAAAAAGAATTATAAAATTAAAAAAATAATTTACAAAAACTGTTGTTCAAAGTGGAGATATTGTAAAAAATCAGTGAAACTAAAAAGGAGAGATTAAGAATTGAATAAATAAATAAATATTTAATTGTAAGAAGACTAAATATATTTTAGTTATGCATTAGGGTTACCAAATCCGATTTTCGAATGCATATTAATAATATATTTTTCATTAATTTTAAATATATGACTTCCAACTTAAGTTTTTTTATATGTATATCCCACATATTTTGGCCATATAATTCTTATTTGCTATATAATAAATATTGACTGTTTTGCTATCTTTACATTTTATTTATTTATTTATCTTCCTCATTCTCTTCTTTTGATAATAGAAACACTTACTAAATATTATACTAAAAATATTTTTTGTTAAAAATTTAATATTAAAGTATACATATTAAATGAATATTATTATTTCAATTAATTTTTCTTATTTATTTTTCAACTTTTTCCTCCTTCTAAATTATATTAATTGTTTAAATATTTTACAAATTGTGCCAGGCTTCACAAATTCCCATGTTTTATTTAATTATAGACTTGCGGAAGAACTGACTAAATTAGGGCATTCTGTTGTTTTATGGACACAAATGGAAATGAATATGGTGTAGGTTATTCTTAAATTGAGAGAAATTCTAATATAAATAAAATGAAAGTTTGTAGAGATAGGGTTATAATAAATAGATTGTTAAATAATCATTCTCCTTATTTCAGTTTTACAGGAGACTTTAAATTGCCTAATGGCGTTAACGAGTAAGTTTATATTAAATATTAGTATTGTTTTTAGTATATTATAATATTATAGAATTCGCGAATCCATTCAATTCAAGGATAAATTGAAAGTTGAGGGATTAAAGGTATATAATAATTTAATCAGTAAGTATTCGTTTGGATATCTACAAAATATAATTTATCTAGAAACGATTAACACACATTTTAACCCCCATTATAAATGCTAAAGCTCTATTTGTTACGTCCGCTATATTAACATTTAAATAATTTTTATTAAGGTTTTTCAAGAAATGATTTTCGAGAGTGGCACTCCTTATGAACTTTGGTGGACCGGGAGAGAATTTAAAGTAGTAACAAATATGACTTGTTAAAATTATAAAAAATTGTCAGGAGATGCGTTTGGAAGCATGTGAACAAATGCTTGGGGAAGGACGTGCAAAATTGCTTTCCTCTGTAGAATACCAAAAATTTGATTTGGCAATTGGACATTTTCATGATTTGTTTGTTTTTTAATGGCTGAGAATTATTATCTAAATTTTTGTTAAAGTTGTCCAGTAGCAATGGCCCGTTCTGTGGGAGTTTCTAGAGTAAACTATCTTTTGGAATATTTGAAATAAATTATAAAATGATAAAAGACAATTTATTTTATTTTTCACAGATTGTTTGGATTACTCATGGCCCTTCTCTTTATGATTTTACTTCTTTATCCGTAATCTTTCTTTCTAACGTGTAATTTAAATATCCACATTTCCAGCTTGGTCTACGGACATTCCCTTCATTTGTCCCAAACCCTCTTTCCTTCAATTCAGACAGAATGGTTTGAATATTAATTTTGGAATTGAAGTTTTATTTTAAGAATTTTTTTCAACGCCTAATTAATGTAATTTGGCATTTTTCTGGTATAGAATTTGTAAATCTTCCAAATGGTTTTATCATTTAAGATATTTTAATTATATATTTTTTCAGTTTTACTTCATGAAGAGAATTCTTTATACAAAAAATGTTTTTTTAAATTATACATATTTAAAAAATTTAAATATTTTTAAAAGTTTTTCCAAAATCTAAAAATCTTTGGACTATTGGTCAACAAGTTTCTGTCCTTTTATTAAATGGAGAACGTTTCCTAGACTTCCCAAGGCCATTTCCTACATTTATTTTAAATTTGGGTTCACTAGCTTCTAAACAACAAAAGTTAAACAAATTAATTTTGGATCCAGAAATCGAGTCTATTTATTCGAAGAAGGAAAGTAAAGGTTGGTTGAGGGCTTTGCTTTCAGTTATTTTATTTTAGGTGTTGTCATCTTTTCAATGGTTTCTATTATGCGTTTTATATTATGATTAAAACTGGAGTTTTTAGTCAATTAAAAACTACAAAAAGTTGGGTAAAATAATCACAAAAATCCAAAAAAAAACTTTACATTATGCCGACTCGAATAAAAAACTTCCTTTGACTAAAAATCTCATCCTTAATTACAATTAACTTTTGACTATTAATAAAAGGGAACAGTATCAAACACAACAAATATGCCTTTGCGAATGACTAAAAGTTTCTTGAATGCATTCGGTCGAATTTCTGAATATGATTTTTTGTGGAAAACTGAACAAACAGAAATTGAAGGGATTGAGGGGTTTAATAATGTACATTTGCGTCGATGGATTAATCAGAAAGAATTAATTAGTTTGTTAATTAATTTTTTAAATCTCCCGGACAAAGTAACAAATATCTTAAGAGGATTTCCTATCTGATTTAAGGACATTTTTTTATTTAGGGCATCCTTATTGGGCGTGTCCTTGGGGATTTTTAAAGTTAAAGTCTGTTAATTTGAGATTAATTCTCATTTAAATCCATTATTATTTTAAAAAAGATTCCCTTTTATAATACTTTAGGTCAAGAGAAAAGTCCCTATAGATGTTTCGAATAGTTGAGTGCCAAAAAACATTGAAATATAAATATCTCTCAACAATAACCTTTTTTAAAATTAATTTAATTCTAAAAAACTCTTTTTAAAAAGAACATCCAAAAACTCGCCTTTTATTTGCCCATGGAGGTTATAGCAGTTTTCTTGAGGCCGCAAAGGCAGGAATTCCTATTTTGCTTGTCCCTCTCTTTGCCGATCAAGGCATTAATGCAAAACGAGCACAACGTTTTGGGATTTGTGAAATTCTTGACAAAAAAACTTTAAATGAAAAAATTGTTGAAGAATTACTTCGAAAAATGCTCAATGATGATCGGTTAAAAATTTTTTTCTATCTTTGTTATTTATTAGAACATTTTTCAGTTATCATAGAAATGCACGTAAACTTTCGGTATTTTTATTTTAAATTTTAATAATTGTTTAAGGAAAATTCAGATAAATATAACTCTATTTTTCTAGGCAATGCTTGCAGACAACCCACCTTCCTCCCTTTCAATGCCTTCGTTAGAATATGGTTTAAGGCTGGCAGTATCATCAAAACCCGATTATTTTTCTCTCAAATTTGCCCAAAAACTTGGATTTTTAGAACATTTTAATGTTGATTTAATTATTATTATTTTTATTTTAATTTATTTTTTGTCTTTTTAATATTAATTAATTTACAAAAATATAATTAAAAAATTATTTGTAAAAAAATATTTAATAATATTTATGTACAATTTAAATACAAATAAATATTTAATTTAAATTTACATTTTCGTTTAAATCCCTCTTTCATTAATTCATTTTATTATTTCAGTTAATTTTAGGACTGAGCAATTCCTTCGGGTCTAATCTTGTTTCCAACGAGTCGGTTACTGTATAGAAATTTTTTATTTTTAATAAAAGATTTTGGGATAAAATTGTCCTTTAGGGGTTCTTTTGTCAACAAAATTTAGTATTTTTTCCTTTCTTGAAAAGTTAATAATTGCCAGACTTCCCTCTTTAATTTCATTTTATTTTTTCTATGGCATTCATTTACCCAATAAAATTAGAAATTTGACACATAAGAAATGAAAGAAATATTTTTATAAAATAAAACAAACAAAAATTTTTATATCATCCCATCTAAATGAAAAACTTTTTTCTGTTATATAAGGCTTTATTTTATAATAATTTCTGAATAGTGTTTGCGGAAGTTTCTTTTCTAATTCTTCATTGAGTAATTAAATGTCATAGGAAAATAAAATTGAAGAAGAAAGTCCGCTTTTTGATTAAGGAAACCCAAAAAATTTGCCTAACAGAAATGCTTGCTAATTTTTCGAGAGGGATTTTTACTTTTGGGAATTATTTCTTTGCATTTATCCTTTTAATTTTTATTTATATAAACAAAAAACTGTTTGTTTTCAAAGTCGAAATTTAGATATTTAAAAAAGCAAAACCTAATTGGTCAATTTTTGGCCCCAAAGACAGCGAAAGAACAACCAAAACGACAGCAATTACCTTAAATATTTAATAAATTTAACGTGCATTTTGTTTTTGCTAAAACTTTTCCCAAACTTAATAAGACTAGTATTTCCTTTTTTTATTAGAGCCAGAACTCTCCGGAAATTTTTTTGTTATAACTAATGTGTATAGAAGACTATATTACCTACAAATGAGAATTCAAGGGAATTCTCATTTGGTCATAATTTTGTCTAGAATCATTGAATCATTTTGAGCTTGGTTTAGATATACAATAAATAACAATAAATTTCATGTTTTAGTTTGTGGGCAGTTTTTTTAATAGCGGTAAAAGATAGAGGAATTAATTAATATATTCTATTTTCCAAAGTTTAATTTTTAATAAAAAAAAAAGAAAAAAATTATTAATTTTTATTAAGATTATTAATTTTAATTTTGTAAAACAAAATTCGTTCTAGTATATTTTATAAAAATTAAATACAAACCGTTAAAAGAACTGTTACAAAAATAATTACACGCTTAAGAATTAAATTATTTTCATTTATTGTTGTTGGAATTTTATCCATAAAATAAATTAATATAATTATTTTGAATAATTTTTAGTTTTCGGGTAAAAAATTCTTTTAAGCTAAATAAAAAAAATTCAAAAAACTTTTTTTTTAAATTTTTCTCAGAGTATTTAGTAAATTAAATTTTTTATAAACATATTTTTTAAATAAATTTGCTTTTTATGTCAGAATTTTTTTTATTCTTTGCATATAATAACTCAAAAAATGAATAACTCAAAAGCTGAATAACTCAAGTTGAATAACTCAAAAGCTCTCCACAAGTATGCAGAATTTATGTATTTATGTGTGTACATTTAAAGTTTCCGCTCTTGAATTTTAAAGTTTTTTACGGTTGATTTAAATATAGAAAAGGTTAAAATGCTTAAATTTAAAAGAAGAGCACAAGAAAATAAGGAAATATTTATAAATTGAGTTAAGTGAGTTGAGTATTTATTTGATAAATGTTTATGTAAAAAGGAGAAGTGTCTGGTGAGTAAGAAAAAATTAACTTAGAAATTGACAGAAAGTAGTAAATATTTTTTATTTGCCAGCTTCTTTAAACAAATTTCATTAGCATTCTTTATGTTTATTCGAGAGGAAAAGCGCCGCTTTTAAGAAAAATAAGAGAGGAAAGTTACTAGCTTTGTTAAAAATTAAATTTCTTTCTCTTTTTCTTCTTATATTTTCTAGTCTTATAAATTATTTAAATGTTATGGCACCAGTATAGTCTTATCTTCTGTCTAAACACACCACGTTGACTTTTTTTGAAATTTGTAGTTTCATTACAATAAAATATTTAATCACAAATTACATTGACAATTAAGGAACAAAAATAGGCATATAGGGGCACAATAGCAACAACAATAATTATTACATCATTTAGAATATCTTTATTTATTTATCATCTCCTATCCTATCTTCCTTCATCTTTCTGCCTTCTTTTGTTTATGGCTTTTTCGACGATGGGCCAGCACAGTACGCAGACACATTGCAGATACTTCCAATCAAGAGGAAACTTTAAAAAAACAAAAGAAATTATTTCTTCCATAAAAATATCCAAGTAAAAACTTACGTTCCCAACACCGCTCCAAACCCAACAAATCCAGAGATAGCATAGTGCTTAGTTTGGAACTCGCAGTCATCGGCAGAGACAAGTTGAAGAAGAATAGCAATAGTGACCACAACCATTAGGGACACAAACTTTCCTTGCACCATTGTAGCAGTTTCCCTTTTGTTGTTGTTGTCGTCGTTGAGCGAATAGATGAATAATACAGCAGCAATACACTTTTGGGGATTTAGATAAATTAGATATGCTTTTATAGTTTTTCGAAGTTTGCTGTTTTATTAGACTGGGCACATAAAAACCTTGAGCACATAAAAAATGCCAAAATAAAGGTAACTCAAATTAAAAATAAAATTAACTAGTCTTGAGAACCGAGTAGCTCAACAATGTTCAGCATTGACTGGACAAGCTATGTCAAAACGTGTTCGATCATGGTGACTCTGTTTCATTCAACTATATTATAATTATTTTTTATCCTACATTTAGGTTTTCAACAAAAATAAAATTTATTTATTTGATTTTTTTAAATATTCACAATCTGTTTCTAATAAAAATTCATTTTTTAAAAATGTGAACAAAATATAAATATTTATTGAAAATTTTTAAAATAAATAAAATAAGTAAAATCATTTTTTTGGTAAATAAATAATTCTTAATTTAAAAATCAGAAAATTTATATTCGAATAAAATCAGAATTTTTAAAATTAAATTTAGAAAATCAGAATTATTTTTAAATTTCAGAAAATAAATTTTAAATGACAAATTACAAAATTCTTCTATTTTTTATATTTAATTTAATTTTAATTATTAAAATAAATGGAATTGAGGAAAAAGAAAATTCCCTTAAAAATATTAATTCTGACGGAAAATATTTTTATTATGAAGTAAATTTAATTAAATTTAAATTATTTTTTTAAATACTATTTTAGACTGATATACCATCTAAACGATCTAAACGATCACAAAAAGTATACAAAAAAGCTGAAAGAGAATATCGTATTAGAGGTATTAATGATTTAATAAATAAATTTTTAACAAATATAATTTTAAAGATATGAGCAGTTCACAATGGCAACAACGGCAACGCGGCAAAAAAGTGCCTAAAACTGTTTGGGACCCATAAAACAATTAATAATTAAAAAATAATTATTAAAATTTATTTAAAAATATACTAAATGAATAAATTTATTTGGACAATTTTCTTTGTTGTTATTTTTGGGTATTCATGTACCTAAAACTGTTTGGGACCCATAAAACAATTAATAATTAAAAAATTAACAAAAATTAACAAATACAAAACTAACAAATATAATTAACAAATATAAAGATTTAAATTTACATGAGTCTAAAATTTAAAATTAAATCTTATTACGAAATTTACCAAAAATGGTTTGTTAAAATAAGATTCTTTCAAAATTAAAAAAACTCTCGGACTATGTTCTTTTTTTCTTTAAATTTCTTTGAATTATCTTTGGAGAAACTCCAAAAATTCTACTTGATATGTATATTAAAACAAAAATTTTGTTCTTATTTTCTGTCTAATAGGAAATAAAGGAATTTTAATCATTTTATTTATTAAAATTCCTTATTTTACCCCAAAAATATAAAATTTTTGACATTTTTAATTTTTATTTATTTTATTGCTTTTTCACTTTTATTTGATATATTTTTTTAATTTATGCGAGCGATGGAATGAAATTAATTCAAATAAAAAAATAAATTTTAAAAAGCATCCAAATCATTTTTTAAAATTTATTTAAAATGATATTCATTTATTTTAAAATATTTTTAACAAAAATAATATTTTTTGTTTTAATTAATTTTACATTAGAACAAAAAGAAACTAATAATATAACGACACCGGTAATTAAAAATTAATTAATTTTTGAATTATTTTATAAATTTAAATTTAAGTCCCCACCACCATTTAACACATTTAATTCTTTACAATTAATATCAAAAAATCTTTCCCAATGCCATATTTTGTTAGAAAAAATTCCTGAAGAATTAAAAGAATATAATAAACAATTGGAATATGCATTGAAATTGGCAAATAATATTTCGAGTGAAGTTGGGGAAGTTTTGTTGATAAATGAAGAAAAAGAACTTCCTGGGCAATTACAAGACCACCATCGGGAATGGACAATAAATGGGGATATTGTTAGTTTTTGAGTTTAAATTATATCTAGTCAGCAAGATAAAATTTGTGCATAGATAACGTTCAAGTATTTAATTTTTAATAGTAAATTAAATTAAATATTTAATTTTTAATAAAAGGAGATTGAAAATGAACCAGAAATTCTGAAAGGCAATAATGACGGCATAAAAATCTTAAAAAATAATTTTTTTGAATTGAACAAAACAGAATTGTTAACTTTGGAAAACATTGATAAATATTTGGAAAGGCAGCTTAGACAAGCAAAAAATAAGTATAAAAATATTTAAAATAAATAAATAAATATTTTTTATACTAAAAAAGACATTGTCTTCTATCGTTAGTCAATAAATTAGCCAAAATACAGAAATCCTCAGTTAATTTTCGAATTGAAGCTACAGGATTAAATAAAGTATTTTTTAATTTATTTTCTGAAAATAAATTTCTTTAAAAGGAAATAAAAGAATTATTAAATAATTCTTCTACAAATTATTTAGAATTAGCTAAAGCAGAGATTAAATTAACTAATTCTGATAAAGATGTTAGTTCTAGTATGGATATTTATGGAATAATTACTGGGGGAGACAAACAAAAGATTTTTTATGGAATTTCGGCAGTAAGTTAATTAATTATTAAAAAGGGGGGTTTGTAAGAGAAACTAAACTAATTAAAAATAAATTTAATTAAATTGTACTTAATGTTTTTAACCATACAAAATTTATTTGGATTTAAAAGATTAATTAAAGTATTGTTAAACAAACATATAGTTTTAACAAAAAATTTTAACTATGAAAAGTTAAAAATAAATAAAAATTTTATAGACAAATTTTCAAAATCGTGCAAAATCTAATAAATTTCCAACAGGTGGATATAATGTAATTAATTAATAAATAAATAGTTTTTTAATTTTCTATTTTTATTTATAGTTGTTCTCGGGCATTTTAAATTTTCTAAATAATATTGGATAATTAATAAATGAATTTTAAGAAAAGAATCATATAAAAATCTTTCGTATATTTTTGTTCACCTTTAATGTTAAATAAATAAAATATTTTATTTAATAAAATAATTTAATTTTATAATCTTTGTTATTTTTTATTGGGTTGGATGTATTTTTATATTTTTTTATATTAACAATATTTCTTTAAATTTTTATCAAAAAAAATTTTAAAATATCTATCATGACATTTAAATTTAAATAAAAAAAGAATAAATTCTTCAATTGTACTCTAAATATTATAAAATATTAATTAGTAATTTGTAAATAGATTTTTAATTAAAATTCTTCGAATATAATGAAAATAATTTTATTTCATTAAAAATAATTATTATCATTACTGTAATATGTATTATTTTATTTTTTTTTTGATGCTGTTGTTCTTGGCAATGTTTTTTTATAAATACTGAAAGAAGAAACACTACAAAATTTATATTATATAAAGAAACTTTGGGATTAAAATTTAAAAACTAATTCCGGCCGGCCGAAGGCCGGCCGCTTCCCCGAAGCCTGACATCCTGGGGGCAACTTTTTACGCCGCATTCAGGAAAATTATAGCCGTGGCGCCACGACTTTTCCTTTGCGCCGAAACGACCCTATGAGTTTTGCTATCTCGTGAACTACAAGTCAGAGCGTGAAGGTCTCGCTTGGAGGGCCCTGGCCCACGATTAGTAGATATCAATGAAAAAAAAAATTTCGAAATTCGATGAAGTCTAAATACCGAAGTGCCTTGTCATTGGTTTTTAATTGGTCCGCAAACCAATTAATTGGTTTGTTTTTTACTTATATCTTGTGAACGGCTGGGAGGATTAAGATGGGACCTGAGGGGTATTAGGTAAGTGGATATGGGTAATTTTTTGGGGTGGGTCATTTTGGTGCCGCACTTGAGTGTAGCACCGAAGTGGCCGGATGAAAATTTCAACGCGTTATAACGCGTTTTTAAGAAGTGGGGGGATTTCGGGCTTGGGAGCAATGTTGTAGGGTGGGATGTTGGGAAAATATTTGGTGTTGGACATTAGAGTCTCGGGTGAACTTTTGGGGGTGTTTTGGGTCAAAGAGTCGGGGTCGAAAAGTCGACTTTTTTTAAAAGGTCGTTTCGGCTCTCTTCGATAGCCAGTTCGAAAGAGCGTCCCCTGGCGGTCAGAAAAAGGTATCATATGTCGGGGGTCCACTTGAGTCTCGAAAAGTTATAGCCAAATTGGCAAAATGTCGCAAAACTTTATGAGACTCTAACGTCCCGGGGAAATTTTTTAAAATTTTTTCGAGGCCGGATTCGTACTCAGCGGGTGTCAAAGCACCATATAGGTCGAATTTTGGGTCAAAATTCGAAAATTTTGAAAAAAAAAATTCGAAAAAAAATTCGAAAAAAACCTTAACTTTTTTTGGGGTGGACGGATTTGGATGGGGTTTCTTTCTAAAAATAGTACTAAAAATTAGATATTTTTAGAGTGAAGAAAATTTCGAAAAAAGTCGAAATTGAACCCGTAGGGGTCGAATTTCGAAAACCCAAAAAATTTTCGGTTTTTCAAAAAAATTTCGGGATTTTTGCCGGGGGTTCGAGCCGAAGGTATTTTTCCTATATAGAGCAGAATTTTCTGCATAGAATAAGCTTTTAAAATTTTTCAAAAAAGTCAACTTTCAAAAAGTTATGATTTTTTGAAAATTTGGTCGATTTTTTCGGCCGAAATTTTCGGCCAAAAAATTAAATTTTTCAAAATGGCCATAAATAGGCCAAATGTTATATCAATCGAAAGCCCTTGTCATGTGGAGTCCAAAAATAATTTTTGCGAAATTTTCTGACCATTTTGGCAAAAGTTAGAGTCGGTCGAAATTTTGGGGGTGGGCGGTACCATACCCAGTAGGGTACCGAAAGAGTGGTAATTAATAAAAAAGACTTACGTTATATTGTAGAGCAACATAAAATCCATCAACAAATATATACTCTGTTTAGGGGGTAACTTGAGTCTGACAAAATTATGTGGGTCAAGTTTCGAGAATGGGGGTTTTTGGGGCCGAAGGCCCCAAAACCGAGGCAGAAGGCCGAGGGGGATTTAAACGCTGCGTTTGGGGGGCCGAAGGCCCCCCAAACGCCTCGGGTCAACCTACCACAGCTGCCTAAAAGCATAGTATCCGTTTAAACGTTGCGTTTGGGGGGCCGAAGGCCCCCCAAACGCTTCGGGACAACCCACCTCATCTGCCAAAAGGCATAGTATCCGTCTAAACGGTGGGTTTGGGGGGCCGAAGGCCCCCCAAACCCATAAAAAGGCAATGTATCCAACTAAACGCTGGGTTTGGGGGGCCGAAGGCCCCCCAAACACCCCGATTCAACCCATCACAGCTACCAAAAGGCAAAGTATTCAACTAAACGCTGGGTTTGGGGGGCCGAAGGCCCCCCAAACGCCCCGAATCAACCCACCACTGTTATCTAAAGGCACAGCATCCAACTAAACGCTGGGTTTGGGGGGCCGAAGGCCCCCCAAACACCCCGATTCAACCCATTACAGCTACCAAAAGGCACAGCATCCAATTAAACGCTGGGTTTGGGGGGCCGAAGGCCCCCCAAACACCCCGATTCAACCCACAACAGCTACCAAAAGGCAAAGTATCCAACTAAACGCTGGGTTTGGGGGGCCGAAGGCCCCCCAAACGCCCCGAATCAACCCACAACAGCTACCAAAAGGCAAAGTATCCAACTAAACGCTGGGTTTGGGGGGCCGAAGGCCCCCCAAACGCCCCGAATCAACCCACAACAGCTACCAAAAGGCACAGCATCCAACTAAACGCTGGGTTTGGGGGGCCGAATGCCCCCCAAAGCGTCTAAGCGCGCGTTTGGGGGGCCGAAGGCCCCCCAAACGCCCCGAATCAACCCACAACAGCTACCAAAAGGCAAAGTATCCAACTAAACGCTGGGTTTGGGGGCCGAAGGCCCCCCAAACGCCCCGAATCACCCCACAACAGCTACAAAATGGAACAGAATCCAACTAACCGCTGGGTTGGGGGGGCGAAGGCCCCCCAAACGCCCCGAATCAACCCACAACAGCTACCAAAAGGCACAGCATCCAACTAAACGCTGGGTTTGGGGGGCCGAAGGCCCCCCAAACGCCCCGAATCAACCAACCACTGTTATCTAAAGGCACAGCATCCAATTAAACGCTGGGTTTGGGGGGCCGAAGGCCCCCCAAACACCCCGATTCAACCCATCACAGCTACCAAAAGGCAAAGTATTCAACTAAACGCTGGGTTTGGGGGGCCGAAGGCCCCCCAAACGCCCCGAATCAACCCACCACAGTTATCTAAAGGCACAGCATCCAACTAAACGCTGGGTTTGGGGGCCGAAGGCCCCCCAAACGCCCCGAATCAACCCACCACAGCTACCAAAAGGCACTCGAAAGGAAAAGGGGGCCGAAGGCCCCCAAAATCCAAAGCCAAGTATTCTAAATATATTTAACGTATTTCGCCAAGCAAAAAAGAAAATCTAGCGTCCTTTTAAAGCCGCAGGCTTTCCACGCGCGTCCCTGGACGCGCCCCAAAGCACTAGCAGCGCGCGAAGCGCGCCCCAAAGCCGTTAGGCTTTCCAAAACCAAAAAGTATGGTACCAAAGGCTCCCCCCGATAAAACTAAACCGCCAGAGTAAAAAAACGGGCATTCAGCTACACGCCCTTCAGCTAGTTAATAATTAAATAAAATTACAAAATTAAGAAATAAGAAAGCACTAGATAAAATTTTAGATTTGTGATGGAAATGACATCTATCAATACATTTGAAGCGCTTTTTCAGGTAAATTAAAAATACTTTCAGGATTGGATATAAAAATTAATTAGAGATTTTAAAATAAATTTTTATTTAAATATTCCCTTAGTTGTTTTTATTTATTTTGATCACAAAATATAAAAAAATATTTCCATATTAAATTTATGCGAGAAAGGAAGAATTCTTAAAAAATAAAAAAAAAGAAATTTAAAAAGAAATAAAATTATGTTCAATTTCACATCATTTTTTTTTTTAAATAAATAATTTAAAAAATATTTAATCGTCTCCCAATATTTCCTCTCAAAAATGTATTTTAAAATAATTCTATTAATTATTATTTATATTATAAATCAAGTAAAAATAACAGAAAATGCTCCTTTAAATGAAGAAAGCAGCACTTTAGAATATTATTATAATAAAAATTTGGAATATTTAGAAATTGAGGCGAATGCCGAGTTTTTGAAGTCAACAACTTTACCATCTTTGGATGAGGTAGTTGATAATAGAATATATAAATATAATTTAAAAATTATCAAATAATTGTTTCCAGGCAAAATTTAAGAAACGTTCAAAACGGATGCTCGCACCTACAGTTGCTTTACCACCCCCGTATGTTCTCATTAATTTAAATTTACTCACTTTTTATCATTAAGAAGTGAAAAAAGCTCAGAAAATGGCAATGGGTTTTTAATTTTAAATTTATAAATTATGGCGATTAAATTAAAAGTTTTTATCATGGAATATTAAAAAATCATAATTTAAAAAATTCAAATTAAATAAACTTTTAATCGCCATTTTGTAAATATTTTATCTTATTTTAAACCTTAGATGTGTATTTTGTGGCAATCAACAAAATTTATGAACTTGATGAATATAAATTTTTGTGATATATAAATTTTACTTAATCAAATTTTTATAAAAATTTTAAAATTAAAATAACTATGTAGTGAATGAATACGATGTAAATAAGGGATATTGCTCCCAAGTCTACCTAATTCCATATTTTTGACTTTTTTGTTTCCGTTTCTGACTCTCTCTTCCTCCAAAATTTAGGAATAACGTATTTAGATACTCACACGCCCTCAATTAATCACTCTCCCTCGATTATTTAGCTAGTTTTTCTTAACTGTTAGGGATTGTGATAAAAGTTCACGACCAAATAATATACATACATCCCTAAGAATCAAATAAGGTTCAAAGTTTTAAATCAACAAATAAGTGAACCTTAAGTGTTTTTTAGTTCGAGCTCCTAAAATTCATTGACGCCAAATAATCTGCGCCGAAACGTCAAATTCAATTCCCCTTATAAAACCTATACCTTTTGGCTTCAAATTTTTAGTTAAAACTTGAATCCAAAAGGTTCAGGTTTTGTAGTGGAGGCGGATGAAGACAAATCGGCGCCGAATATTTGGCGTCAATATTTTAGTTCGTAAAATTTTTTTCTATGGCTAGTCTATCCATTTTGTTAAAATTCCCTGTATTGTTAACTTTCGAATGATATTATTGTTAATAAAGTTAGCAAATTTAAAAGATACGGGTAAGGAAATAACTTCGGCGCCAAGTTGTTAGCGCCAAATTGTCTTTTTAATCCTAAAGGTTTAGGCTTCAATAGGTTTAGGCTTTAAATGAACTTTTCGGCGCTGCCAGGTTGGCGGCGCCTGTATTTTTGTTCTCTAAACTTTAACGCGCGTTACATTTCGTGGACATTATTTGGAATTTATTTTTAGTATGAAATGGGATTAACAAAGTAACAACGGATAAAAAAAGTATCTTTGTAAATTGATTGCTCAAATTCTTTTTTAATTTGATTATTCCGACTCAAATTTTTTTGAAAGGCAAAAGAGTTACAAATTTTTCGACTTTTCATTTAATTTTTGCTTATTTTTTTCATTTTAGAATTTAAAAATGGAACAGTCTTCTAAAAATTCTAAAAACACTTCTAGTGAAAATACTAATTCGCAGAAAAAAGCCCGTCAATTTGACTTTGATTTACTTTTTGCTCAAACAATTGAATCAAAACAAACAGAACAAGAATCTGCTGATTTTAGGCGAATTTCCTTGCAGGGTGGAGTTGATGAAATAACAAAAATTTACAGAAATGTTGAAGCAAATAAACAGGTAAAATAAAAAAGATTTAACAAAAATTTTTGTTAAATTTTTTGTGTTTTCTGTTTTTACTATTGAATGAAAGAGAATTTGTCTAAATTTTCTTTAGCCGTAATTTATTTTAAAAACTAGGGTAGTTGGCGTCCGGTTATTAACCGGTACCGCCGGTTTTCGGTTAATCTAAATTTTAGAAACCCGGTTTTCGGTTTTGAGTTTTAGGCAAATACCGGTTTTATTTTGGGCGAATTTTTAATAAAATCGCTCATTTTCACAAATTTCCGGTTTTCGGTTTATAAAATTTTCTAAAAACGGTTAATTTTTGGCAAAAAATTTCAAAAATTCCGGGTTTAAAACCGGTCGCCAACTACCCTATTAAAAACTTTTGATTCAAAAATTTAGGAAGATGATTTTGTTGGTCCACCTATTCCAGAAAATTTAAAGAATTCACAGCAAGAGGATGAAGATGAAGAAGTGGTTGGACCTCCGCTCCCTTCCGATTTTGTATTGGACAAAAATGTTTTAATTGAAAATGCAGATGATGCTGGATTTGACGAGGATGAGGTTAGTAAATAAATTAATTATTTTTATATTTCTTTTAATTTCAGATAAATGTGTCGAGTGTCATTCCAGCCTCTTACGAAGTTTCGGTCAAAACTGACACAACAAAAGCAATAACGGCTTTAGCATTTGATCTCCAAGGGGCTAAATTTGCAATTGGTACTTATTCTTATTCTGTTAGTATTTATGAATTTCAACGAATGGATAGTTCTATGAGTTCTTTCAGACAAATTTATCCTTGTGAAAGGTATTTTTTCTAAAATTATTTTTAAATTGTTAAAAAATTTTTTCTTTTTTAATATTTTTTCGAAAAAATTTTTAAATTTTTTCTCAGAATTTTTAAAAAAATTTTTCAAAGATCATATTATTTTTTGATTGTTTGTGTTAAATTTTTAATTTTTACTCCCCCATCACCATCACCAATCAATTTCTCTTTTATTTATTTCTAAAATTTTAGTCACATAATCAACGATTTGGCATTCAGTAACAATGCTGAAAATTTATTAGTTGGAAGTAGCAGTCCAATACTCAGATTGCTTGATAGACAAGGTTCTCAATGGGCAGAGACTGTTAGAGGTTTTATTTTTTAATTAAAAAATATTTTTTTTTTAATTTTAAGGAGATCAATATTTGGTAGATCCAGCAAATACAAAAGGACACACTGCAGCAATTAATTCTGTTTGTTGGCATCCTTTGAGTAAAAATGAATTTTTGACTTGTGCGGATGATGGGTTTGTTTATTTTTTATTTAAAATATTTTTTTAATTATTTTTATAAAAAAGGTAAAAAACGATTTCTAAGTGTCATTGGCTTTCGTTTTTTTGATTAATTTGCATGGTAATTTCTCACTAACCTTTTTCCTATTTTTAAATTGATCAAACTCTTTTTTATTTAGATAATTTATTATAATTGTCTTAACCCAAGTCTAGAACTATTTAAAAAATGTTTGAAAATAAATTTAAAAAATTCTCTTTTTAGTTTATACACTTAAATTTTTCTCTTTTTATTTTTTTAGAACTTTACGTATTTGGGATATTAATGATTACAAAGATGTAACAAAATGTATAAATACTCAACGTAAATTAATTAAAACAAAAAATTCAACGGGTAAACGTGCACTAGCTACTACTTGTTGTTATTCTAGAGATGGGAAATTAATTGCTGCAGGTTGTGATGATGGGTCTATTCAAATTTGGAAAAATGGAAAACTTTTTGTAAAAATTTTTTAAAATATTTTTTATTAAAACCTAGCGAGTTTTAATTTATATTTTGATATTTTTAATGAATTATTTTTTAAAATTATTTTTAATATTCAGACAATTCTTCTTTTAGGTAAATACAACATATTTGTGTAGAACTGCTCATACTGGTTTAATAACTCGATTACAATTTTCACCTGATAATGAAAGAATTATTTCTCGTTCAAGTGAAAATATTTTTTTTATTTTCTTAAATTTATCTGGTATTTTTTCAGTGGATGATTCTTTAAAATTATGGTCCTTGAAAGACTTCAAAAAACCTTTAAAAGTAGCAACAAATTTAAAAACAATATTTCCCCAAACAGATTGTGGTTATAGCCCTCATGCAGAATTTATATTTACAGCAACAAATGACAAAACTAGAGAAGGAGGGGAAAATGGTTCTTTATTGTTTTTTGATTCCGAAACACTTGAATTACTTTACAAAATTGAATATGAAAATCAGGTTTATTTTTAGAAGAATTCTGAGTTTCTTTTCATGTTTATTATTGTAGAGGATCAGAATTTTATAAGAATTTTCGAGTTTGTCCAGAAATTCTAGGCGCTAAAGGATTTTTAGGATTTACGGGACTCTGATGTTTTGAACTAAAGCCTTGTCGTATGATCATAAATCGATTTCCCCACTCTTCTTAGGTCTTTTGGGGTTTTTTTTAATTCCGAAACAATTCCTTTTTCAAATTATTTTTTAAATTTTAAGGGCTGTATTAGAGCATTATGGCATCCAAAAATTAATCAAATCTTTGTTGGATTAAGTGATGGAACTTGTAAAATTTATTACGATCCTTCAATTAGTGTTCGTGGTGCAATTCAATGTGTTGGTAGACCAATAAAACGTTCAAGAGAAAAAGAAGTTGTTAAAGAAGAATTAATATTATCACGTTAGTTTTAAATAAAAATATTTTTTTGAAAAAAATAATTTGTTTTTAGCCTTAACTCTTGAAATGTTTCAACCTCGAGGTGAAGATGGAGAAGAACGTGAAGTAACTGAATGGAGATTAAGAAAATATTTAAGAATGCAAAGTAAACAGAAAAGGCCCCAATTTAGACAACCTGCCGCTATGCCTATGTCTGGTCCAAGTAAAATTTTATTTTTTAAAAGAATATTTGAATTTTTTTTAAATTTAATTTCAATTAAGAGGAAATAATCTTTTAATAATTAAAAAAAATTTTCGAGAAAATGTTGTCAATTTTTTTTGAAATTAAATGAAAAATTTTTCATATTTTGTAGGTACCGGTGGTCGAATACGTCCACAGGGTGGAACGTTACATGGCTTTATAGCTAAAGAAATGGGATTAGTTAGAAATAAAGAATTTATTGATGATGAAGATATTCGTTCAGCCATTCTTCGGCATGCTGAAGAGGTTAAAGAGAATATTAAATTTAATTAATTTTAAATTTATTCAGGCTGAGAAAGACCCTCAATTTATTACAAAAGCCTATACTTTAACACAGCCAAATCCTGTATTTCAAGAATCAACAGAAGAGGAAAAGGGAGAGGGGGAAGAAGATGAGCCTGTTTATAAAGTACCCAGATTGGGCTAAAAAAAGGGAACATTTTGGGGATTTTTTTTTGATTTTCTACATATTATTAAACAAAATTTTTTAAATTTATTTGCAAATTTAATTATAAGGTTGGAAATAGAATTTTTTAGCAGATGTTATAATTATATACATTTTTTCCAATAAAAATCTATTTTTATTGGCAACTTTCTAAATTAAAGGAAAAGACGTCAGAAATGAGTGAAACACTTCAAAATAAATTATTAAATAAAAAATATTTTTTTATTTAAGATGAGAAATGTAGAAGACTTAGATTTGTATGTAGTTTTTAATTCCAAAAAGTTTAAGATTTATACATAAAAGAAAATTTAGAAAAATTTTAATCATTTTAATTTTAAAAATTAAAAAAATATTTTAAATTATATATTTATTTTCTTAAAATTAAATTAAAATTTTTTTAAAATTATTTCTTAAAATAAAACAATATCTTAAAATTTTATATTTAATTTTTCTAGTAAAAATTTTTTTCCTTTCAACCTCATTTATTTTCCCATTCTTTAAAATTACCATACTCTCTATGAATTACCAATAAATTAGCTAGTATTTTGTTAAATTATTAAAAAAATTTTTTTTTTCAAGTACAAAATACTTGCTTTAGTTTTTTAATTTTATTTTGTTGAAAAAATTTATTAAATTATTCTTATAAAATGTATTAAAATTTTAGTTGATTATTAACCCCCATAAAAACAATTTTGAACTTTTTGTATTACGTTTAAGGTTATAATTTTCATTAGACATTAAATAAAAAAAAATAGTTTTCTTTAAAAAATATTTCGGCACTCTCGGTATAACACCACTTAACATCCATCCCTAAAATATTCTCCATTTCTTTATTTTCTATCCCCCATTTTAATTACACATTTTTGAACGGAAATAATTTTAAGGATTTAAACATTTGAATGTTTATTTATAATTAAACAATGAATAAATAAATAAAATATTTTTTAATTTCTCATTTCCCTTCGTTCATTTACGCAAATGTCTACATTTTTTTGATAATAATTTTTTAAAATTAAATCCCAATTGTGCATATATTCTCTTTTTATTCTTTATTAATTGCTGTTTATTAATAATTATTTAATATAGTATACTAACTGAAACTCAATCCGAAAATAATTATATTAGATAATCTTAAAATTGAGAAATTAGAATTGAATAACTTATATTATAATGCCGAGTTTGAACTTGTTTTTCGAGAATCTCTAAGAATTTTTTTGATCATGTTTTTAAAAAATCTTTTTAGTTAATCAAAACTTTTTTTATTTCTTATTTATTTTATACTAACACTTTCATTTAATTTTCTTTTATTCCAAACGGTCTAAATTTTCGTTTGGTTTTACTTGGTTATAGAGCTTGGACTTCATTTATTTTTTTTTAATTATCACTATTAATCCCCCCCTTTTCCTCTTAACAATAAATCCGGAAATATTTTCCCCTTTTTCCCTCTCTTTTTAACTTTTTTTAATTTACCTAAACAATTTAATATTTTTATTTTACTTTTTTTACTCATTATTTTTGTCCAACTGCCATATTTTTTGTTTTACCTTCATTTATATTCCCTCGAGGATTTAAATGTCCAAATATAAAAATAATAATATTCATAACTTGGAAAGTTATTGAACTTTTTTTGTAAAAAAATGTATTTTTTGGGGATATGTATTTATTAAATAAAAATATTTTTTAATTTTAATTGAACATTTCAAGCATTTATTTAACATCCCCCAAAAAATTTTCTTTAATTATTATTTTTGAAATTTAATTTAAAAAAATATTTTTAGTAGAAAATTTAAATGATTAATTTATCAATTTTTCAATTCCCTCCTTTCTTCTCCCCTTTATTTTTCCAATTATTTTTTAATTATTTCCCCTTTTCTTCTTCCAAACAATTAAAAATCAAAAATTTAAAATTTACATCATTTTTATTATTTTTAATTTTAAATTTTTCTTTTTATTGTTATGCTGATGATTTAACTAGTAACAATACTTTGACAAACCAAACAGTAAGTAAAAAAATATTTTTGTCACATATTTAATTTTTTAACCAAAAAGGATGCCGGTAATGGGACAACAATACCTAGTATTCAAACAACAACAATTAATTGGTTTGTTTAAAATAAGGGGTGGGGGGGGGGGTTTGGTAAGAATTCTAGCTTGAAAAACACTACACAATATAAAAAAACCTAGAGACCAGAAAGGAAAAGTACCTTTTTCCTCGAACACATTCTGCTCTGTTATAAATAATATCTTCTAACAAACATTAGAGCATTGAAAATAAAATTACCCATTTTGGATGAAAATTATTATTAATTTAATAAAAAATTTTTTCAAAAAGGTGGGGCTCAATGGCAGTAACACAACCAGATTCGTATATAGCCGATGATTCTACTGTAATAAATACAACAACAGATAGTAGTGGATTGGTAAAGAATTGTTTAAAAATTTGAAAAAAATAATTATTTTTTATCAGAATGGGTCAATAAGTCAAGATTCTTCTTCTTCTAATATTTCCAATACTTCTTCTACAGATACTTCAACTAACTCAAATTCAACAACAAAAAATAAAGCAAACTCTAAATATCAAAAATATATTTTTGTAAATTTAATTAGTGTTTTATTTTTTGGAATATTTTTATATTTAAATTGAAATGAAAAATATTTGATTAAATATTTGTATTTAGATAAAAACCTTGATAAAAAAATTTTTTTTAAATTTAATACAAAAATTAAAATAAAGAAAAATCAGATACAAACTAAGAAGAACTAAATAAAGAGGGAAAGAGAGGGGATTTGTGAGGGGATTCTTATACAATATAGGAATTTAAGGAAGGATAATTTATCAATAAACATCAGAGATTTGGACAAAATAATGGGGATATTAGGTAGTTATTATAGTAAATTAATTAATAAACAATTTTAAATTTTAATTTCAATGTTCAGTAACCAAAATACGAACAGAAGGAAAAGGCCTAGGCAATGGTGGAGTTATCTTTAAATTAACATTTTATTTTTTTAAATATTAAAAAAATAATTTACCGGTTCTTGTGTTGGAAGCAATTTTGAAAAAATTGGAAAGAAACGTTGTGCTGTATAACGTATTGGAGCAATAAGGATTAATGAAAGTATTGGATGTAAGAGTGAAATAAATAAAGGTAAGGTTGTAAAGGGGAATTCGACGGCTAATTGAGTACACTAAAAAATAAATTTCTTTTTAAAATTATTCAGAATTTTGTAAAAATAAATGGTATTTGTATAAAAAAGAGAGGGGATTCTCCTATAATACATAAATACGAAAATTATGTCACCCCTTAGTAATCTAGTTGATACTGTCTCAAGAAAACTGTGATATATAAGGATATATGTAAGTAACCAAAATAATAATTTTATGGATTAAAAACTCATTTTTAATTTAAATCCATCTAGTTTTGGTATATTTATCCACAAAAATCTCCAATTTTTAATCAAAAAAATTAATTTACTTTATTGCAAGGACTAGTCAAAACATATTGTTGAAATAAAGCAATTCCAGTTAATAAAGCTACTAATGACCACAAAATTGCCTCTATTAAAAATAAATCTCTACAAGAAAAAACCAAAAAATCAAAAATTGAAGAGTGTCGATAACTGACAGACTTTTTAATAAAGAATATAATTAAATAAACTTTATCCTTTTTAAAAAACCTTTTTATTATTTTTAATTGTTTTGAGAGGAATAAAATACCAAACTAAAGACTGTAATAATTGGGATATTAAAATTAATGAAAGCAATCCAAAAGCCAATCCTTTTTGGCGAATAGCCAAAGTAATTGAACACTTAAAGGGGAGATTTTTATATTTTTAGAAAAAATAAAAATAGAAATTAATCATAAGGGAAGGGGATTTCTTTTCATAAAAAATGTTACATTAAATTAACAAAATTTCAGAATAAATTCTAAAAGCTAATAAATTTTTAGAATTTCTAATATTAGATTTGACGGATAAATTGGGGATAATTACACAAATAATTTATTAGTAAAGCCGACCTTCGTTATAACTTCATTCCAAGGGACCGACATTTTTTTATATGTTTAGTGGAGTTAATCGCACTCACTTGGAAATTTCGATAAACGATATTTTAAACAGATATCTCGCCTTAGTTAAATCAAAATTTTAAATCCTACATTAGCCATTCTTTTTCGTTTTAAGGACATTTCATCCCATCTATCAAAAGAAGTAAAAAACAAAGTTATTCCACAACAAAAAACAATTAAAATAATTTGTTTTGTTGAACATAGCCAATAAGGAAAAGGAAAGTATTTTTGTTGTTTTTTAATTATTTTCCATTTTTTAAATTCTGTTTGGGAAATATTTGAATGACGAAAATCTTCTATATTATTATTGTTGTTATTTTGAATTATTAGCTTTTTGACTCTTGAAAAGATTTAAATTTTAAAATTTATTTAAATGTTTGGGGGAAATTTTCTTCTAAAGTTTCAATAGTTAAAAAATTTTGACATGTAGATAATTTGACTTAGATTTAATTTTCTTTAATATAGGTAAAGGAGCGAAATAAGCAGAATTATCAAAAATCGTAATTCTGATGCACCTTTGGATAGCCCGGAGAATTCCCTTATATCTCTTGTAACTTTTCCCGTAATTTATACAATTTCTTTATCAAAATTAAACAAAAAACCTTCTAGATTGTCTACTATTTTGTATAATAATTTTCCTTTGATTATTAAAATTTATAATTTTTTCTTCTTCTTTATTTTTTCTAAACCATCTTTTAAAAGCCATTTGTAAAGCAAAAATTAAAGGTAAAATCATTGAATAAATATAAATAAAAACTAAAGGAAATTCTTGTAATTTACAAGTTGAAGAAGTAAATGTTGGAATACAATGACCTTTTGGATTGACAAAAGAAAAATATAACCAAAAACATTTTTTAGTTAACAAAATAGAAGCTAAGAGAGCATAATTGAGAGAAATTGAGGACTAGAAAATTAAATTTAAAAAAGAAAATTTTTTTGAAAATAAAATCAAACTAAAAATCGTCTTGTTCGAAAAGGTATAGGCCTCGAATTAAGTGAAGATGGAATTAATAAAGAATTTAAAATAATTCCAAGAATTGCTAAAACAATATCCAAAACTGTCACAAACCTATTTAGAAAAAATGATTTTTTTTATTTCTATAAAAGAAAATTTCTCTAACCAAATAGAAATTTGTAAAAATTTTAAAGAACAATGACCACCATTAAAATCATTTTTAGTTAATTGTTCATTAAATAAAAATAAATTATTAGAATTTTCTTTATCAAAATTATTTAAAATAAATTGTTCTTCCATAAATTCTTTTGTCTAATAAAAAATTATTTTTCAATTATTAAATAATTAATTTTTAGTTTTTGGGTAAAAGTTCGAAATACAAGGGAAAACTTTTTATAAATAATAAAGGATAAAATAAGGAAAAATGTTTTTTTTCGTTAAAAAAGAAACTAACTTCTCAACAAAAAAAGTCAATAGAATTAAATAAAAGTTTTAGAATTTTGTTTAGATTAAAAGCTTCTAAAAAATAAATAAAAATATTTTCTAAAAAGTCTTCTTTCCTCACGCAAATTAGAAAAGCATAGAAAGTTAAAAGCAAAGGGCTTTAAAGAAAGAAGATTTTTTGATGATGTAAAAATAAATCCTTTTTTAGAGAAAAGTAAAATATCTCTTGACTATTAAAAAAATTAATATAAAAACTAAGAAAATTTTTTTTATTTTCAAAAAAATTTTATTAAAATCTAATAATTTATTTTCCTAATTTACAGTCAAACAATAAATATTTAAACAACTTTTGACAATTAAATTCTAAGAATTTTCACATTTTCCTTAAAGCGCTCCTCTTCTTTGTCAAGTAATTTTCCCCATTCTTCCAAAATTAAATCTTGATTGTTGAAATCGCACGTCTAAAAATTTATTGTATAAAATTTAAAAAAGAAAATTAATTAAACACCTGTTTAATCTTATCCGGCAAAGGCCAAAGAAAAGTTGGCTGAGGTTCTAAAGGTCTATATTTCTGCCAAAATTGAACAAAACGAACACGAAGCTAAAAATTTTTAGGAATAAGGACCAGAAATTTAAAAATAAAAATAAACTTACACTTTCAATTTTGAATTCAATATTTTCTTTTGACTTTAAATAAGTAATCATTGAAGTAGAATTGGCAATTGAAGGCAACAATAAACGATTAAATTCAGTCATTAAAGTATCTGATTCTTTCAATAAATTTTGTAATTCTTGTCTTTCGTTGTTTTTCTCACCACAAATTGTACAAACATATGGCTCGTTTAAAAGTAATTTTTTCTTCTAAAATTTAAGATTTTTTAAATTTTCCATATTTTTTACCTCTAAGGCATTAAGAATTCGAATTTCGTCATCCATCCTGCCCAAAGTATTATTATTATTTATTGCTAAAGATGTAGAAGTCAAGGGGGTTCTTAAATTTTCTTCTATAACACTTAGGCTTTGATCATCTGCTATCACGATTTTTTGTTGTTGCTTAGGAGTTGAGGTAATTTGTTGCTGATTTTTTAAATTCTAAAAAGGTTAATTTTATTAAAAATTTATTTCAAAAAATTTTGAATATTTTATTTTTAATAAATTTTGCCGAAAATTTAAATTAACAGTAAGGATACAATCCTTCTCTCAAAATAAAAACTGTCTAGACAATTTTTATTTAAATTATTTTTACATTAAAAGAGATCACCGCAAAAAGTGCCTTTTTAGAAAATTCTCTTGTGAGTTCATTCGCTTTTTCACGTTCAGCTCGTGTATCAGCCAATTCAGATTGAAGTTGAGTCAGTTTAAGTTCATAATCACTAAAAATAAATTTAAAAATATTTTTAAAATAATTATTTTTTAACCTCTTCTTTTGCTCCAAATCATTAGTTAATTGTTCACATTTTGTTTTAAGTTGTTGAATTTCAGCCTTTAAAGCAGTTCCCGCCTCATTTTCTGAAAGTTTTTTTTCTGCCATATCAAGACGAATTTTAATCATGCTGGCCGATTCTTCTCTACTTTTAAGTGTAGATTGTAATTTTAAAAGTTCATCGTCTTTTTTTGAAAGCTTAAAAGAAATAAAATTAAAGAAATTTAACCATCCCAAAATTAAAATAAAATTAAGATTAGAGAAAGGTAGACTAGTGACGGTCAGATACAGAATTCCTTATTGACTTTGCCCAACAAAAAATCATTTCTCTCAATTTTCCCAAGAAGATAATTAAATAAAAATTCTTCACAAACCTGCCATCTTAAACTATCAGCTTCAACAATATCTTTTTTACGCAATTGAGCACGATTAACAAGTGGAGGAAAAACATCATTATTCAAAAAATGATTAGAATTTTCATTTGGACAAATTTCCATTGAAGAATTCTCCAATGATTCACCAAGGCCTTGTAAAACTGCTTTGACAGATTCCAATAATTCACTAAATTTTAGATTTAAAAAAAAAATAATAATTTTTTTTACAAAATTTGTGCACAAGCTCTTTTTTGTCCATCAATTTGTCCAACAAATTTTTCAACAGAAGAAAATACAAAATCAAGCATTTGTTGGGATGGTAATGCTTCAGTGTCCACAGTTCCCAATTCAGATGTTGCCATTGAGCAAATTTGATTTATTATACAACCACACTTTTCAAGAGTAGCAACAGCCATACAAATTTGATCATTCAACTTAAATTGAGAAAATGAGAAGAATTCAAAGGGGAAAAAACTGAATTATAGCCCAGACGAAAAACAAAACATTAAGCAATCCTATAGTTAATAAGTAAACAACCTCATTAGGCAACAAAAGCTCATTTTCTTTCGGAATTCTATTCATTGCCCTCATTGTCATTTTATCACAATCTTCTAATAATTGATTAACTTGATCAACAAAAGAAATAAATTCAACATTGTCAGTCCCTCCATTTCCATTATTATTAATGGAACTTTTGGTCATTAAGGAAGAGGAAGTCAATGAAGTTGGTGATGATTGAGAGTCGGAAGTAGAAGATGAATCCTTTAATGAAAAATTGTGTAATAAATTTAAAAGTTTAAACAAACCAAAAAAAAATATTGAAGACGCTGTCCATTAAATCTAATCCAAATCAAAGTCTTCTTGATTTGAGCAAGAGTGTGTTGCAAGTCTTGTTTGGCACTAAATGGTTCTGTGCTCAGATTGGCAGAAAAAATCCTCTAAAGTTTTTAAATTAATCTTAAGTAAAAATGGGCCAAAAACCTCAAAATATTTAATCATTTGTTCAAGCATATCAATTGAAGTATTTTCGTCAAATTTATTTTGTTTTAATAATTTAAAGTAATCCTCCAATTTTTGTTCTCTTTGGCAAATTTCTGTTTGTTGTACAGCAAGACGAGATAGAGGGTCAGAAAGACGATCATTAAATGAACAATGTTTGAAAACACTAAAAAGTTTAAAAAATATTTGGATCACTCCTAATTTAAAAATTTTAAAATCACTCTTAATTTGAGAAATTCATGGTGTTATTGATGTGTAAAATTAATATATTGATTATTAAAAAAGAGGTTACCCATTTAAATAAAACAAATAAAAGCTTACGCAACAAATTTTTGTAAAACAGTATTCAACTTTTGTAATTGATAACCAAAATGCCTGACATGTGCCCATTGTTCCCCTTTATGTGAAATTGTAACATGTTCACGTTTAAGTCCATCAGGTGGTTGTGGATATTTTTGAAACAAAAGTTGGGACAGGCAAAGTGCTTTAGAAGAAAGACGAGGTAGAAGAACACAAAGAATTAAACAATCGTTGTCACCTAAAACAGAAAGTACCTAGTTTTATTAACAAAAAATTTAAACCTCCAGCTTTCATAAACTTGTCTGGAATAAAACTCCGCAAATAAGAAATGTTTCTTTTTGCCGATTCCAATTCAATAAAATTCAATTGAGCCTCGACCAACTATTTAAAAAATAATACAAATTATAAAAAAATTAAAAAAACCTCAGAAAAATCCCTTTTAACATTCGCCATTAAAGAAATTTCAGCACCAGCAGCTCTAGCCTTCTCATCATCAAGAGCCCTCATTGTAGACAAATCATCTTCCAAATTTTGAACTCTTTCTTTAAGCTCGCTAGTCTTTTGACGAAATTTGTTGATTGCATGTTCATAGTCTATAGCACGATCCTCTGATTCCAACAATTGGCGTTTCAACTAAAATAAAAAACTTAAACATTTATGTCGAAAATTCTGACGGTCGTCAGAATTTGACGGTTCTGACAATCGTCAGGTTATTTTCTTAGTATCAGTCGTTTTATTCCTAGGCTCTTTCGCCCACCATATACAGAAGCTCTACCATCGAGCTACATCCATCGACTAATGCATTCTCTTTTATCCTTTTAGATCGATTAACCCACGCCTAAATCTTCTAGGTGAATCATCCCTACAAAATTTAACCAAAAAATTTAAAAAAACCGTAGCAATTATAAGCATTTGTTCTTCATTTCCTTGGAGTAATTCCTTCTCAGTCTCTTTTTGTGTGTCAATGATTTCATCTTCCATAAGATGTAATTGCTCCAATTCATTGAAATCAGCTTTTAATTGTCTAAAATTAATTTTAGAAAAATTTTTCAATCAATTCTTAACCTATATTGTTCCTCCAAATCAAGATTCTTGCTTGTCAAATCCGCAATGATTGCGTCAGAACTCATTTGGACCTCAATCTAGAAATGTTACGTAGATTGAAATTTATTCAAAAAATGAAACAAAAAAACTTACCCGACTCTCCAATTCACTTATTTGTGAGTTCATCTTCAAATAATACAAATTAAAAAAGAATAAAATTAAAACAAAACCGTAGCAATAGTCAAAGCCAATTCCTGGTTTTTTGTTTGCAATTCATTTTCCGTTTCCTTTTGCATTTCTATAATTTCCTCATCCATTTGATGCAGTTGCTCAAGTTCGTGAACATCCAATTTTAATGTTCTTAAAATAAAATTGTTTGACAAAAATAAAAGAAAATATATACTTAATTTGCTCCTCCAAGTCCACATTTTTATTTGTCAAGTTGTTTATTATAGCTTCAAAGTTAAGCTGTTCAGTCATTTTTAGGTCTATAAAGAATAACCCTCTAGTTTATTGGTCTCTAGTAAAAAACGAGCAAGAAATCCTCTTTCGATGTTTTTGAGGTTTACCCGTAGAATCCGACGGGTATCTAAACATTATGATTTTGACCCCATTCGACTCAGCCGACGAGACAAATCAGCCTAGACATAATATTTTAAATTTTTTATTTCTAACCCTGTTTTTAAACCTCGAAAGCATCAAAAGTGCAATTGTTGCTCTTTTTTACCGAAGAGTAAAAAACTAGAAGATTAACAAATTTTTTATTAAAATGAACAAATTTAAAAAATATTGGAACTTATAAGGTTTGGGTATGCTTTGTTAGCCAAGCCCCTTTTCCTTTTCAATCATCAAACAACCTTAATATAGACAGAGGTCAGCCTTTCTTCCTTAATTTCACTCAATTTTCCCTGTTACATGTTCAAATAAGAGGCATTAACAAAGAAAAGGATTAATTTTTTAATTTGAATCAATACTTAATTTAAATTACAATAAGTATCCGAGTCTGCGTCTTAGAACTATGATCCGGTATTTTTTTCGTGTTTAAATCAAACCCAAATAAGATTCTCAGCTTTTTTCACAACCATATAAGTCCCAAATATTTAAACAACAAATGATTAAAAAAAGTAAAATAAAGTTAAAAAAATTAAAACTCGACGGATGAATGGGTGAAAACTAAAAAAATAAGAATATTTTGACAAAAATAAAAAAAATAAAAATAGTGTGATTAAAGTAGGAGAGACGACAGACAAACAGCCTTCTCACTTCTAGCGTATGTTTGGGTGCCATAAATTTCAACTGATTTGGATATGGTAAATAAATAACCTTTTGATTCTTAGCTTTTTTTATTTAATTTTATTTAATATCGAAAAGTATTTTTGCTAATTGGCTAAGGAAGTACATATATATCTCCTCTAATTCCTTTAATTTCTTGATATCTTACCTAAATCGTTTCAATCTCACAATATCCATTTAATCCTCTCAAATCCTCTGATTTCTATTTTAATCTAACTGCGAATTCCCTCAAAAATATTATGATCATCCCTACTTAAGAGTAATATTTAACTAGGTAATAAAGGAAATAAATGATGTGATTTAGATAGTTTGTAGTTAAAAGTGGCAATTCAATTGGGAAGGCCATTCAAATAGAGGCAGCCATTCTATATTTTTTTTGCGAAAAGGGCTATTCAATTGAAAAGGCCATTCTAATGGAGAGGCCATTGTATTAGAATAAATACGGTAATTAACTATTTCTTACACCAACCAGACCTGGCAATTTTTTAAAAGTTTAACTAATTTTAATCATCTTTATTCATTAATTATTTAACTAGTTTATATTTATTTACAACAGTTATCATATTATTATTATTATTTAAAGCTTTCTTTTCCCAAGAATTTGTTAACATTTTTATTTGATCAATTGCTTCATTTTCTTTTTTCAAATAAATTGTCATATTTGTAGAACTGTCAGATATTCTATTTTTTATAAAAATTTTCTTTAGAAGCTGTGTAATATCACGACGGATGAATGGGTGGAAACTAAAAAAATAAAAATATTTTGAGAATAAAATATTTTTATTAAAAGGGGATAGATTATTTTATAAGAAAATTCAATTAACAAAAGTACCGTATTTCCTCTAATAGACCGACATGTCGTTTTATTTTTCAACCTCCCTCTAGACTGTCGTTCTATTACAGGGTGTCGTTCAAATAGAGGCTGTCGTTCTATTTTTCAACATATTTTTTTGCAATTTTTTTGAAATTTTTATTAAGATCTATATCATTTTAATAATTTTATTAATGAAGAAAAATAGTTAAATTTTATATTTCAATGGAATTATCACTAGCCCTGTCCCATCAGGCCCTGTCCCCCTGTTATTTTCCAAGTTCCAAGAAATTATTTTCCAATTGTTTCTTCTGAAATTGGAAAAGGAAGATTTTTGGAGGGAAATGGAAGAATTGTCGCAGATGACCTTAAGTAGTAGGGGGTATCAATGTACTTGTAAGATATCGAGGCTTATGAGGATTTGAAAGGAATAGAGGTGGATTAAAGTTAAGAGGGATATCCGGAGATTTGGAAGGATTGAAATAAACATAAAGGGATTTGTGCGCGGCAACGAGGGATAAAGAAGATATCGTTCGATTTGGAGGGATATCGAGGGATATAAGGAGATTCTAAGCGATTAATGTGAAATCAGTGGGTTAAGGTGGATATCGGTAGATTTAGAAGGAGTAAAGTTATATTGTGGATTTGAAGATTCAATGGATTTAGGGGATTATGAAGGATATATAGGGATTTTTGGGAATTAGGAAGTATATCAAGTGATATCCCTCCTAATTTGTTGGTATCGACTCTAGGTCTCGATCCGAAACTCGGTCTCGGGGTTGATTCCCGGTCTCGGTCTCGACTCTCGGGTTTTTTTAACTCCCGACCATCACTACCGCTTAGGTAAATAATTAAATTAAAAAAAGAAAGGGTGTCGTTCTAATAGGGGGTGTCGTTCAAATAGAGGCTGTCGTTCTATTTCTCAACCTCCCTCCAGACTGTCGTTCTAATAGGGGGTGTCGTTCAAATAGAGGCTGTCGTTCTATTAGAGGAAATACGGTATTTCTTCGGATAATTACCCTTTGAATAATAATTATTTCAATCTGTTACTGAAGCGTGTAATTATTATCGGGGGAGGACGGTAGAAAAAAAATAAGGAAAAAGATCAGAGATAACTTATAATGTTGATTATCTAAATTAAATTTTTTTTAATTAATTAATTTACATAATAACACAAGATTCCGCTAGCATTGAAAAAATAGCGTCACCCAAATTATTTGCTTGAATCTAAAAATTAAATAAAAGCTTTTTAATTTTAAAAAAATAAACTTACAGCTAATGCTAAATAAAATTTGTTTGGTATCGTTTCAAAAACTACCCAAGTTTGTGCTTGAGCTAATGCTACTGTAAACAATAATTGGCATATTAAGGTTGGAATTAATTGTGAACCAGTTCTGACATTTTCCAAATGCTTTAAATTAATTAATTTTTAGTTAATTAAGTATATTAATGTTGTTAGGAGAAATTTAAAGACTTGTTTAGCTTTCTGATTAGCTCCTTTATACTTATAAACAACGGCTTGATAGTATATATCCGTTTGGCTCACGGCAGATCAACGGCTCGCAGATAAGGAAAATTCCGAACATCCCAAGATTTCCCATTAATCGAGAGAATATTTACTTATACCTCAGGGACATTAAAACATTTATTATTCATGAACAATACATACAATACATCCCATAAATTAAAAAGATATTTGATCATCTATCCCGACTTCTGGCTGGTGATTTCCTTTCCATTTTTATTAATTAGGCAGCAAGGGAAGTTATCCTGGATTTTGTTCAGTGAACAGAGGCTACAATAGACTCTACCTTTACTAAAAATCTGTAAAACTTGCCTGGTATCTCTCAGTAAGTTTATAATTTCCAAATTTTTCTTTTTCTTTTGCAGCAATTAATTTCTTTTTATTATATCGTAATAAAAGAATAAATAACTTTAAAAAATAATTGAAAATAAATTAAAAATTATATCAAAATTATCTACCAAAAATTCAATAAACGATATAATCAAAACTATATAAGAGCTTGTTGCTGTAACTATTGTGGCACGTGCCCCATTATTTCGAGTTGTTAATTGCTGAGAAATTGCGTTGCATAATACAACAAATATCTAAAAAATTGTTTAAAATCTTCTCTCGCCTAAAAAAGTTTTTTTTGGAAAAATTACGTTATTGTATTAAGTTAATTAAAGACTTTGTGATGAAGAGAAAGGGGTATGATTTGTGAGATAATTTTAAAAAATTAATTTTCCCTTAAAGCATTATATAATAAATACATTTCGGTACTTATCCCTTATACCACACCCCCTCAAAGTAGTGTCCAAAATGTCATATATGGGGTAATAAAGGGGGCTGATCACGATTATGGTGTTTATTTCTCAATATAAGAACCCCCTCACCCATAAATTGTTATGGTTCATAATGGTCAACCTTCAAGTTTTTATTTCAATAAAATTATTTTGGTAGAATACCGTATTTCCTCTAATAGACCGACATGTCGTTTTATTTTTCAACCTCCCTCTAGACTGTCGTTCTATTACAGGGTGTCGTTCAAATAGAGGCTGTCGTTCTATTTTTCAACATATTTTTTTGCAATTTTTTTGAAATTTTTATTAAGATCTATATCATTTTAATAATTTTATTAATGAAGAAAAATAGTTAAATTTTATATTTCAATGGAATTATCACTAGCCCTGTCCCATCAGGCCCTGTCCCCCTGTTATTTTCCAAGTTCCAAGAAATTATTTTCCAATTGTTTCTTCTGAAATTGGAAAAGGAAGATTTTTGGAGGGAAATGGAAGAATTGTCGCAGATGACCTTAAGTAGTAGGGGGTATCAATGTACTTGTAAGATATCGAGGCTTATGAGGATTTGAAAGGAATAGAGGTGGATTAAAGTTAAGAGGGATATCCGGAGATTTGGAAGGATTGAAATAAACATAAAGGGATTTGTGCGCGGCAACGAGGGATAAAGAAGATATCGTTCGATTTGGAGGGATATCGAGGGATATAAGGAGATTCTAAGCGATTAATGTGAAATCAGTGGGTTAAGGTGGATATCGGTAGATTTAGAAGGAGTAAAGTTATATTGTGGATTTGAAGATTCAATGGATTTAGGGGATTATGAAGGATATATAGGGATTTTTGGGAATTAGGAAGTATATCAAGTGATATCCCTCCTAATTTGTTGGTATCGACTCTAGGTCTCGATCCGAAACTCGGTCTCGGGGTTGATTCCCGGTCTCGGTCTCGACTCTCGGGTTTTTTTAACTCCCGACCATCACTACCGCTTAGGTAAATAATTAAATTAAAAAAAGAAAGGGTGTCGTTCTAATAGGGGGTGTCGTTCAAATAGAGGCTGTCGTTCTATTTCTCAACCTCCCTCCAGACTGTCGTTCTAATAGGGGGTGTCGTTCAAATAGAGGCTGTCGTTCTATTAGAGGAAATACGGTAATTAGAAAAAGAGAAGAAAAAAGTGTTAAAAATGATTAAATAAAAATTAGTTGTGTGGTCATTAAGGTGCTGAAACTTTTTTATCCTTTTTTAAATACCGTATTTCCTCTAATAGACCGACATGTCGTTTTATTTTTCAACCTCCCTCTAGACTGTCGTTCTATTACAGGGTGTCGTTCAAATAGAGGCTGTCGTTCTATTTTTCAACATATTTTTTTGCAATTTTTTTGAAATTTTTATTAAGATCTATATCATTTTAATAATTTTATTAATGAAGAAAAATAGTTAAATTTTATATTTCAATGGAATTATCACTAGCCCTGTCCCATCAGGCCCTGTCCCCCTGTTATTTTCCAAGTTCCAAGAAATTATTTTCCAATTGTTTCTTCTGAAATTGGAAAAGGAAGATTTTTGGAGGGAAATGGAAGAATTGTCGCAGATGACCTTAAGTAGTAGGGGGTATCAATGTACTTGTAAGATATCGAGGCTTATGAGGATTTGAAAGGAATAGAGGTGGATTAAAGTTAAGAGGGATATCCGGAGATTTGGAAGGATTGAAATAAACATAAAGGGATTTGTGCGCGGCAACGAGGGATAAAGAAGATATCGTTCGATTTGGAGGGATATCGAGGGATATAAGGAGATTCTAAGCGATTAATGTGAAATCAGTGGGTTAAGGTGGATATCGGTAGATTTAGAAGGAGTAAAGTTATATTGTGGATTTGAAGATTCAATGGATTTAGGGGATTATGAAGGATATATAGGGATTTTTGGGAATTAGGAAGTATATCAAGTGATATCCCTCCTAATTTGTTGGTATCGACTCTAGGTCTCGATCCGAAACTCGGTCTCGGGGTTGATTCCCGGTCTCGGTCTCGACTCTCGGGTTTTTTTAACTCCCGACCATCACTACCGCTTAGGTAAATAATTAAATTAAAAAAAGAAAGGGTGTCGTTCTAATAGGGGGTGTCGTTCAAATAGAGGCTGTCGTTCTATTTCTCAACCTCCCTCCAGACTGTCGTTCTAATAGGGGGTGTCGTTCAAATAGAGGCTGTCGTTCTATTAGAGGAAATACGGTATATTCTTTTATCGCTTTTATGATTTCTTCAAAAAGGTCTAAGACCCTTAGTAGCTTTGCAATGTTTTGTTGGACATCGCCATACCGGCAATTGTTTGCCATGGTCTGTGACCACGCTTGGACGCATTTGACTACCACAATGGCAGAAACGTTCAGTATGAAGCAAACCGCAATTTTGAAAAAATTTTGCTGCGTTTGATTCATCCGGACATTCCCCCATTAGTGTGTTGTAATTATAGGGCATTTTTTATTTATTTTTATTATTATTATTATGGGTTCAAATAAATGAAATCGTTTATATACTCATTAAACGACCAATAATCACACAGAAAATAAATATTAAATATTAGTGCATTAATAAATATAAGTGCAAAATAAATATTAGTGCATTAATATTGCTCATTATATTTATTGAAATAAAAACTTGAAGTTTGACCATTATGAACCATAACAATTTATGGGTGAGGGGGTTCTTATATTGAGAAATAAACATCATAATCGTGATCAGCACCCTTTATTACCCATATATGACATTTTGGACACTACTTTGAGGGGGTGTGGTATAAGGGATAAGTACCTACATTTCAAGGCGAGGACCCTTGCCTACAAGAGATATACATATAATTTTAAAATCCAAAAATTAAAAAAAATTTTTCTTTACTTACCGCAATAGAAAACCAACAAATACTAAAAATTTTACTTTTCGATTTTTCATATTTTCTTGCAAATACAGTTGCCATAGTTCTCTCCAATAAAATTGTATGACTCAAAAATGTTCGAAAACAAACATTTGAATAAAAAAGGAAAAGAGTTATCGGATTCTCAGATTCGTGCCAAAGAATAAATTGGCCAAATAAACGTATAGGTATTGAAATAAATAATTTAATGATAAAACGCATCAAATAGGCGCCACTTTGACAGAGAAGAATAAATTTTAAATTCCAATGAATTAACTTTAAAAAGAGGAAAAAATATTTAAAGTTACAAATAACTCTCCTTATAACCTCTAATCGGTTCCGGTTATTAACTACAAGGATTATATCATATACATATAACATTAACAACAGTTAACAATCAACTATCAAATATTTTCTTTGGAAGGGATTAAAATGGAAGTAAACACTGATCTTGGCAATTTTTAAAAATATTTCAACAAATTTTAATTGTTGGCTTTAGGAAAAATAAAAATCTTCCTTACCGAAGTTCTACTAATTGCGTAAAAATTTAATGAAGAAATAGGCAATCCAATTAAATCTACAAATAATTCAAAAAGAACAATAGTATAAGCTATTGTTAGACCAAGTTGGTCGCCTTGGGAATTATTCATTTCGTTCTAAAATTTAATTTAAATATTTATTTTTAGCTTAATAATGCTGCGGGTACATAAAAAGCGTCTTGCGTTTTGCGACAAAAATAGCAAAATCGCTTCTCTTCATTCTCAATGCTATTTTTGTAGCAAAACGCAAGACGCTTTTTATGTAACAACAACATAAAGAGATAAAATTAATAAAGTAATTTTTTGCAAAAAAAAATGATAAAATAATTTAATAATAAATAATTAAATAAAATAATAATATTTTATGGGTGTGGCTGTATTTTAGTGTAAATCTTACACATTAAAATTCTTTTTAAAATATTAATTTAAAATAATTTTGTAACAAAAAATTGTCTAACAAATAAATTTAATAAATAATTTTTAATATTTTATAAAATTAAAAATTAAAATAATATCACAATTTTTTAATATACCAAATAATTGTTACTTTTCTTGTTTTTTATTTCTAACCAAATCTAATTTATTTTCTATTTTTATATCTTACAATTAGTTAATATGTAACTGCTAGAAATTAATAAAATAAAAAAAATACCGTATTTCCTCTAATAGACCGACATGTCGTTTTATTTTTCAACCTCCCTCTAGACTGTCGTTCTATTACAGGGTGTCGTTCAAATAGAGGCTGTCGTTCTATTTTTCAACATATTTTTTTGCAATTTTTTTGAAATTTTTATTAAGATCTATATCATTTTAATAATTTTATTAATGAAGAAAAATAGTTAAATTTTATATTTCAATGGAATTATCACTAGCCCTGTCCCATCAGGCCCTGTCCCCCTGTTATTTTCCAAGTTCCAAGAAATTATTTTCCAATTGTTTCTTCTGAAATTGGAAAAGGAAGATTTTTGGAGGGAAATGGAAGAATTGTCGCAGATGACCTTAAGTAGTAGGGGGTATCAATGTACTTGTAAGATATCGAGGCTTATGAGGATTTGAAAGGAATAGAGGTGGATTAAAGTTAAGAGGGATATCCGGAGATTTGGAAGGATTGAAATAAACATAAAGGGATTTGTGCGCGGCAACGAGGGATAAAGAAGATATCGTTCGATTTGGAGGGATATCGAGGGATATAAGGAGATTCTAAGCGATTAATGTGAAATCAGTGGGTTAAGGTGGATATCGGTAGATTTAGAAGGAGTAAAGTTATATTGTGGATTTGAAGATTCAATGGATTTAGGGGATTATGAAGGATATATAGGGATTTTTGGGAATTAGGAAGTATATCAAGTGATATCCCTCCTAATTTGTTGGTATCGACTCTAGGTCTCGATCCGAAACTCGGTCTCGGGGTTGATTCCCGGTCTCGGTCTCGACTCTCGGGTTTTTTTAACTCCCGACCATCACTACCGCTTAGGTAAATAATTAAATTAAAAAAAGAAAGGGTGTCGTTCTAATAGGGGGTGTCGTTCAAATAGAGGCTGTCGTTCTATTTCTCAACCTCCCTCCAGACTGTCGTTCTAATAGGGGGTGTCGTTCAAATAGAGGCTGTCGTTCTATTAGAGGAAATACGGTAATTTAAAATTATATGTAATTTTTAGTTAAATTGATATAAATTACATAATTTTTGCGTTTTTGATTCCAAAATAGAAAATAATATTTTAATGATATGTTTGTAATAATTTACCTATATAAAATTTTTTATTCTAAATTTAGTTTTGCAACTTTTATTAGAAATTGCTATTGATGTTCGAGAGTTATAAAAAGCCGAGTCGAGACCGAGACTCTCGAACATCACTAGAAATTGTTAATTAAAAATCATTGGAAATTTTGAAAAAAATTATAAATTCTCAATAGCACAAAAAAGTTGAACAATGCAAGTGTACATACTATATTTGTGCAATGTTTAATTATCAGTTGCAGATTAACTAAAAATGGTACTTTTTGTGACCACACTTTAAAAATGTTTAAAAAGGATCATGAATATGGACAAACTATATGTGATTCGAAAGAGCTCTTCGAGCTGAATCGAATGACACCAAAATCATGTAGGTTCGAAATGGTACAGGTTCGAAATGGTCAAAACATACAATGATCAAAATGGTCAAAAATCATGAATATGACCAAAATGTATGTCATTTGAAAGAGCTCGACGAGCTGAGTCAAAAATCAGCGTCATCTGACAAGATTGGACAAAGTTATGATCGTTTGTATTAGCTCCTTACGTATCGCATCTGTGGAGGTTTTGCTGCTGCGGAGGAAGCCTGAGATGCCCGCCTCATAATGATAGGAATAGGATGATGTTACGAGCCCAGAACCCAGCTACCGTAGACTCCCCGCGAGACGCGTGACGCAAAACCCCACGCGAAGCGCGCGCCTCGCCTACGCCCCATAGGTTTATGTTGACCATTTTGAACCTGTTTATCTTGGCTCAGAATTAAGATATTGAGTTGATTTTGATGTCATTCGACTCAGCTCGAAGAGCTGAGTCGAATGACATATAGTTTGTCCATATTCATGACCCTTTTTAAACATTTTTAAAGTGTGGTCACAAAACAGAAAAGTACCCTAAAAATAATTGAACAGACAAGGACAATGGAAAGAAATACATTAGATAAAATTATTTTAAAAAATCCTCAAAATCCCCTCCATTTAAATACATTTGTTGTGTTTCATGTAAAATCTTCAATATCCCTTTTTTATTCCCTCAACATCAGAGCAAATCGGAGAATAACTTTGACAGAAATAGAAAATATATTTTTGTAATAAAAAAAGATGAAAAGATTAATTTGCCGGAAAATTATATATATTTTTTTTGTTGGAAGAAAAATAAAGGTCTTCCCTTCCCTTCCTCTCCTCCTTTA
Source organism: Meloidogyne arenaria (assembly GCA_036172955.1). NCBI lineage: Eukaryota > Metazoa > Nematoda > Chromadorea > Rhabditida > Meloidogynidae > Meloidogyne > Meloidogyne arenaria. The sequence continues at coordinate 2,829,358 of JARQAB010000024.1, forward strand.
TAGTGGTGGTTAACATCATGAACTAGTCTTTGAGGGAAAGGATAAAAAACATTTTTTCCTTTTCTTCGATAAAAAATCTGTGTGTAACCGCCATTGATTCTTCTTGTTCTTCTTCTTCTTCTTATACCTTGGTCATCTCCATTTACTTTTTATTATTCTTATACCGCAAGTGTTTCTAATAAAATAAAAACTTTAAAAGATTAAATTAAAATTAAATTTCAAGTAAAATTCAGAAAACTTTACATTCCCTAAAATCCAAAATAGTGTTCAGCCTGTTGGATAAGTGAAAAACACGAAGAATTGAACAGAAATCTATGTAAACTTCAAAAATTGTTTTTTTAGTAAAAATAACTGCCATCTTAACACAATTTTCTAATATTTTTTATAGCTGAATCAGCTTTGTTTTTATAAATAAATATCTTATTTCCCCTATTATTTCAGTTTAAATCACAATAATGTGTTTATTATGTTGGAGGACTTCAGAGTAAGAGGAACATCAATCTTCTTCCTTTCCCCTCCCTCATCACAGCATGAACTCTTCCGTCTATTTTTTCTTTTTATTCTTCATTTATTTTATCGGACAAGGCTATTTTGGTCGCTCAACTTTTTAAGTCTTTAATTTTGTTTTAGACACTAAGATTGAATTTATTTAAAAGATAATTATTAAAATTTTAATGGATTTCTAGAGCCCCATGTCTATATTACCTCAAATATTTAATGGCATCATTTACTAATTCAATTTTAACAAAAATAATTAATATAACTTTAATAACCCCCCTATTTTCATCAGCCTTTCATTTATCTTTACAAAATCTTCTCCTTCTCCTCCTTTCTCCTCTTCCTCCTCCATCTATTTTCTGCCCTTGGCCCTACTTAGTGTTGTAATAGTAGTCACATATTTCTATTCAGCTGTCAATAAACTCTAAAATACAAACCACTTCTATATTTATTTTAAATTTGTCATTCTTCCAATTAATTTTAAACTTTACTTTTTCTAAATAATTTTCTAGATCAACAATCAAAAATCTTTTAAAATTAAAAAATAAAAATTTAAATATTTTTCAATCTTCCTACTTATTTTGTCCTTTATTTTAAAAATTCTTTTATTTTTGCTTTGGGCGACACATGTGAAAAAAAAATAAATTTTTTCTGAAAATAATTGTCCAACACCCTACGGGCAAAGAGAAAATCTCAAAGCTATTAAATGCTAGAAGCAAAAAAACAAAACAAAAATAAATGCGCGTTTAAATAAATTTTTGTTTGGACAGATGTTTTAAAAAAATTTTTTTTTCTTTTTTTCTTTTAATTTGAAAAAAGAAAATGATACTTATTATTTCTCTTAAAGGATTATCTTAAATAATTTTTAACCTTTTCTTAAAATAATTTTTTATATAGGTAAAATACCCAAAAAATACATATTTTAAATTATTTTATTTATAATATTTTTTCTTTCTTCTTTCACCAACTAATCAATCTCTTTTTTAGGCCTTTTGTTGTTTTCTAAAATATACATAAAATCATCTATCATTTTAAGAAAAAAAGAGGAATTTTAAAAATATATTTAAATATTATTCATTGTTTTATTTATATATTTTTTGTTCTTTATATTAATTTATCATTTTTGCGCATTTAAAGAAGAAGAAAAAGAAAAAAATATTTCCTTATTCTTTATTAAATTCCCAAATGAATTTTTGGGTGTGACTTTAAAATTTATTTATTTTTAAATTATTTTTTAATTTAAAAAAATTTAATTTTTTTTGTTTTCTTTTTTCCTTTATTTTAAAAATAAATTATAAAGTTTAAATTAAATAAATTAAAATGGGAATAATTAAATTTTAATTATTTATGTTAATGTAAAAATACCAAAACTTCAAAAACTTTATTAATATTACATACTATTCGAATTTATTTTTTGACCATAATTTAAAAATGTTTAAATATGAAATTGAAACAAAGCTAGTCAAAGTCTTTTAGTAATGATTTTTTTTCCTTTTTCTTCCACTTTTCTTCCCAATTTTTTTAAAATTTATTTTTTAAAATAAATTCTAATTTATATAAAAATTCATTTTATTACATTTAAGAAGGGGTTTTCTTTCCATTAAGGATAATTTAAATATATAAAGATCACTCATCTTCGCGCAATCCCTTTTCCTCTCTCTTATTTTTTGTACTTTTAATTTCCTCACTGACCTCATTTTTAAATTCATCTTCTTCATTCCTTTTTAGTTCAATTTATATATTAATCTACTACTCAAAAATCCCTTCTTCTTTCCTTTACAGAATGTCAATGTCATCCTTTTCCATTTCTTAAAATAATATTTTTTGATCTCGACCTTTTAGAGTCAAAAATTTGTTGAGAAATTGTTTATCCCTCCCTCCATATATTCAAACTCTAATTTCCAATTATATTTTTTTGTGTGTGCATTTACTCAAATAAATTTAGTAGTAATTTTTTGTCGAGGCTATAGAGGGAATGGAAATATGTGATTGGAAAATTAAGATAAATAAATATGTATTCATTAAGTTAGGTATTTTTATATTTTACAAAAATATATTCTCTTTATTATTTTTTTAAAATTAGTTGATATTCCTTAACAAAATATCAAACAATTTTAAATAAACTTCAAGATTTTTAACTCATTAAAATCTTTATTGTATTATTTCTACCTTTTTTCCCTCTAAAAACAACATTATATTTTTAAATCCTTTTTGTGTGTATATTTCCCACATTTTAACTTTATTTTTTAGCCAATTTACACTAAAAAACACTTTTCTTTTCTTTTTATTTCCCCGTGTCTCGCTTTTATATTTTTGGACTTAAAATGACCATTAAAAGTATTCTCAAGCCTTTTCTTATTTTTTTTATTTTAATCCTTTACTTTTTAAATAAAAAATATAGATGATAGTTAATTTTAAAAAAATAATTATATAATAGTATCTCTTCAGTAAGTATTTATACTGATAGAAGAATAATTAAATATTTATTCTAAAAGGTAAATGTCCAGTTGGCGGTCCACATGTCCGCAAAGAGAATCCGCATTTTTCTTTCCTTTTCTTGCAATTTTGCGTTAGGAAAAGTGCTCGCTCATTTTTCCTTTTCCTTGTTATTATGCCTAATGAAAGAAAAGTGAAAAGTAAAATAACAAATAAAAATGTAGTTTGTAATGATCAATGATTAAATTAAAAAATTAAGGACTTGGCTTGGTTCCATAAAATAAGTGTGTATAATAGAGTTCATTTAAACATTTTTCTTAATAAAATAACAATAAAATATGCCCGTTTCTTGCCCTACAAATAATACCTCAGTAGAAAAATTCTGGATCCCATTGTTCGACGATCAAACTCTTGATATTGAATCAAAGAAAAAGTCCCAATTGCTAGTTATTGAATATCTACAAGGTTTTCAATTATTGAAGACTGAAATGATCTGCCATAAATGCAATACCAATATGAACATAAAGTGGGTCGATGGGTATTTTTGGAGGGGGATACTGAAATAATAATTATCGGGATACTGAAATATCGGGATACTGAAATAATAATTACCCAGGGTATCTAATTTAGTATCAACGGTAACAGTCAAATTCTTCTGTGATTTTTCATTATTATTTTACTATTACTTTGTCAAATTTCCTTAATTTTCTTTTTTTAGATTTTTAATTTAAAAAGAATGGGTATAATTAGACGTTTTTCTTCACTTTCCTCAAATAATAATAATTTAAAAACTAAAAATCTAAATTCAACAAATACTTCAATTTACCCTTTAAAATCATCTTTTGATAATGAAAATAATCTAAATAATTTACAAGAAGAGAATCCCTCCTCCTCCTCTTCTTCCTCCAATTCTTCTTCTTCAAAAACAACAGAAAAAGTTGACAAATTAAATAGCCAAACATTTGATATAAATGCAAACTTGGAAGCTTATAAACAAAGGTGTAAAGCTTTGGAAGTGGAAAATAAACGTTTAATGTCTAATTTGGGAATAATGATTGAAAATAATAATAAAAATAAAGAGGTGTGTTTTTTTTCGAGTTTTGATTTTTTTACATGAAAAATAGACTAAATTTGCTCCTCTACCCCAGTATCTCTTTAAAATAAAAAATCCTTTACTAAATTTTGAAAAATTCCAAAAATTTCCCAAGTTTTTACTATTTCTTTCTTTTATGTTTATCCAATTTTTTTTATTTTATACCAAATATTTTGAAGGGCCTTGGAAGCCCTTAAAAGTAAAAACAAGCTTTTTGAAGCTTTACACAATTGAGTGGGTGGCGCAAAAATACTTAATAAATATTAAATTATAAATTTATAAAATTTAAACAATAAAAGTAATTTTAAAATAATTTTGTGGAGAATTTATTAAATAATCTTTTGAGTTTAAAAAGAATAATTTTAATTTAATTTTTAAAGGAAATTATTCAATTAAAAGAACAAATGATGCAACAAACTAATGAAAAACAAGAATTACTTAATTTAGTACAGAGATTAAATGCTGATTATGAAAAAGAACGGGAATTGGCTAGAGAACTACAAAGAGTGGGGCAATTCAACAATAAAGTTATTCAACGAGTTTGTATAGAGATTTTAATAAAAAAATTAATTCGTAAAATATGCACAAAATTATTAAATACTAAAAAGAGTTTCATTGTTGATCACGCCCTCATATAAGACTTTTTAAGAATACATTAAATTTTCAGGATATTCAACGTTACCAATCAAGAATCGAAAGATTGGAACAAAAATGTGCCAAAATGACTTCTGAAAGTATTGAATTAAAAAAGCTTTGTCTCTACTTGAGTAGACAACGACAAGCCCTTTGGGTTCAATTGTCTCATATCGGAAAAACAAAAAATAATAATGAAATAGAGGGAGATATTAATAATAGTAATACTTATAAATCTACTCATGATATGATTGAAAGTTGTAATTCACAATTTCAACTTGATGGAGTTAAAGTGAGCTATAGTTTATTAAATATGTTGAGAATATTTAGTGTTTTCAATGCTTAATGTTGATTATTATTAAATAAATTAAAATAGTTTCTGGGAGAGTTTTTTTAGATCGAATACCTTATTTACTCGTTAATTCCCTCCTCCAGCACGAATTCAACAATAATCACCCAGAGTAATAATTTGAGAAAGTATGGTAATTATGAATGTTTTTGTGTTATGTTCAAACAAATTATTTTCAGTAAACACTCCCCATTTTCCCCCTTTTTTAGGAAAATGCTCTTCAATTAATTTATTCTGATATGCAAAGTTCTTATCTTCTTGCCCAGTTGGAAGCTGCTCCACATCGAAAAGGACAACAGCTCGAAAAAGAGGAAAATGAATATTCAACTATTCCTTGTTTTTGTTCCTCTCCCGCTTCTTCAACATTAACAAATACAACCAATTTTGGCTCTTCGTTTGGTTCAACATTTTCAGATGATACAACTTCAATTTGTGTTTTAGATAATGATGGAGGGGAACAATTTAATCATAAAATTGGTAGTAAATTAATTTTGACAATAAACTTTAGTACAATCAGAATAGAGAATCTTAAAAATATATTTATTCCATTTTTTAAAATAATCAAGGAAAATACCGTATTTTCTCGATTAATTCCCCTGGGGAATTATTTTTTCTACCCTTCCTTGCATGGAGAATTAATCGAGGGAGGGGAATTTGAACGTGCAGTAGGGTATTTGGGGGTGGGGAATTATTGTTTCAACTCAACTCTAGCATGAAGAATTAATCGAGGGAGGGGAATTAATCGAGAAAATACGGTATACGTTAAATTTCACATTTTTTAAGATTTAAACAACATAATTTTGCAATCATTACCCCAATTACAAGTTCGCGAACTTTGTACAATAAATGAAGAAAAAGAGTCAGATAATGATAATAATGAAGAAAATGCTGAATATTTAAATATTCAAAATAATTGGAAATTTAAAGAAAATATTTTGAATGGAAAAAATAAAGAGGAATTAAAACTTGAAAAATTTAAAAATAAAAATAATAATAGAAATAGTAGTACTTCAACAACTTCATCATCGTCTTCTTCTGGCGCTTTTTCTGCTACTAGTAGTAATGGAGATGAATTTAGAAGTGGAAATGAAGAAAAAAGAGAAGAAGAGGATGAAGAAGAAGAGAATGATTATTTACCCCCAGAAATGCCCTTATTAAAACAGGTAGGTAGCAGGGGTGCAGCTCGTGCCACAAAATACGAGATACGAGATCTCTCAAAAAATACGAGTTTTCTCGAGATACGAGACCACGAGATACGAGATATTAAGTATTTTTTTTCAAAATTATTTATACATAAAATTGTAAGGCCGAAAATATAAGGGTTTGAATGGATAATGATTACAGCTGGATTATGAAAGATATTGGGGATTTAGCTGACCAAGGGGATTTATTGAGATATCGGGGATTACGGAGAATATCATGGGATCTGGAGGGATCAAGGAGCTTTATCTCTCTTATTTTTTCAGCGCCGCAGGCGAAAATTTGAAAATTTTGGAAGACCAATGGACAGGATTTCTTCCTTTTTTCCTAATTCTAGGATCTTAAAATAGTCCAAAATTTTTGACATTTTTTCTAAAATATATTGAAAATATCTCGTGTCTCGTGGCAAAATACGAGATACGAGACACGAGATTCGAGACCTCTAAAAAACACGAGATTTCACGAGATACGAGACACGAGATACGAGACAAGATGCACCCCTGGTAAGTAGGTGCTTCGGTTCTACTTGACTTTATGAGTCCAATCAAACTTTATGAGTCCAATCAAAAAATAATTGGATTTTTCTTGGTATTGCAAAGTAAGGGTATGGTTCCAAAACATTTCTTCATGTTTGGGACCTACGCCCACTGGGTCTGGGACCGTTCCTTACCCTATCCCTCGAAATTTCTTAAAGTTATAGCCAATTGTTTAAAATTTCAGAAAAACGATTATAACTTTAAGAAATTTCGAGGGATAGGGTAAGGAATGGTCCCAGACCCAGTGGGCTTAGGTCCCGAACATGAAGAAATGTTTGGATCCATACCCCTACTTTGCAATACCAAGAAAAATCCAATTATTTTTTGATTGGACTCATAAAGTTTGATTGGACTCATAAAGTCAAGTAGAACCGGTGCTTCTAAGTGTAAAAATACATTTAGGTTGGAAAAACATTTTTAGATACCCAAAATTATTTAATTTGTACGTCTGTTAAAATAATTCTTTATTGAGAATTTAAAAAATCTTTTTTAATTTGGAATTCAAGTGTTCGATGTTGTAATTGTTAATCTTATAATCTTACAAGAATTATGAGATTTTAGTACATATTTAAAATAAGGATATTTCCGGATGAAAAAATTGAATCTTGTTCTTATTAATATACCTTAGAAATTACTTATAATTGGTGAAATTAGAAGGAATTTTTTTGGATAAACTTTAAAAAACACAAAATCCCCTTTATATTATTAACCTATCTTTACTTAAGGAACCCCAGCAACGAACATCTATTAATACCTCAACAATTTCATTAATTGGACGGCCATCTTCTTGTATGGAAACGAATAATATTTTAAATAATTTTGAGGAATACCAATTAAATACTACTTCTAGATCAACACTTCCACGTGTTAATAATAATAATTCTTCAAATATTTTCCCGTTAATTGGAACTAAAGGGCGATTATCACCTCCTCCTAGACGTAAAATGGAGTTTTTACCTAATGAACAACAACAAAAATTATTAATTGATGGGTAGGGAAATTTATTGAGAAATTTTTGTTTTTAATTAATAAAATTTTTTTAGTAAAATACTTGGAGGCCCTCCTATGCGTATTAGAATTCGTCCTCCACCTACAAACTCAACAATTCAAATGCCACAACTTATTAAAAAAGATTTACACATATCTAATAAAACTAATATTATAACGGCATTATAAATAAAAATAATAAAATTGTGAAATGAATATCTAATAAAAAATTTTTTTAATTAATGGAACTACATATACGGCCAAATTTTTTTCTAAATTCTGGTAAAATATTTTTTGCGTTCCACTTAAGAAAAATGGTAATTAGAGTAAAGCCAGAATTTATTACAAGAAACCTGAAAAAGCAAACTCAGAATTTCCTGCCAAGCTGGACCGAAAATTTCTAGAAAAAAATTGAGAAAATCAACAACCCTAAGTTCCATACTAAGTAAAATACTGTTTGATAAAACTTAACAATATAATTTATACTAAATGCATCGGAATTTTAAATAAACTTATTTAAAAAAACAATTAAAAAAATTTTAATTTAAAAGAACATTTTCAGCATAACCATGTAAACATTTCCCTCCTCCATCCCAAAAAGCATAAATATTATTTATTCTCAATTCTTTTTTGTTTGTATGTGCTAATTTACAAAGATCACAAAAAGGTTGTAAAGAAGTACAAAGTTTACAATTTGGATTCCAAAATTCTTTTGCATATTTTGTTCGTTTAAATTTTTTTGTCCAATTAAAATAACTGAAATTTGTTTGGGTATATTTAATTTTCTATATTTTTTCCCTAACATTTTAAGTTTGTTTAGAAATCTCAAATTATTTTCAGAATTATCTAAACTTATTTACAAACTTGTTTTTAACTTTGTATTAATTTTCTAAGATTTATTTAAAATTATTAAGTCTAAATATTGTCTACATATAATGAGTAATAGGTGTTAAAGCTATTTTACCTTTTATATAATTTCTTATCAGCTGCTACAACTTTCAGAAATTCTGCTAATTCTTTCGGACTTTTAAAATCATCTGCCGCAATAAATGAGTCGTTTGGAATATTTACATATTTAATAACTTTTCTTGACAAAACTACAGGGACAATCAAATCTTTAATTCTCCAAAACTTTTCTGACAAATATTCATCACAAACAGAATTTTCGAAGGCCAAATAAAAGAAATGGGAATCTGAAAATAATTTTTAAAAATGGCAGTTTTGTTGTATTTAATTGTTTTTTTGATCGTTACAAACTTTGTTTTTACAAAATATTTTTCTTAATTCATTAAAAATTAAATAAATCATTATTTTTTATCTAATTACTTACCAATTAATTTATCCTCACATTCACGCCCACAATCATTTTTCCCAACACACCCACCCAGTTGTGTAATTTCTGTATATTTCTTCAATTCTTCAATATATTTTTCCCGTCTTGAATTTGTATTGCAATTTGAAACAAATTGTAAAGTTAGCTTCTCTTTTTTGTTTATTTTATTCTCAATCTTTAAAAGAATTTAATTATCCATCTAGCAACTGAAAAATCGTTACTAAACTGTATGGGCGATTTAATTGGAGGTGCTATAAGATAAAAATCCTCTTCCCATATACATATAACGAGCTTTTAGAAAAAGAAACAATTTATTAAAAAAAATTTTCGCTAAATTTTTAGCGAAAATACATTTTTCTAAAATAAGTACATACATATTTATCAAAATACTCAACTTGGGGGAGGGGGAGGGAGATAACCAAGTAGATAACAATTGTATACTAGGTAAGTTTGACTGTATTAATAATATTTTTGTCGAAATTTTTAATAAATACTTATCAAATTAATAACCTCATCCTCAAGCCAAATGTCATCTAAACTCATTGTACAATCGTCCAAATCTTCAAAAGTATAACTTTCAAACATATCATAAGGCACAATTACATCACTATCAGATCTATATGTCATTGTAATATTAAAAAAATTTGGCTCTAAATATCTTCCCCGATGCCATGTATTTACTGGAGATTCGAGTACAAAAAATGTGTATAATTGGTGAGGTTTTCGATGGCTTGGCAATGGATCTATTTTATCACGAATGTGAAAGAACAACACAGATGCATTATTTTCTCTTTAAAATTAAGGCAATTTTTAGTAATAATTATTAGATCTTAAAGTTAATGAGAATAAAATTATAAAGTTAAGATTGAGAGTGAGATTCTGAGAATTGAGATAAATGGGGGATTTAAAGAGAGATTTCTTTCTATAATTTATATTTAAAACTCTCACAACGTTTTATCATCGCTATAACGACATTTATAAAGGCATTGTGAAGAATAATTATTTATTAACCAATATTTTAAAAAATTCTCTTCATAGAAAGTAGTCCAAATAAGAATCAGAGGTGGTGGCCATTTCATAAGAATGGTCTAAATGAAAAATATTTATGGAAATTATATTTGAACAAAAACTAAAATCAAAAATTGAGAATATCTTTCCATATAATAAGAAGTAGTAGCATAAATACAATCTTTATGATTAAGTTTATTCGGGTTCTTATTATCATGAAATCCCTAAAATAATTGCTGGACTGCCTTCTTTCTCTATACAGTCAGTTTAACTCCGATTTAAATAAAATTCTTACCCTCCTTTTGAGCCATTTAGAATTTTTAGATAAATTATTCTCCCTTGATAGAAATATTATTTGATTACAATAGAGAATATATATTAAATAAAAAATTGATAATAAAAAGGGAATGATAATTAAAATTTTTTTATTAAATTGTACTAAATTATTTAAAATAATTTTAGTCATTTTTTTGTATTAATTAAAAACAATTTAAATTTAATTTTAAAGTAAAATAGAATTTAAGGAATAAATTATTCTTTGAATGTTTTGAATATTAATTTCTAAAAAATATTTTCAGTTGATGAATATTAAATATTTTAAATTTTAAAAAAATAATGAAATTATTAAATTTAAATAGTTAGGGATCTAATTAAAATTATAATAATTAAATTATTCCTATTTCTAAAATAAACTTAAAAAAGCTGTCTCAGATAAATAAAAGGCTAAAATAAAATAATAAAAAGTAAAATAATTGAAAAGTTTTTAATCAACATTTAGTTAATATATAAAATAAAAAAAATATTTTTTAGCCATTTTTCTATTAATTTTACAGACTAAAAATTTTAGCTTAAACATTTTTCTCGAAAAATTTATTATTAAAAAAATTCTTAAATAAATATATTGTATTTTAAATTTTTACAAAATTTGTTTTTAATTTAAAATAAAAATAATTGAATAATGAAATAAAATTAATTAATAAAATTTAAAAAAATAAAAAGAATTTCTATTAAAATTCTATTTATTCTTTGTACAAACATAAAGAATAGTTGAGAAAATATATCTAAAAAATGAAAGTTTATAGATTAAAAATGAAGCACTTAAAGCAACTTAATAAAGTTATTTTAAAAACTTATGTTAATGAAAGAAAAATATATAAATGTTATAAATAAATAGAGAAATATTTACAAAAATAAATAAAAAAAAATGTTTTAGAAATGTATAATTAAAAATTCTAAATTTTGTTTTTTAGTTTAAAATGTGTTAGTTTTGGTTTTAATCAAAAGAATTGGTATAAATAATTCTGAATAAAATAAAATATAAATTATTTCGAAATGAGAAAATGAGAAAAATATCGCGATCTAAAAACTTTAAAAAATACACCGAACTTGAAGTTCGGTGTGACCAGTGCACGGGAATTTTAAATAAACTTATTTAAAAAAACAATTAAAAAAATTTTAATTTAAAAGAACATTTTCAGCATAACCATGTAAACATTTCCCTCCTCCATCCCAAAAAGCATAAATATTATTTATTCTCAATTCTTTTTTGTTTGTATGTGCTAATTTACAAAGATCACAAAAAGGTTGTAAAGAAGTACAAAGTTTACAATTTGGATTCCAAAATTCTTTTGCATATTTTGTTCGTTTAAATTTTTTTGTCCAATTAAAATAACTGAAAATTTGTTTGGGTATATTTAATTTTGTATATTTTTTCCCTAACATTTTAAGTTTATTTAAAAATCTAAATTTATATGCAGAATTATCTTAAATTATTTACAAATTTGTTTTTAACTTTGTATTGATTTTCTAGGATTTATTTAAAATTATAAAATCTAAAAACTTAATTGTCTATAATGAGGAATAATTATTAGAGCTAATTTACCTTCTATATAATTTTTTATCAGCTGCTACAGTCTTTAAATATTCTATTAATTCTTTTGGAGTAGCAAAATCATCTGCTGCAATAAATGAGTCTTTTGGAATTGTTTCGTTCTTAAAAATTTTTCTAGACAAAACTACAGGGACAATCAAACTTTTAATTCTCCAAAATTTTTCTGACAAATATTCATCACAAACAGAATTTTCGAAGGCCAAATAAAAGAAATGGGAATCTGAAATAAAAGCTATTATCAAGTTTATAAGACCTTATTTTTGTTATATTTTTTGTTTTAAAATTGGTTACAAACATATAGGTAAGATAAATATACAAATCCCCAAACTATTAATATTTTTCTAATTAACAAATTAATTTTTGTCAATTTCCACCCACCAATTAATTTATCCTCACATTCACGCCCACAATCATTTTTCCCAACACACCCACCCATTTGTGTAATTTCTGTATATTTTTTCAATTCTTTAATATATTTTTCCCGTTTTGAATTTGTATTACAATTTGAAACAAATTGTAAAGTTAGCTTCTCTTTTTTGGCAATTTTACTATCAATCTTTAAAAGAATAAAATTTTAGGCTAAAAATTATTTGTTTAATTTAATTTTAAGCAATTTTTAGTTAAAAACTTTTTTTTATCAATTACCTCCTTCTCACTCCAAATTTCATTTAAATTTATTCTTCCATTTTTTACATCTTCCTTATTATAACCTTCAAACATATCATAAGGCACATTAACATCACTATCAGATCTATATGTCATTGTAATATTAAAAAAATTACGAGGAAAATATCTTCCCCAATTCCAAGTGTGAGGCGGAGATTCAATTACAAAAAATGTGTATAATTGTTTTGGTGATCGTTGTTTGGGCAAAGGATCAACTTTGTCACGAATGTGGAAAAACAAAATTGTTGAATTTCTTTCTCTAAAATATTTTCTTTAATAAAATAATTTTTCAATTTTAAATTAAGTAAATATATTATTTAAAAATATAATGGAATCACGCTAATATCTCCTCAGAACCGAACAGAACTTTTGAATGAAAGTGACTTTTTATGGATCCCACTTTTTGTGTGATAAAATTATCATCCACTACCGAATTATTTCATACATTTTCTTAAAAACTCACAAATTTCTATCATCAGTATAATTACATTTATAAGGGCATTGTTCAGTTAAATTGTTTATTGACCAATATTTCAAAAAATTTTCACCATAATAGGTATTCCAAAAAAGAATAAGCGGCGGTTGTGGCCATTTCATAGGAATGCTCTAAAATATTTATTTATATGTATTTTTATTAAATTAGGTTAATTGAATTGCCTTTGGCTATAATTTCTTTCTTGAAATTTATATACCTATCAGTGATTTTTCTAACAAATTTTGTAAACTTTTTAAATATTTTTTTTCTGGCTGTAATTAGGTATTTCTGTAATTTCTAATTTTGTTCCTTCTTTCTTCCTCCAAAAGTTTTTAATGTTTTTTTCTATTTTTGGTTAGTTTGGGGGTGATACGGGGGTAATGGGGGATTTTTAGTGTTTGTTTTTATTTTTTCCTAAAATTGTTTACCTCTTTTTTAATCCATCCAGGTTTTGAAGATAAATTTTCTTCTGGTGTGAAAATTAATTGATTGCAATAAAGAATGTATAAAAAATATGAAAAAGAGATTAAAATGATTATTAAAATACAAATAATTTTGCCGGATTTTCTCTCGTTTTCAATATTCTTAGTCATTTTCCAAAAAGATTTTAATTAATGCTTTAAAAATTTTTTAGAAAAAATAATAATCATAAATAATTAGAAAAAGAGAAGAAAAAAGTGTTAAAAATGATTAAATAAAAATTAGTTGTGTGGTCATTAAGGTGCTGAAACTTTTTTATCCTTTTTTAAATATCTTGTCAAATCAGAAAAAAATCTAATATAAATAATCATTAATTTAAAAATCAAAATCTGTGTGTGTTTGATATGATATGTATGTGTGTAGAGGATGTGCGTGATATGTATGTATAAATTTACCTATATATAGATTTTAAAGATTTATATAAATTTATATATGTATAGTATATATAATATTATAAAAGAAAATTTTCTTATAAAAATTTAAAATTATGAAAAATACGAAAAGACTAGTAGATAAGAATATAGGTAATCTCTTAACACAAAAAACAAAAATATTTAAAAATAAAATAAAAAAATAAAATAAAAAGTTGTATTATAATTTAAATTCTGTCTATAAAATAAAATTTAAATTCGATTTAATGAAGTTTTTATTTATACGAAAAAAAAGAAAATAATGATGATATCTAGTGGTAAGTATATTTATTTATTAAACAATAACAACATGTAAAATACAGCTGCAAAAAATTTTGGATAACGAATATTTTACCTGTTTAAATATTTTGGGTAAAAAATATTTTTGTTTTTTTTACTTTTTGATTTTTCAGAAAATTTGAAATGGGAGTTTTTCCATTTTTCAATTTACGAGACTAGGTATATTCTTGAAAATATTTTAGAATTTTTTAGAAGATAAAAACTTGAATTACAATGCTATGTTTTATTAAAAAAATATGTTTTAATAAAATGTCACAAAAATTTCTCCATTTGTTGCAACATGTAAAGTTCAGAAGAGAATAAAAACAGTTATTGTAATTCAAATAATACTAATTTTAAAATATAATCTAATAAATTAATTAAAATTTTTTGGGAATACGCATGGTAACTTTACAATATTTTTGACTGTTATAGCTCAAAATCCTGTAACTGGTTTGGCCTAGTAATTATTTTAGAAAACTTAAATGTCAAGTTGGGATATAATAATTATTTTTATTTAAAAATTAAATTTCCTAAACAAACATGATCGGAAGTAGGTTCTGTTTTTAATAATAAAGGAACTTAATGCTCATTCAATTAGTTTATTGTTAAAGCTAAACAAATAAAAAAATTGAAAATAATTAAAATAAATTGTAAAAAAATTGGATAAAAGGATCTATCTAGGAAGGATAAATTGGGGGAAACATTTTTATTATTCGGGAAATTCTGATTTTCTCTACAGAGATTTATTTCCGTTAAGAGCACTTTAGGGCTAAATCTCACAAAGATAGCGAAGAACTTTTAATATAAAATCAAAATATATTTAAATAAAATAATATATTTTTTAAAGTATTTTTTACTGAATTTGTGCCCTTTGATTTTTCGTGAAAATAAATAAATAAAATAAACTTTTTATTTAAGAATTGATTTCTTCCTGTTTATTTGATTTGACCTTTTTTCTTTATAAAAAATATACAACCGGATATGATTTTTTATATATCTTTAGTTTTGTTAGATAAATTTGTTTACAAATTTTGCTCAAACTTTCTTATTGTTTCTTTGACTTTTTTTCTTTTTCTTTTGTTTTTTATTTTTATTCCTTTTCTTTTTATTATTTTTAGATTTTCTTTTTATTTTATTTTTATTTAATTTATTATTTATTTCATTTTTATTCCATTCTTTCAATTCATTTTCTAAACTTTTTTCTATTAATTTTAATTTGTCTGATTTTGGAGTTTTATGCTGATGGTGGTGGTGGTGGTGATTGTGGTGATGTTTTGATGGCT
The DNA here is from genome assembly GCA_036172955.1 of Meloidogyne arenaria. NCBI lineage: Eukaryota > Metazoa > Nematoda > Chromadorea > Rhabditida > Meloidogynidae > Meloidogyne > Meloidogyne arenaria. The sequence continues at coordinate 2,844,918 of JARQAB010000024.1, forward strand.
AAAAATTGTAGAGAATTTTTATATTTAAAAATATTTTAGGGCATAAATCATTTTATCTTTTAATTATTTTTCTTAGAAATGGACAATCTAAAAATTGAGAGAATTAAAATATTTTCTTTTTTTTTTGTTAAAAACATACTTTATTTTCTCATTTTCTAATTAAATTATTTTTTTTCTCAAAATTTTTAAAAATAATTTTACTTTAGTCAAATAATGTTTATCAACAAAATTGTCAACCATTCTTTCAACACCCGGACAATTATAAAGCAAATTAACTAATAAAAAGTCTAATTCAGAAGCATGTTCATGTGTTCCCATTCCTAGCTGTTTTTATATTTTATTAAAAAAAGAATGGTAATATTCAATTTCGTTCCCCTCCCCCTCCTTTTTTCCTTCCTCAAAGTATTACAAAATGGTCAGTCAAACTTAAGTTACAGAACTCGTCGACCTGTGTCGAATGACACCAAAATTGGAAAAATCGGACCTGATTTGACCGAAATACAGACCCCTGAAAATTGAACAACCATAGGGGCGAAAAACCATAGGTACCAAAATTTATACAAATGATAGCTCATTCGAAAGAGCTCGTCGAGCTGAGTCGAATGACACCAAAATCAATGCGATTGGACAAGATTTGAAAAAGTTATGACATAGTCGCCGACTCCGTTAGGTCTACTTCAGGTCATAACTTTGTCAAACCAAGTCTAATCGCGTTGATTTATATGTCATTCGACTCAGCTCGAAGAGCTCTTTCGAATGAGCTATCATTTGTATAAAATTTTTTAGTCCAAAAAATCACCCCTATGGTTGTTCAATTTTCAGGGGTCTGTATCTCGGTCAAATCAGGTCCGATTTTTCCAATTTTGGTGTCATTCGACACAGGTCGACGAGTTCTGTAACTTAAGTTTGACTGACCATTTTGTAATACTTTGAGGAAGGAAAAAAGGAGGGGGAGGGGAACGAAATTGAATATTACCAAAAGAATTTATTTTGAGAGATTAAAAATAAAAATATTTTCAAAAAAATTCTTACCTTACATAAACGATTACCATTTCTTATTTTTATAGTTAAATCTATATAATTTTTATTTATTTTAAATTATTTTTTACTTTTTGGGTTTTTAGCAAAAGCATTTACTCGATAATTCATTATTGACTAAAAAAAGATTTTTAAATTAAAAATATTTTTTCAAATTTTATTACATCATAATTGTAAGGTAACCCCCAAGTTACATCATTTTCTAGTTTGACAAAATTTATTTTTTTGCCTAAATTTTTTTAAAAAATATTTTCAAATTTCTAAATAAAAAGGATAACCTCTCCGAATATTTTTATAATTAATTTTTAAATATTTATCTCTGTCAGAACGTTGATGCTTTAATTAAAAATATTATATTATTAAATAATTAATTTTAATACTTCGTGAAAAAGCCCGAGAAGATGAAGTAACTAAAAAAATTTTTTTTTAATTTGGGATGGTTAATTTTAATTATTAAAATCCTAAAAGGACTTTTGAATTTTAAAATATCCAAATTTTGTTTTTTTTTAATTTATTTTATAATTTCTTTGACAGTCAACTTTTAAATTAAAATATTTCTGTTAACCAATAATTATTAAATAAATAATTTACTTCGTGCAAAACAATTCGGCGTTTAACACATGTTTTTCTAACTAACATTTTCGTTTTTGGATTTAGTTTTATCTGTCCCAATTCTAAACGTAAAAAATTTTGTCCTGGATTTCGACCGATAACCGAACGACAACTTTAATTTTTTTAAATTTAATTTTTAATTAATTTTTAAATTTTACCCAGGTGCATTAACGATAGTTAAGTGATCCTAAAAATAAAATCAAAAATTTTTTCTAAAAATTTTTCTAAAATAAAATACCTTTTTATTATATTTTTTAAAATTTTTGTAAATATTAACGAAGGAAACACAAGTTCTTTAAGTTAAAAAATAATAATTTTTTAAATTTTTATTCTTACTTTTTACTGATTAATTCCATTGCATCCAATACTGTTTTGAATATATCTTTATCTAATTTTAATTTTTTATTTATATAAATAATATTTTTATGATAAGTATTAAATAAAATAAACGTTAATTTCCGAAATTTTCCAATTAATATTACAATTAATATATTATTTACATCTCGAATTTTCCGGAAAATACAACTATTGTAAAAAAAGATTCCGGGATTTCCAAAATTCTGGAATATTCTGATTTCAATTTAAATTTCGTTTTCAATAAGATTTACAGACAAAAGTTTTCATTTATTATTTGTAGAGGCCGGACCTAGACAATATCTCTATCAAAAATCTTTGATGTCGAGGAGAGATTTTTAGAGATATCGATACAGACTCTTATATGACACTTCCAATTATTAGAAATACCTACCATATCTAGAAATAACTTTATAGGGTATTAAATATTTAAATGTTTTCTTGTTTCTCCTGATCAGCTTTAAATTGTTCCAAATCTTTAAAAAATATAATTTTTGTATTTATTTCGTATTAGGGATTCTGCCGTTCTAACACTTGGAAATCGGGACCCTGATATATTTTTTAAATCTAAATCATTAATTACTTTAATTTTTTCATCGACAGTTGATCTTTTACTCCGAGAATAATTCTTTCTTCGTAGAGATTTTTGTCTTAAATATTTAAATTTTAGTTTCACCAATATATATTTAAAAATTTATTTTTTAATTATTATTTTTTCTTAAATTCTTACTCATAAATATTATTTTTTATTTCATTTTTAAGTTTTGATTTTTGTTTTGCTGTCTTTAAAATAAAAATATTTTTTTTTGAATTAAAATTATTATTATTATTTAAATTTCTTTTCCACCAACCAAAGATTCAACTTCACAAAAAGGGGTTTGTAATTCTCCGTCACCTCCATCGGGGATTCCTTGTTGTATTCCATCGGGTACTGGTAAAAATATTTTTAAATTATTTAAAGTGGAATAAGTAGCTGACTTCGTTTATAAATTAATTTAAGGAAACGAATAATTTTACTTCGAAATGTACATATCACAATCAGTGAACATAAAGGCAAAAATATCCCCAGATAAAAAATGGAAGATTTCTACTTCTGGGCCTCCAAAATTCCTCAGAACTTTACTTTTTTGACGAAGCTTCCTGTCACTTAATCTAAGATTTAATCCCTTTCCTCCATCAACTGTTATATGATTTTTTTTGGGTAAAACTAATTTAATAAAAAATAAATAATAAAACCCTCCCTACATTGTAATTGAAGTTTATCTTTTATTTTAATAAACATAAGAAGTAAAAAAATAAAAAGTTTTATCATTTAACAAGTTGGAATTTACATACTAGAATGTTTATGTAGCAAAACCTTTTAAGAGAATTTGAAATCTAAAAGAATTGAGAATTTATTAACAAAGGAATATATAAAATGCAAAGCAAAGGCAAATAAATGACGAAATTGATTATTGGATAAATTGCCAATATTGATAGCTGACATCTGACAAAAATTGATTTTTTTGTCTGGTTTTAAATATTTCAAAATATTATTTAAAAAATTGAAAAAAATATTTAGGAATATAGTTTTTAACAGAAAAAAACAAGTTTTAAACAGTCATGTTAGCGGGATTTGACTGTAATTATTTAAAGATTTTGTAAACTTACCTATTTTTTATTATTTTATTTTCTTTTTCCTTCTAAATAATTTCTCAAATTGTTTTATTAGTTTTAAAATTTAATAATAAACAATGTTATAAAATAATAAACAAGTTACTATAGTAACCAAAAAGGAAAAAAGTATATTTTCTTGTATTCATTAAATTAAGTTTAAGCTACTACTAAAAATATATTATTTAGTTATTTTGATAAAAATAAACCTTTCTTTGTATTTACATACATACTAAAATATATTAAATGATAAAATTTCCAGTTTAAATTTACTTCTTTTTTTATTTAAAAATTCAAAAAAATGAGTGAAGCAAATTCACCAGCATTAGCACAAATTCATTATTGGATTCGTGAAGATTATTTTAACACTGCTCTACGAAAAATGGACGAATTTGGTGATAGAGAAGTTGGTAGAGAGGGAGAATGCCATTGGAAAATTTTAAGAGCATTTTGTATTGTTAGGCTTGGTAATTAAAATATTAAAAAGTTTTTTTAATTGAATTAGCCAAAAGTGAAACTTTGGCTTATTGTATTCCTCAACTAAAATTATTAACAGATCCCATATCCAAATTAGAAAGATGCCAATTTCTGAAAATTTGAAGCAAATCATTTAACATTAAACAAGAATTTTCAGGTCGGTCTTCAGAGGCTATGCGTTTGTTAAATATAATGCTAAGGGATGAAAGTATGGCAGAATATAAACTGTCGACATTACACGCCCTTAGAATTGCTCACTGTAGTGAAAAGAAAATTGGTTGGTTTTGAAAGTTTGAAATTTTTTATTTCTTGGCCAAGAGGAAGGCCACATAGCAGTTATCATTATCAGTATTTGGAAACTTGTATTATAATTCGGAGGCCATTGTATTAGAAAAATGTCCTGCCCAAATTATTTTTTAATAAAAGAATAATTTGAAAAAAAATTTTTAAAAGATCGAGAAGCATTGCGAGAATTGGACAGACAAATCCAAACTTTATGGTCACAACAAATACCCGAACGAGGTGCATTTACTGCTACAACACTTTTACTTTTAGATAGGCAATTTGAAAGAGCACGTCCACTTTTGGATAAATTGTCTTCTCAATCAAATTCTTCGGTTAAATTAAAATTTAAAATTAATTCAGTAATTTTATAGTTTCTCTCACTTCGCGGCTGGTTAGAATTATTATCAGGAAAAGTCTCTCAATCAACTTTGGAAAATTTTGATAGAGCGATTGCGTTAGATAAGAATGTTGAAGCATTCTTAGGCAAAGCTCATCTTTTTAAAATAAGGTAATACTTTTCTGAATGAAATAAAAAATAATTTAAAAATTAAAGGCAAAATATAATTGATATGGAATCTACATTAAATTCTTTATTAAATGCAAATTCCTCAGTTTTACCTGCTTATGTTGAGTTGGCCAAAGCATCAGCAATGAATAGACATTGGGAAACAATGGCTGAAATTTGTCAAAAGGCAGCTCTTATTCAGGTAGAATATTTAAAATGGTTAATAATATAATCAAAAAATATTTTTTATTTCACAGAGTGATTGTTTGCCAATACTTTTTCTAGATTTTGTCTACTCCTATTTAATATTGGGCGATATCCAAGGAGAACAAATACTTACTGAATTTGTTGATGCAATGCTTTTAACTGAAGCAAGCAACCAAAGTCAATTTCTTCGAATTGGAAGTCTTTTAGCTTCTATTGCTTTGGATAGGAAAAATATTACTACTCAGGCGAAGTAAATTGTTGGGGGATACATATATACATAGATTATTCTGAAAGGGAAAGGGGATTTTTTATTAAACAATCTTCTTTAGATAAATTAATTAAAAAAACAATATAAAAAAATTAATTTTGTAAAGGAGATTGGTTGATGCTGCACTTGGAATCCGTCAGAACAGTCAAGCTCTTCTCCTTAAAAGCAATCTTTCATTAGCAGAAGGGGATATAAGACAAGCTTCTCAATTAGCTTTACGTGCAGTCGAATCAGGCAGTAATATTGAAAATGAGAAAGGACTAAACAATGAGGATAACCAAAATGGGGAAAGGGCCGTTCTAACAATGATACGTTGTCAACTAGCTGAACAACAAAATGATAAACAATTAAAAGAAATAGATCAACAATTGGAATTTCTACAACAAACACATTCTGATGTTAAAGAACAATCAGTTATATATAATTTAAAAAAAATATACTTAAAAAATTAAATTTTTAAGTTATTCCACTACCTTCTCGCATTATTAGCCAAACGTGGAAATAAACCGGATGAACAAGTCTTTTCACATTTAGGTATAGCTGTAGATGTTCACTTTGCTTATAATCAAGTAAATAATTTTTATTTTGATTTCATTATTCGTTTACAGTATACAATCTTCTCTGAAGAGAATTTGATCTCATTGAATCCATCCACTTTAGTGGAAATAGCAGAATTAATATTAAAATCTGCCGATTCTGTAGGGATTCCAGCTATCAGAGTAGCTGATCGTATTTTAAGTACTGTTCATCAAAACTGTCCAGGCAAACAATTTTTTATTCAGATTACTTAAAAAATTTATTTTTTGAAGGCTTAATTAAGCCAACTTTTTTATTGGCAAAAACAAAGTTAGGAGCTAATGAAATGTCTGTAGCCGAACAATTACTCCGCGGATGTGTAAATAAAAGTAGTGATAATGCTGAGGCTTATTTACTTTTGGCACAGGTAATTAATCAAAATATTATTTTAATTAAAATATTATTATACTTATTCAAAACTTTAGATACTCGTACAGAAAAATGAATTGGACGAGGCTGACAAATTATTAGATATAGGACTAGGATTTAACTTTCGTGTGCGTGAACATCCTCTTTATTTTTTAACCAAAGCTCGATTAGAAAAACGTGCAAATCGTGTAGACCAGTCGATAGAACAATTACGAAATGCTTTGGATTTATTTGCTAAAAGTTTGTTTTTTGTTATTTTTTTCTCAAAAATAATATTCAAAATTAATAACTTTCAAATAATTTTAAAATTAAATAATTTTCTAGAAATTTTAAAATTATTATTGAATTAATTTATTATCTTAAGAAGAATCAGAACTTGAATTAGCTGAAGCTGAAAGGATTGCAATTACTCTTGAATTAATAGATTCACTACAAACTGCTAATAGAATTGTTAGTAAAAATAAATATAATTTTAATTTTTCGTTGAAAAAAACTATCAATAAAGCTTTAAAATAATATAATTAAGGAGGAAGCAGATTCTTGTATGTTAGAAGCTGCTGAGCGTTATAAAGGCAAACCTTTAGAAGAACAACAACTCGTTTTAATGAATGCTCAACTTAGATTACAGAGAGGAAATGTTGATGGGGCTATAAAAGTTTTACAAGCAGTTAAGCCTGATCAACCAAATTATCGTGCTGCCCGTATAAAAATGGCACAGATTTATTTGGAAGAAAAACATGATAAACACCGTTTTGCTCTTTGTTACAGAGATTTACTAGAGCAAGATACTAGTCCTCAAATTTACGAATTACTTGGTAGATTAAATTAAAGGGGATTATTTAAAAAATAATATTCAAAGGAGATGCTTACATTTCAATTCAAGAGCCTGAACTTGCTATTGACGCTTATGAGACAGCAATGCGTCGAGCGCCAAAAGATTATCAATTAGCGGAAAAAATAGGGAATGCTTATGTAAAATGTCATCTTTACAATAAGGTGAAATTAAAGTAGATATTGTGAGCAGCAAAATTAAGAGACTATAGTAAAATACCTATTATTTCTCTTAACTTTTAGGCAATTACTTTCTATGAAACAGCAATGAAAAGTAGTGGAAGGCAAAAAATTTTACGAATTCGTTTCGCTGAGCAGCTATTTCATATGGGCAATTTTGATAAATGTAAACGTGTTTTAAAAGAAGTACTTGATGCAGAAACTGATCCAAGTGGTTGGTAAATTCTATTAAATAAATAGAGAGTTAGAGGCCGGAAAGTTCCCACGACTCTTGGCCAAGGATCTAAATACCCGAGAAAACTTTTTAGTTAAGATTTATGTCAACAACTCATTGAAGTGTTCTAAGAGTTTTTTCTCTCTATTAGGCAATTTTTTAGGCAATTACTATGTTTTTATATTTAATATAAGATATTCAAACAATTCGTGAACACGTTTCTTATTGGATGCTTATTTCACGTCTACATATGGAAACAAGTGAATGGGATCAGGCATGTCGGGATTTATTAAAAGCACGCCAACTCCAATTAAGAATTGTTGGAAACGGTGGTAGAGAAGGATTAAATATTGCTGAAGAGAAGAAATTGGCTGCTTTGTTTGTTTTTAAAATTATAAAGGGATATGTAGTAAGGTTCATGACCTTACGTCGTCGCCCGGCGCAAAAGTCCTTATGCCGATAATAATACTTAAATGAATTAAAAACCACCCAATAATTCTTCCAATTTTTATTTATTTTATCATTTATTTTTCAAGAATTTGTCAACAACTTGCTGAATTATACGCAAATAGTCGTGATTGGAATAAGGCAATTGAATTATTTAAAGAAGCAATTGGACATAATGAACGTGACACTAAAGTAATAATTAAATATAAATAAATATTTCTTTTTAAAATTTATTTTTTTAGAGTCATTTATCCCTTGCTGGAATTTATGCTTCTCTTGGAAAATTACACTTTTGTGATCAACAATGTCAACAAGTTTTGAATTTTGATCCAAATAATAATGATGCGACTTTGGTAAATTAAATATTTTAAAAATAATATCAAAATTAAAATGTGGGAGGAATTTTAATTTTTATTTAAACGGAAATGATGTTTAGGGAGGACATATTATTTTCTCGTAACATTTTAAATTTTTTTAAAATTAATTTTTATGAGATTAAAACTCTTGCAATATTTAAAATAGAAAATTAATTTAATTTTTTAATGGATTCTAAAATTAAATATTTTTTGTAATTTATTTTCTCTTTAATCTTTATTTTATAATTTTTTTCTCATTTTCTTTAAATAAATTAGTATATTTTTAGAAAAATTTTTTGATCAAAAATTATTTCCTTAATTTTTATTTAAAATATAATTAATTTATATATTTATTAAAAATATTATTCTTTTGCTATAAAGGAGTGGTTTATTAAAAACTCCTAAAAATAAAACAAAATATTTATTTTCCATTTTATTTTTCTAATTTTGAATAACAAAAAACACAAATATATGCTTTACAAAAAATTATTATATTTATTTATTTTTTGTCTAAAAAATTCTCCTCAAAACCAAAAATTATCACTAAATGAATAATTATCCTTTCCTATTTTTCCGACACATTCCAATGATTTTATAAAAATAAGTATTTACAGAAAAGGTTATTAACTAAAAGAGCTCAAAAATTGCGTAATTATAAATTTAAAAAGAAAATCTAAAAATAATTTTTGGTTTTTGTATTTTTTCTGACAAAAATGTGACGTCGATTAAGGATAAAAATAAATGTATTTTTAATTATTTACTTCCTTTATCTTCTTAAAATATTTTTGGAATTTTTTTTCTCAGGCTACGTATTTATTAGCATTAACTACTAATTCTCAGCTTCATTTTAACTTTATATTAAACTTTTAAAAACATTTTTAAATTTTTTAATATAAAATTTAAATTTTTATTAAATAAAATAAATTATTAAAATCTAACAAAAAATTATTAAAAATGTTTAATTTTTCAACATTAACTTTTTATTAATTTTAACAAAAAATTTTGTCTTTTATTTTATTTTATGGAGAATTTAATTCTCTATTTAATGATATCAATTTATTTTTAAAAAATATTTATTATCCATTCTTTAGTTGTAAAAGATTTATTAATATCCCTCTAATATTTTTTTATTATTTTCTTTTTCAATTTACATTTGTCAAATTAATCCCTTTGGATTTTTGAATGACGAGTTTCCCTTTCCTCAATTTAAAAAATTAATTTTAATTTTCGTTTTTAAACGAATGAATACTCAGCAAGAAAGGAATCCATAAAAATATTTTTTGAAGAAAATGAAGAGAAGATATTAAATTCTCAAAAACTTTTTAAAAAATATTTTTTGACATAACCTATACGAGTAATTACCCTCCGCCGATTAATTACCCCCTCTAGCGGGAAGTTGAAGAAATAACTACCCCCTCTCAAATACCCTAGCACACGTTTAAATTTCAAAAGTCTACACAACACGTTTCCAAATTTCCATCATTTTTTCTTTTCATAAATACTTTTAAACTTTAGTAAATTTAAATAATAAATAAATTCACTTTCTTGTACTAATTCTATACAAAAATGCAACTTCAAGTCTCCCATTGGAATAAAATAAATCTGCAACAAATTGCAATTGTAATATATACTAAAAATATATTTTTCTTTTAATAAATTTAAAAATTAAATATTTATTTTTATAGTTATTGGCTGATTTAATGTATCAGAAAAATGAGGGAGAAGAGGCTATGAAACACTTTGCACAATTACTGGAAAGAAATCCGAGTGAGTGAAATTTTTAGAAATATTTTTAAAATTTATGTTCAGGTCATTATCATGCCTTAGCCCGTTATATTGAATTATGTTGGCGTCGGGGAAATATTGAATTGGGTGAAAAAATGTTGAGGAATGCTTTAGAAAGCAATCCTAGAGCTACTGTGGATGCTGGATTTAATTTTTGTAAAGGCCTTATTGAATGGTATTTTTTCTAAAAAAATTTTTTTGAGAAAATTTTAAATAATTTTAGGTATACAGGAGAACCAAATTCAGCACTTCAAGCATTTAACCGTGCTCGTCGTGATTTGGAATGGGGAGAGAGAGCATTGTATAATATGATTGAAATTTGTTTAAATCCGGATAATGAAATTATGGGAGTAGAAAATAATGAACATCAATTAACTGTGGAAGAGGCAAATGAAGCTAATGAATCTTATAGAGCAGCAGATCGGTTTTTCCACGAATTGAGACATAAATCTATGTTGGATAGAAGATATAAACTTATTGAGAATTTCATTCTTTTGGCTAGTCCAAATAGATCGAATATACAGAGGGCTTTAAATAATTTTTTGGAAATGTCTAAAACTGATGGAACACAAGTAGATTTTAAAAGAAGGTATAAAATCCTTTTTTCTTTAAAAGGAAAGTGAAGCAAATGTTAGCGCCGGTGCAATTCTTGGATCAGCTAGAGCTATGTTAATGATGAAACAAACACAAAAAGCTAAATTACAATTAAAAAGAGTTTTGACACATGCTTGGAGTTTGGAAGAAGCTGATTATTTACAGCAATGTTGGAAAATATTTTTAAATTAAAAAAAATAAATAATTTTTTTAAAGGCTGGCTTCTATTAATTGATATTTATATAAATCAAGGAAAGAATGAACAAGCAAGTAATGTACTCAGAACTGTTTTACAACATAATTCAAGTTGTAGTAAAGCCTATGAATATATGGGATTTATTTGTGAAAAAGAACAAAAATATTTTGATGCCGCGGCTAATTATGAGGCTGCTTGGAATGTTTGTAAAAGGCGTAACCCGGGAATAGGTAAATAATTAAATAATTTTTGAAAGACAAAAAATTTTAAAAAAATATTTACATATTTACAGGTTACAAACTAGCATATAACTACTTTAAATGTCGAAGACTGATTGAATGTATAGAAGTAAAATTCAAATTTTTAAACAAATTAAAAACATCTTAATTTTTTTAGGTTTGTCATGCAGTATTAAAACGTTACCCAACTTATCCAAAAATTAAAAAAGAAATTTTGGACAAAGCTAGAGCAAATATAAGAATGTGAAGGAACTTTAATATTTAAAAAATTATCTTAAAAATTACCAATTTTTAATTATAATAATTTTGGATAAAATGTATTTTTTATTTAATAAAGGAGAACTTTTTTACAAATTTAATAAATTAAATAAATAAATATATATTATTTAAATAATTTTTAATATTTTTTAGACAAATTTACAATTTAAAATCAATAATTTATGGACGATTATTTTATTTATTATTTACATCATTCCACGTTTCCTTTACAAATAAATACATGTAAAACATTGATTTAAACGTCTTTTTAATATTTTTTTTGAAAATTTGATTAAAATTATTTTTAAATAATTTAAATTTATTTTTTTATTTTTTTCTCTTTTCTCTAATTAAAATTATTTAAATAAACCTTTTTTTCATCTTAAATTATTTTTATTTTTAAAAATATTTCCTCAAAGTTAAAACAAAAAGACTATTTGCTTTTAGTCATCAATTGCAAAAGAACCTCTTTTTCCTTTATTTTTAACGTTATTTTAAACTTTTTTTTATTTTGAAGTTAGTAATTTTTACGAATCATGTAAATATTTTGTTGATTTTAATTAGATTGAATTTTCGATTCGTGTCAACGTTCGAGACGTTTTTTCGAGCTTGATTCTATCGATCAGAGTTTAAAATGTAAAAAAATTTTTTTAACTTTACCTTCCTTCGTTTTTCTTTTATTTTTTATTATCAAATTTTAATCAATAAAATTTGTCAAAACTTTATATTTTTTTATATTTTGGAAATGTTTATTCTCTCAACACTTCACAATGCACTTTTCTACAATGAACCTTTTGACAATAAATTAATATTTTAAAAAAAGAATAAAAGCATTGGTCATAATCAGTGGTTGGAAGCTCGTACCAAAATTCGTACTCGTACTCGTACTCGTACCTGTGTACGAAGTACGAGTACGAGTACGAGCAAAAAAATGGGCAGGTACGAAGTACGAGTACGAGTACGAGAAAAAAAATAAGGCCAGTACGAGTACGAGTACGAGTACGAAAAAATAAAACAGGCCAAGTACGAGTACGAGCAAATGGACTCGTACCTCTCGTACTTTGACATTAAATTTTTTAAGGAAAAGAGAAAGGAATATTTATAATTTCTCCCATATTTCCTTATGTTGTTCGATGGTTGAGTGGTTAGGTTGACTGACTTCACTTAGTTGAATATTTTGGTAGTGCTGAGTTCGAATCCCCAGGGCTAGATTTGAAGCTTAGAAAGTTTTTCTTTTAAAAATAAGTCTTTTCAAACTTTTATTTTGATTTTAAAAGTTTAAATTTATTTTTTCTTGATATTTTAAACTTGAAAAAACATAAAAAATCTTAATTTAGTCATGAATTTTCCAAAATTTCTGCCTGCGGCGCAAAAAATTTCGAAGGTCTGGCTTCAAGATCATCTAAACTTCAAAAAAAAATTTTGGCTGCGGCTCTGACAATTGAGTTTTTTCTCCTGAGGCCTTCCAAAATTCTCAAAATTTTCTCCTGCGGCGCAGAAAGGGATTTGATGGAAGAAGAGGGATTCGTGTCGGGGTTTGAAAAATTCACAAACAGACCAATCCTTGGTGTCCTTGGACATCAAAATGCTCAAAACTTTCGCCTGCGGCGCAGGAAATGGATGAAATAGAAGTATTTATGGCTTCAAAGCTTCCAAGAATCAGAAATTATCGCATACGGCCCTAAAAATTAAGAACAATATGCCGTTGACTCCAAAAATTCACAAAAATTCTAAATTTTTTGAATATTTCCCAAGTACGAGAAAGTACGAGGTACGAGTACGAGGTATGAGGCCAAAAATAGGGCTTGTACGAGTACGAGTACGAGCAAGTTTCGAAATTCCAACCACTGGTCATAATCGAATGAAAAAACCTAGCATTCAAGGAAAATACTTGTGCGGTATATTTGGAGTTTATCTGGCAAGTTAAGCAACACTAAAAAGTGTTGGGTTGGAATATTTGACTGTAAAAGATTCAAAACGGAAATTTCAGTTTTTTCAGTTTTGACTTAACGCTATTTACAATTCAAGTCAACAGTTCTACTTTCTGCTTTATTTACCACCTGCTACATGCCTAGTACAAGTATTTTGTCCCGGATGGTTTGTCTTTTTTTCAACTGATTATGATCGATACTTTTATCATTTGAAAAAAGTTTTTTTAAAACGTCTTTTGTCGATTCAATTAAAAATTTTAAATTAAGTAATTTTTTTTTAAATATTTTTTACACGTACTACCTGCTATTTTATGTATGAATAATTTAGAAAAATTTATTTATTTTCTTTTTTATCTTTTTTTTTGTATTAATTTTTTTGTAATACATATACCTATATTTAGATATTGATTGGAAATATTTTTTTGAATTTTATTTTGTTAATAATTTAAAATAAAAATTTTTTAAAAATACTTTCCACCCATTTTTTAATCTCTTTTTTTTTTATTTGACAATAAGATAAAAAACAATTGATTAAATAAAGAATATTATTTGGCAACAAATTTTATTGTTTTATTTATTTTTAAAATTTGAACATTTACGTATAAAAAGGTACAGACTAAAAATATTGTTTAAACCCAAAGTTTATTTTTTACTTCAAGAAATTTTTGAAATAACTTTTAATTGTAATTTTTTCTAAAAAAACAAATCTTTAGTGCTTTTTTTTGCAAAAATTTTTAAAATTTTTCAAAATTTATATTTTAGCTTAATTAAAAAATTTAAATTAATACACAAATATATTTTTTTAATTTAACAGGTGTATAATTTTATTTATAAAATAAAACTCAAATTTATCCAAAAATAAATTTATTTATTTTAAATTAAATTGTAATTTTAGGGAGCAGGCCAATGTACCGCAGCCCAATGTACCGCTGCCCAATGTACCGCGCCCAGTGTACCGCCGCCCAGTGTACCGCGAGCCCAATGTACCGCCGCCCAATGTACCGCGAGCCCAATGTACCGCGAGCCCAGTGTACCGCCGCCCAATGTACCGCCGCCCAATGTACCGCCGCCCAATGTACCGCACGCCCAATGTACCGCACGCCCAATGTACCGCACGCCCAATGTACCGCCGAAATTAAAAATCAATAACGGTCTGTAAAACATTCTGAATTATTTGTAACTTTTATTAATCTTCTATTTAACTTATCCATTAATTCTTTTAAACAATTTCCCGTAAAATAAATCAACATTTTCTGTTTTTTGGTTTTAGAATATGTACTAGAAGTTATTGCAAACCATAATTTATTTCCTTTTTTTTATAAATAGGCAAACTAAAAAATAAATAGGCAACTTTAATTTTTATTGTGACAGTTGCACTTATTTATTTTATTTTTAAAGAAAATAATATTTCTAGTCTTATTGTTTGTCTTCTATTTAACTTATATATTCACAATTATGTATTTTACTTGTTTTTTTGTAGACTCCTTTTTAGTTAATGAATACATAATAAAATAAATAAATAAATAAATAGAAAAAGACAAAATATAGCAAACAAACTTGAAAAAGTTAATCAAAATTTGTAATTGTTTTTACTAGAATTTATATTTTAAATTATATTTTAGTTTTATTTAAATATAACGTGCAAGGATGATTCGCCTACCAGACAAACAATTGCCTAATAGCTGTAGGGTTCGAATCCCTCTGATCACTTTTTCATTAAAAAGTGCCTTAAAGTTATTGGTTTTATTGATATTAAATATTTTATAAAGAAATTTTATTATTTATTTAAAGGTATAGGTGTTAATATTTATATTTAATATTTATTTAAATATTCACTTAAAGGTATTGGATATATTAATAAATATTTTATAAAATTCCGTGGAATAATTATTTAAAATTATTTATGTCCAATCATTAAAATATAAAAAATTTTAATTAAAATATTTTATTAGTCAGCAAGATTGTACGACACTTGCGGACCGACATTTGCGGACGGACTTTTGCGGACGGACATTTGCGGATTGCGGACCGACTTTTGCAGATAGGACATTTGCGGACCGTTTTTGGGAAAAATTAAATTTAATTTTCAAAAACGAAAAAAGATAATTAAGTTTATTTTAATATCTTTTCGATAGGCAACTTTTTTATCAAAATGGTCAACGTAAACCTATGGAGATTAGGCGAGGCGCTTGTGCAAAACCCTGCGCTTCGCGCAGGGTTTTGCGGCACGCGCCTCGCGGGGAGTCAACGGTCGCTGAGTTCTGGGCTCGTAACTTAATCCTATTCCTATCATCGATGACATGGTCATGCCCGGCTTCCCCCGCAGCAGTAAAAACTCCACGGATGCAATAGGTAAGGAGCTAAAATAAACGATCATAACTTTGTTTAACTTGTTAGATCGAAAAGATATTAAAATAAACTTAAATATTCTTTTTTTGTTTTTGAAAATTAAATTTAATTTTTTAAATTTTTTTCCCAAAAACGGTCCGCAAATGTCCTATCCGCAAAAGTCGGTCCGCAATCCGCAAATGTCCGTCCGCAAAAGTCGGTCCGTAAATGTCTATCCGCAATCCGCAAATGTCCGTCCGCAAAGGTCGGTCCGCAAGTGTCGCACTACGGTCAGCAATACGACTAGCCATTTACTTTACTTTTTAGCTATCAAAATTTCAAATCTCTCTTTTTCTGAATAATAAAATTCTACTAGTAAATCAAAAACACTAACACTTTAATACTTAATAATTTCAAGTTTGTGATTTTCGGTTCTAAAAAATTGTTTTTGTAAATATCCGGGGCACTAACTAAATAATAAAAGAAAAATATTTTACCGAAATGTACATTAATTGAAATACCGATTTTTGGTTTCAGTTCTGTTAATTGACTGTCAACATCTTTAATTACTTTTAGACTTTGATACATATCTTATATAAGTATTATTTTCTTTTTCAGGTTTTTTAAAAATGAAAGAAAATATTATCTCAAAAAGTAAATTTATTTTTTCCATTCTCATTTTCCTTTCAACATTTCTTTATTTTTTGTATATATTTGTTTTCAACCAAATAATTTTCCCAGCAAAAGATGGTGATGATAAATTACCTGGATGGCTTAAAAGAATGGTAAAAAGATAATTTAAAATTGAGAAAAAAATATTTTTTAGAGTGTCCCTGTTAAATGGCCTCCCCCAACAATTCTTATGTGGAATAAAATGTTTGGTGCTTCTTTATCAGAAAGTTTAATTAATTATAATAACAATACACATTGTTCTTATAAATGCATTTATACAGATAATCGTTCTTTGTATGTTTTTCTTTTAAACTTGAAATTTATTTAAAATTATTCACTTGTCCCAGGCCGAAATTAAGCTTTCAATTTTTAAAAGTCTGACTCGTTCTATGTATAACCCCATACCTGTCGAGTCTATTGGGTTTTAAAAATACTTTAAATCTAAGTAGAAAAATTCATATATATTATTCCCCAAATGTTCGGTTTGGAACCGAAGTTACAGAATATCCGAAGAGTTTCCAAGGACCGTCAACCTTACATCCAAGCATTCCTATAATTTAGGGCTAATTCCTCCCTTCTTTACTTTTAAAAACTTAAATTAAAAAACCCTTTCAGAGAACAACAAGCTTCATTATTAGTCTTCCACATTCGTGATAATCTTGATAAAATGCCAGAGCATCGAACACCTCAACAACTTTACACATTTTTTATTCTCGAATCTCCGCCGCATACTTGGGGACTTGGAAGGAATGTCCCTCCAGATTTTTTTAATATTACAATGACTTATAGAGCAGATAGTGATGTACATTATCCCTATGATATGTTCGAAGAATATACTGAAGAAGATTTAGAAAATGGGTTAGTCACTTATGACCAGATTTGGACTGAAGATGAGGTGAATAATTAATTGATGATTGACTGAAAATAAAAAAATTTTTTAAAGATTGATAAGAAAATTAAAGCAAAAGATGAACTTGCTTTACAATTTGTCTCAAATTGTAATACAAAATCGCTTCGTGAATTATATGTTAATAAATTGAAAAATTTAACACAAATTACACAGATTGGTACTTGTTTAGATGGAAAACGAGTTTGCGATAAAGAATGTGCTGATAAATTAATTGGTAAATGTTAAATAAATATCTTATTAAATTTGGAAAACGATAAAAAGATTTTCAATTATTTTTTAAATTGAAATTCAATTCGTAAAAGTTTTGGAATAAGTTCAAGTATTCCAAAACTTTTAAACTAGGGCTTCTAAACTAGGGTTGTTCACGACCGGATTAAGAATCAACAATTTTGATATTTCTTACCAAAAATTAATAATTTTTGTGAAATTTTAAAAACCGAAAATTTTTAATAATTATTTTTTAAAAATATTCCCTTTAAATAAAACCGGTATTTAGCTAAAACTCAAAACCGAAAACCAAAGGTACTGGCTAACACCAGCTAGTGTCCAACCCTATTTTAAACTTTAAATGTTTTTTTTAAATTTACATTAAACAAAATTTTCCAAAATTTATTTTTAAGATTCTCATCATTTTTATTTTGCCTTTGAGAATTCTGTTTGTGTTAATTATGTAACAGAGAAATTTTGGAAACTTAAAAAGTTAATTGTGCCTGTAGTTTTGTCAAGGAAAATATTTAAAGGATTAAATATTCCAGATGATTTATTTATTGCTGCAGATGATTTCAAAAGTCCAAAAGATTTAGTCTCTTTTTTAGAAAAATTAGCAGCAGACAAAAAAAGATACAAAAGGTGAATGGGGAATTAAATAAAAATTAATTTTAAAAAATAAAAATTTCTTTTCCAGTTATTTTAATTGGACAAAAAAATATAAAAAAACAGAATATTCAAACGATATTTCTAATCCTCTCTGTAATCTTTGTAAAATGGCACACATACACAAAAAAGAATTAAAAATAAAAAATATTTATGATTTTTGGAATGGAGGGGGGAAATGTGAACAAGGATTTGCTTCAAATGTTTTGCTTGGTTAATATTTATTTTTAAATGATTCTGAATATTTATTTTTATCTCATTTTATTTTTTAAAATCCTGTGATTATTTTAAATATTTTTATTTAACCTTTTTTTCTCTTTTTGTGATATCAAAGGAATAAAGTATTTCCCCTAAAATAGGCCCTATCAAAATTAATTTTGATATTCGTAATTAATATCCAAATATCTGAATATTAAATAAATCTGCTTGTTCAAAAAATTCCAAGGACCCTGACAGAAATATAATAAGAATGATAGGAATGAAAGTATTAGATACAAAAGTTTTTGTAAATGATTAATATAAAAACGAGACAAAGATAAATTTATAGCCTAAAGGGTTATTTCTGAGGAAATACTTTATTTAAATAACTATAAAATTTATTTCAGGGTTTACTTTTCTGTTCTATCTCATAATTGTAATTTTCCTTTTATTCAACCAAATTTTTGATTTTTAATGCTTTAATTTTCCTTTTTACTTTAAATTTTATTTTTCCTATCAGATAAAATTATTTAAATTTTTTTTCAAAAATAACCAAATAATATATATTTCAGACAATAAACAAAAAAATTTATTAGTATCTTTTGGAATATATGAGAGAATTTGTGTTACTATTTTAATTTTTATTGTCATAAATAAATTAATAAATTGGCTGATATTATTGTAAAATTAATTGTTGGAATATTTTAAACCATTCCTTTAACTCTCTAGTTTTATCGCTGATTTCTCTTAAAAAATTGAAGGATTAATTTTCACTCGCAAAAATGATATTGTAACCTATCTCTCCCCCTTTTCAACAACCCTAATAAATTTTCTAAATTATATTTAGTAATTTAGAACAAAATTTTGTTAAAGAATTTATTACACATTTAAAAATAAAAATTAATTTAAGTAAATATTTCTATTTATTTCACATTCAGATATTTGATTAAAAATGGACAAATTAAGAAAAATAATAAGAGAATATATAGAAGTTTAGGCAAGTAGATATATGTATATAGAGGAGTACTAACACAGATATTTATTTATTAATGGACCAATTAAAAAAGGTAAAAGAATAAACGCAATGAGAAAATAAGAGGATATGGAAGTTTTCGATTGAGTACCATTACAAAGATTTGTATTGCAGCAACATACTTGCCCCGATTCACCTTTATATTCCCCTTCAAAACAAGCATTTTTTAACCCCTTCTTAAAAATTAATTTAAAATTATTTTAACTAAATTTTGATATTTACTTCGCAAAGATATGCAGTCGGTCCAAAACTACAACCTTGAACAACATCTTTGTTGTTTCCAGTATGTAATGCTTTGATGAAGGTATTATTACTTTCTAGAAAATTTTGAAATAAAATTTTGAAATAAAAATTTATTTAAATTAATTACCAGTATGATTTAGAGAAGCAGTAAAATTAAAACAAATGGTACTACAATCTCTAACTGTTTTCCCACTGGCAATTCCAACACCTAAACCAAAATAACACCTATAAAACATTTTTATTTTTAATTCAAAAAATATTTAATTAACTGTACAGTAGAATTACAAAGAGTATAACGAAAAGATAAAAGCATTAAAAAAAGCATTAAAAAAATACAAAAGTATTTTTTATCCATTATTTTATTTAAATTTAAATTATTATTAATTATCTAATAAATAAATAATTTTAAGAAATTTTAAATTTAAAGTTAGTCTTGATGTGGAAATATTAACAACTTTAATAGGATTCCCATAATCTATTCTGATTAAAAGAACAGATTCTGGATGGAAATTCAATTAAAATTATAGATAAATACAAGGTTGAGGATAATTTTACAAAAATAAATTATTTAAATATAAATTATAGAAAATATTAAAAAAAAATTTCCAAAACTGTTTTCTGAATAAATTTCTTAGGCTTATATATCCTTATGCTTACATTTATTTGGTATTTTAAGGAAATAAATGACATAAAAAATGCTCCTATGAACATTCATTATGAATTACAATTAGTCAACCACCCATTCATGTCTTGAACTTTAAAGGAACAATATTTTGTGAATATTTATGAATAATTCTTTAAAAAACATTTCAATGAACAAAATGTTAAAATAAAAATTTTTTGTCGTGAGTAAGTAAATTTTGAATAAAAAATACTAAAATTAATAAATGATTTAAAATCAATAAGGATTTATGGTAAAGATGATAACCCGATTTGTTGAACAAAGAAAATCTTTGTACAATTTTTAAATATTCAAATATTTCTTCCAAAAATAAAATTTCCAAATAATTAAATTTAAATTTTTTTAGACAAATAAAATAATTATTTCACGTGAAGATACATTTTCATTAATAAAATTGATTAGCGGTATTTTTAAAAGAAAAATTGTTTATTGGCACGTAGATTTCCTTTAAGAAATAACTTGCACTTAAATAAATATATTTTTAAATAAAAGTCTGTCTATATAAAATAGTTAATATCCCCAATATTTTTAAATTAATTTTAAGAAATATTCTAGTGTTAATTTTAATATAAAATATAATTTTTAACGATAATAACTTTCTCTGAAAACATAATATTGTTTCGATAGAACTAAGAATTAGGCTGGAACTATGATTGGACTAAATTATCTGAAATTTCTATAATAAAACCTTAAGAAAACGTTGCAAAAATTTAATTAAAATTCATAGAATGAAAATTCTTATTTGAAAAACAAATGGAATCTACTAATTAGTGTTCGGCACGGTACGGTATACCGCGGTATTTTTTTCCGGTATACCGAATACCGGAAAAGGTCATTTGCCGAACACTACTACTAATTATTATAGTTTAAGAAGCCCAATATTGAAAATTTTCCTATACTTTCAAATAAAACAGGAAACAAACAACACCTCAACTTCAGATTAAAATCTACCTTTATATAAAATGCATCCTAATTACTGAAACGATGATAAAAGTTCACTTGAGCTTTGTTACTTTTGTATTCACTATAAAGGGATTCAATTTTCAGCTTAAAAAACGATTTTTCTTTTTAACCTAAAAAATGTTTTTTAATTTTATTTTCATTCTTCTTTCCATTATTTCAATTACAAATGGAACGTTTAAAAGAAAATTGGAAACTATTATTGAAGAAGAAGATTTAGTAAAAGAAGAACCTCTGTTTAAAAAAATAAATAATTCTGAAGCAAATAAAATAACTAAACGAGCATTGGTTATTTCAACGAATTTTGATTCTAATAATCTTAAAATGAATACAATTTTTGCAAATTTATTAACAAAACATTTTTATGTTGTAAGTAAAATTTAAATATATATATATATTCTTTTTTGGTCTATATTTTAATTAAAATAATGTTTTTAATCCTAAAAGAATTGTTGATAATAATCATCAAGCATTATTTTAGGAGCCTATAATTTTTGAAAAAAAATTTTTAGTTTAAAATAACTCAGCACTAATAAATTTTATTTAAAAAATCAAACTTTTTTCAAGTTATTACATTTTTATAATTGCTTAATAATTTTCTATCAATACTCGTGATTATTTATTTAAATTTTTTTGTTTAGTTTGGGAAAACTTTTAAAATATTAAACAAAAATTTTCGGCAACTTTCTAACTTAAACTGAATTTAATAATTACTTGTCGATTATCCTCAATTCAACTTCATATTAATTTTTAAATAATTTCTAGCATTATTTAATTATAAATACAAAAGAGGATGACTTCAAATTTGAAAATGAAAATTTCTCAATTTTGGATAAATATTCGATTGAAATAAATGAAAAGAAAAATACTTTCGAAATTTTTAATCTTCGAAATGATTTAAAAAAAGATTTTTCTAATTATGAATTTTTAAAATATTATTTAGGTGGGGGAAATATTCAGGAAGAACAAATTAAAGAACAAATTAATAGAGAGTCTTTTGAAATATTTAAAGGTTGTAGAAAGTAATTTTTCTTAAAAATTCTTTTAAAATTTAGATATATTTTGGAATGGAAGAAATATTATTAATCGTTTAAAAAATTTTAATTTGGGATTATTTGATTCAAATAATATTGGAGCTCTTTTTGTTTTCCATGCTGCTGGAATTAAAAATGTTTTTTGTATAAATAATACTCCTTTAAAGGCTTATCAATTTAAATATGCTGGGAAGACGTTTCCAAAAAATATTCCGGGTATTTATTATTTGGATTTTTTAAATTTAAATTTCTTTAGCTAATCTTGGTAAAAGTAAATTGAGAGAAATTTTGGAAAGTAATTTAAATAAAAAAGGAATTGATGATCATAAAAAGAACGAAGAATTATATGAAACTCTTCATGAGAAAATGGTTATTAATATTTTAATATTATTTAATTAATTAATGATTTTATAATCCAAATTCTTAAATAATTTCCACTTGTATTTAAGAGAATTACAAAAATGAAATTCCATAATATACCTTCTTGTATACTACATACAGTAAACTTTTAGATCATAAAGGATATAACTTTTTGAACAATAACTACTAGGCTCTGACTAAAAATTAATTTATATTTTAAAAATTCTACTTTCACAATAGGATAGACGGTTCAAACTTCTCTTCTCAATAGCTAGAATAGACGAGAATACGCCATCATTAAAAATTCTTTATTCAAATATTAAAGCAATATTTGTGAATAATGATGAATTGACAGACTTTCCTTTAGGAGATTCTAAACCGGAAAATTTATTTTATGTTGGAGGAATTCATTTAAATGGATTAAAAGAATTAAAAAATAAATTGGTTATCTTAGATAATTCTTAATTAAATTTAATTAAATTTAGAAATTAAAAAAAGAAAAAGAAAAACATTTTCAAATAATAATAAGTAAAGAAACGTGTAAATTATTTAATGATCTTAGAGGTTTGGAAGTTTGGAATTCTCTTCGAGAAGTGTTAAGATCGTTTAAAGACAAATTTTCCTTTCTGTATGATTGTAATAAAGATCAATTAATTAATTGGAAAATTAATAAAATCGGGAGTGAGACATTTAAGAATATTCCAAATATTCACGAGGAATTGGGTCTATATTTATTTTATTATTAAAATTTTTAAAAGTTTTAACTACTCTATAAATGGTGTTTGGATAAATTTACTAAATTTTCTGTTAGTAATTACCAAAGCTTTTATATAACAAATTTTAGACTAATTGAAAAAAACCTCGTTGACTGAAACATAATCCAAACAGTTATAGATTGGAAGATTTGACTCAGACTATATCGTCAGTAGATCAGTCATTCCAGTAACACTCTTAATTGTATTATTTATATTCAACACTCCCTCCGTCCCTCGAAATTTATTCTAATTTAATCTTAAATTTTCATTAATTGTCACTATTTTATAGCAAAAGGTAACACAAAACTTTTAATTTCCACTTGCAATAATTATCAAGTAATCGAAGCTTTTGCCTTCAATGTTGGAATTATTTGTATTCCCTATAATGAACATCAATTTTATATTGCCAGAGCTTTGAATATTAATCACCCCGAACTTGAAACAATCAAAATTGGAAATAAATCTAAAGAATATTTTAAAAGTTTGATAAACAGAATGGGGACTTATATGAAAGGAAATACTTCTTCTCAAGTCTCTCCACGCCGTTATCAAACAGAAAATAATAAAGAAATTTTAAATAAAAATATTTTAGTTAAAATAATTATTTATTATGAAGAGAAATTTGATGTTAAAAAACTTTTTAGAATTGGAATGGAAAAAATTTTGGAGAATGATAATTATATGAAAACAGTGGAAAAAGCTTTTATCTATTTGCATGAAAAATGGGAAAAAGAAAATCCACAAAAAGTTTTTATTAATAAAGTGTTGGAGAATTTGGAAAATTAAAAGATTTTGGGAAGATAAACAAAAAAATTAAAAATTTTTAAATAAAATTTAGAATTTTGGGATTTAAATAATATTTTTGAAATTAAAATTAATTTAGTTATTCTATCTAGTATAATTCATAATTTAATTATATTTAAATTGTTTCTAAAGAATGATGTTTTCTGTTGAAAATCAAGCATTGAAATTTTAATGTTGAAACTTTTTGATTTTGTTCTTCTTATATTTCTAATTGATAAAAATGTTCCATGGTTGAAAAAGTAAAATTTTTAGGGGGATTTTTAGACATTTATTTGTGTAAACTAATTTTAAAAGTATATTTTTTAAGAATTTTGAATAACATTTTTAGGATAATATTTTTTAAGATTTATTAATTCTAAAACTTATGTATGTAAAATACATATGTAGCAGGATACAAAAATCTAAATTGATGTGTAATTTCTAACAAAAAATATCAATTTCATTCTACATTTGTATGAAAGTGAAAACAATTAAAGCAATTACCACATACAGGTTCTCTTAAATTGCAATCCCCCTTTTCTCTTTTAATTTTCTACAATGAGGCTAAACTACCGCCACGGTGTTTTAGCAGACAATGTTTTATCTCTCATCCAAGAGGAATAAAAGTAGGTAAAAACCCTTCACTATCTTCTAACTACTCCTCAACCTCTCTCTCTCTCTTTCTTCAACCATTTTTCAATAAAACCCCCAAAATCCATACAATTCAATAAGATCGATGAATTGATTCTCGAAGCTACTGGCCATCCAGCCATCCACTTTTAGTCGATTAATCGACCCAAATTGACTATTCTTTTTCCTTCCACACACTTCTTATATTTATGTAATATTTCTCTAACTAAAAAGTAAGAGAGAATTTTGTCAGCTGGAATTATTCAATTCTCTAAAACAATTTAAAATTTTAACAAATTTTAATAAAATTTTATAAAAATACCAAACAAAATATTAAAAGAAAAATAGATATATAAATATTAATTTTAAATATCTTTGCATTATTACAATAAGAAGTATCTGAGCAACAACACATTTCACCCTCAACACCTTCAAATTCCATTTTTGTGCAGCCTTCCCCAAGAGGCTTAAATTTATTTTTTAAATTTTAATTTCAAATTAAACTTACAGTACAAAACATTACTGAACATCCCCGCTTCACAAATTCAGTTCCCCCTTTTTGTATTAATTTTTAGATTTAACAAAAAAATATTTTTTACCAGAATTACTAGTAAATTTATAACAAAATTTATCCATTCCCGCACTCTTTTCAAGAAAATTTCGTTTACAGCTAATATTATCGTCAATTTCTTCTTGGCCAATTAAATATTTAATTCCTCGATAACACCTTTATTTTTTAAATTAAAAAATTAAAAATTAAAACATTAAAGGTCTATCTGGATCTTTATCATTTAAAATTATTTTTTCTTCATTTTTATTTTCTTCCTCAATTTTTTCAATTTCCTTTGAATCAGTAATTGATGAAAAAGAGAATAAATAACAAAAATAATTATTAAAAATAATTAAATAAAATAATAATTTTAAAAAGTACATTTATGTTGGGTGTAAATAAATTCTGAAATAATTTTTAAAAAATTATATCTAGTTATTCTGGAAAATTCTGATAGTGGTTAAAATAATGAAAAATAAAAAGCAAAAATTGTAAAAAAATTTTAAAATATTATTAAAGTGAAAATGAAAATTACAAAAATTTTGCCAATGGAAATTTTTAAATTTTTGGCTTAATTTTTTAGTTTACGGCATAGAACCTAAAAAGTTAAAATATGTTCACTCCTTCTGAATACAATTTCTGATAATAAATTCACAATTTTTTGTAAAAATTCTGAAAGGAAACACATACCTATTTGTAAAATAAATACAAAAAATAAATTTAAATTTTGTAAAAAAACAAATAAAGAGTTAAATTTAATTTGTAATTCTTTTTAAATTTAAGAATTTTAACAAATATAAAAATTAACGAAATTTTATTTGAGTCATCGCTTTTCTCAAAAGATTTAATTTAAAAGTGAACTTTTCTTTTATTAAAAAATAATTTTAAATAAAAAATTTTTTTTAATTTTTCTATAAAATTAATAGTAAATTTTAAGTAAAATAAATAACAATTATTGAGTGATTATTGAATGACATCTTTTTTTAAATTTTCTTTTCATTTAAAATTTATTTTTATTATTTTTTGTTGTTTTCTCTTTATTTATTGATAAAAAGAATTTTGATAAAATTTAACTGAAAAATTTGTTATTAGGAGGAAGATGGAATTGAAGACGAATACATATAAAGTGGAATATTCGATCACGGTAGGACTAAAATTGTTGATTGTGAATGTTGCATATTTTGAAAATGAAAATCGTCATCTAAATAGTGGAATTTTCAGCCTGGGGTTATTTATTAAAAATTTTTCTAAAAATACAGTAACTTTCTGAGATAATCATACATAAAAAGGACATTTTGTATGTTTATTTATACATAAAAGGGCAAATTTAAAAATATTTTTATAAAGGGCAATTTTTATATTTATTCGGCAATGCCTTTATTAAAGTGCATCCATATGTATTATTATGTAATATGAATTTAAGTTACACATCCCCTATACATTTGAATCGCACATGATAGAGTCAAGACTAAATAAAGTTGCGAAATGAGACCTCAAAGTCACACCGTAAATGTGAGATCCGCTCAACATGACTGGCCTCCATTGCAGTGGCAAAAGCATTTCACTAAAAAAACTTTTCAGGGTATCAAGTATTGGGTTGGGTCAGTTCCCTTGAATTCTCCTTAATGTTCCAAATCTCCTTATACCCCAATTTAAGTGTTATGAATAATATCAGGGGATTTGAAGACGGGATTAAGCGAGAATTAAGAGATTAAAATGATTTGGGTGATTTTTCGAGCTTTTAGGAAGGTTAAGAAGCCAGATTTTTCCCTTTTATTGAAAAATTTTCCGCGGAAAATGTCGGATTCCAGGTAAAATGTCTTTTTTTCTTTTCTCTATGTCTAATGTCTATTTTTACATGTCTAATTCTTACATGTCTATTTTTTAAATAAGGCAAATTAACAAACATGCCCTCCCTCCACCTCTTAATAAATTCACTACTTAATTAAGCGATTATTAATCAAATTATTTTAAAATTTATTTCGAATAAAAAATATTTACATTAAAAATAATATTTTTTATTAATTTTTTTCTTTGCCGGACTTAAAAATAATTATTTAAGTAAAAATATTAAAAATCACTTTGAAGCTACTTAAGGAAAAGTTTGCTTCCTCAGTTAGGAAGAAGCTTGGCTTTACTAGTAGATTTACGACACTGCCACTTGATCCTATCTCCAATACTTAGTAGTTCATTTCATGTCCATTTTCACTACAACGCAAATTGTTTTCAAACTAAGCTCTTGTTTCCTCGATGGAAGGAAACTTTACAGGCCTAACAATGTATTTTCATATTTTTTAGATTATTTAGATTAAATAACATTCATTTTCAAAAATGAGAACTTCTAATTATTTTATCTTATTAGAATTCATTTTGATTCTTGATTATTCATTAGCTATGTACAGAAACCAGGCACTCATTTATTTTTTAAAATCAAATACTTATATAGTACACATAATTTAGCATGTTACTTCTGGAAATGGGATTAACAATGATGGGAATGAATCAGATGGAGGTCAATCTGAAAATGTAAAATATTATATTTAAGTAGGGTTGCCGGCCCGGTCCGGTCCGAAAGATCGAGTCGGGCATCGAATTGCTAATTCATAGAACAGAGGACTAGACCTTATTTTATCTGTTTTCTCTAAGCTTTTATTGCTTGCTCACTTGTTCCTAGAAATGCCTTAAGACTAAGTCAAATAAATAAGCTTATTTGTTTTCTGGAAAAGGCCGTTTGTGCTAAATTTAGGATTTCTCTGGGGGAACTTCCGTTACTTAGCCCGAACTTTAGAGCGATATTATTCCTCAACTGACTTAAGGATGATCTCGGCCTTACAATTATAATTTCTCATAAAATCATAGTCTCAGTTCGAAAATAAAAAGTTAGTCTGGAAATTTTAAATTCTATTTATACAAATATTTATTCAATAATATGTATGTATATTTTTAATATCTAAGCTTTACGAAATCGACCTTGATAATGTGAATACCGAACAGCATTATGAGAATCACGACGGTCCAATTCAGGATCTCGACTATACCTTAGTAAATTTTATAAGAATTAAATAAAAAATTAATTTAATAATCTGAAATGAAAGTAAGTTTTAACACTAAGTTAGAGGTTATGAGCTTACTACTATATGTCCACTAATAAATTATTGATTGATGATAGACTACACAATTATAGGAGAGACAAATATCGGGCGAGGGGTGTTAGAGAAATTTTTCCCTGGCCGGCCGCAGGGGGCTGGCCAGTTATTGCCATCTTGTCCCGCGACAAAATGCCACATGACAAATTGTCCTGGGACAGAATGTCACATGACAAAATGACGGGGGTCAAAATGCCATTTTTTCGAAATGTCCAGGGGCAAAATGTCAACTGCCAAGTTGTCAACTTTTAAAAATACTTTTAAAATAAAAGCCACTCGGCAGTGATCGAACTGGCGACCTTCACGTTATAGGCGGATGCTCTACCAACTAAGCTATTAAGAAGCTAAATCAATTTTACTATTAATGCATCATGAACCTATTGGAAACTTTTTTCCTATTGAACAGTTGAATACTTTAAATGCCCTTTGTTCAAATTTCCAAATCTACCAAAAAATCAAAATTTTTGATTGATTGTTAAAAAAAAAGCAATGATTTAAAAAACTAACTTTTTCAAAAAAAATCTGATTTTTCGATACTTTATAGATCATAACTTTTTTTTTACCAGTAGCCTATTTAATGCTCTATCCAATGGTACCTAGAGCAAAAAAAATAGTGCCCTTTCCTTCGTAAGTTATAGGGTCCGGGACTCAGTTGAGTTGGTACTCAATTGAGGTGTACAGTAAGAAAAAGATTAAAAATACCTAAATTTCAAAGTGCCAATTTTAAAATGGAAAATTTTCAAATAATGTATTTGGCATAGTGTTAAACATTTGGTGTTATGTATATTATACTTTTTATTTTGTTCGCCATTGTTACTAAGAACAAAAATGTTTGGCTATATTTTTCTTTCTGCAGGGGCATACTCTCTTAACAACTAGGTGTTTTTAAGTAAATCGATAGAAATTTTTTATCCAATTCTTTTGCTTTCAGATATTTTACAGTTAGATTTATTTTGCCCGTTTTATTTTAATTTTTTCTTGCATTAACTATTGTTTGCAACTTTTAATTTTTTAGCAGATTCTCCAAGTTCCCCGTCACCAAATTTAGAGTGACGGGGAACTTGCTGCCTTAATACTTGTGGTGGTTATTCCATAAAGGTGCCTACAAGGCAAAACAACGTTCGGATTTACTAGATGGTATTGATGAAGTATTAGATGCACTGGCCGTTTAATGACCGGCGAATGGGATCCGAGGTCGGAATTTTTGATAAAGTATTTTTTTTTAATTTAAGAATTTAATTTTTCAAAAAAAATATAAATAAATACAAATTATTTTTTTTAATTTTTAGCATTCGAATTGAGCCTCCTAGTACAATTCCTAATCAACAGAGCCGTATTCAAGTTAGTGCATTTTAGAATACTTATATATATATATTAAAATTTAAAATTATTAGCAAAAGCCCTCAGCTAGAAGTGAAATTTTCCTACAATAAATTGGCAGGAACTAGTACTGAGGATCCCACAACTGGATTACCTTATGGGATTAATGGAAAAGATTTTGCAGGAATTGGAGGGTCTAAACTTGCTTGGAAAAAGGTTTTAAAAAAAATAATTTTTAATTTTATTAATTGTAACTAGTTTAGAAGAAGAGGATGGTCACAGTCAAGATCCGGGTTTACGCAGAACTGGGAAATTGTTTGGGGGGTTTAATGTTAGATATTCGGTGTGTTAATTTAAAAATAAATTTTAATTTTTAAAGTCGGAAAGCCCCACATTATTTATCCGATTTAACTGATGCGTTGAACCTTCAATGTATAGCAACTACTTGTTTTATGTATTTTGCACTGTTGGCCCCAATTGTAACTTTTGGGGGTCTTCTTGAAGAAGCTACTCATCAAAGAATGGTTATTTAATTAAGGAATATTTTTAATTCTTTTAAAGGCAGCAATGGAGAATTTAGCTAGCAGTGCGAGCTGTGGCATCATATATCACTAGTTCAGTGGCCAGCCTCTAACTATAATTGGCTCTACAGGTTCTGTACTTGTTTTTGAAACAATTGCCTTTGATATTTGCAATGTAATAAAAATAATTATATTTTATTAAATTAATAAAATAGGGAGGAGATGAAACTATACTAACTGCAAAGTAATTAAAATAATTTCCGATGATATTTAGACAATGTCTGTTAAGTATTTTGATCTACTCGGACAGCTTTACCTGTTCCGAATCTTTATTTCAAAAATTATTTTTAATTTTCCATCAAATATTCTATAAATGTTGACACTCCCAACTTTTAAATTTTAAGATCGCAAGATATGGGACATGGAAGATGTGAATGTACTCATAACATGAATGGAATGAATAGTGATGACTGCGAAGACTTTTACAACGATTCACCATGGAGACCAGGCATTGAAGATCAATCAAATGAATGTAAAAGATGCGAATGTAATGATCATGCTACTCGGTAATTAATTTTTTATTTAAAATAATGTTTAATAAATATTTTTTAGTTGCCATTTTGATTGGGCAGTTTATAATGCTTCTGGATTTTCTTCTGGAGGTGTTCGTGATGATTGTCAACATAACACAATGAGAAACAATTGTGAGCAATGCAAACCAAATTTTTATCGAGATCCTCAAAGGTAATATTTTGAAAAAAATGGCAAAGTTGGGATTTAATATGGGTAATTTTAAGGAAATTTGGATAATAGTATGGGCATCTAGACAAAATAAATATTAAAAGTTAAAAATAATATTTTCTAATCCCATTCAAATATATTCGATAAACGAGGCTTATTTATTTTAGAGAAAATATTCTAATTTTATAGAATTTTACAAAGTCCCGATATTTATAGATTTCATTGACCTTGCTTAAGTAATTGTCTTTTTAGGGTTTCGAAAACAAAAAGTTCGGAATTTAAGTAATTCTCGATAAATTTTCTTTAACTGCAATATATTTTTAGATCCATTCGAGATCCATACGTCTGCAGACCATGCCAGTGCGATCGCAGGGGTTCTAAATTCGAAGAAATTTGTGAGGGTGAAGAAGGCCCAGAACGTGGATTGTTTGGAGGAAAATGTTATTGCAAAAGCAATGTTGATGGGCCAAAGTAATTTTAAAAAATATTGAGAAAACAACATAAATTTTTTTAATTATCTAAAGTTGTGATCGATGTAAAATTGGATTTTGGGAAATGAGAAAGGAAGATCCTGATGGTGTCGGCCATGTTCTTGGAATCTAATTGGGACTTATGGGAATGAAGGTTTGGACAAAGTGACAGGAAAATGTCCATGTAAGGCTCTTGTAATGGGAGAACAATGTGATCATTGTCTTCAAGAACATTATGGACTAAGTGTTGACGATCCTAATGGATGCAAGACTTGGTAAAAAATTTTATATTTGGCTTTATTTTTTTTTGTAGAATTTTTATGAAATATATCCATAATGTTGGATTTTTTAAAAATTTAATTATGAATGTAATTAAAATTTTTGATTTAAAAATATTTTATAAATTCGACTAAAGATTTTTAAATATTTTTCTAGCGATTGCGATCCTGGTGGCGCTTATGCCAATCACTGTGATAGTGCTGAGGGTATGTGCCGTTGCAGACTAAATTATAGTGGGAGGAAAATGGATAGTTCTGGCCATTCATCGATAAATATAAATTTGAAGTAATTTTTAAAATTTTTAAAAATTAAATAGTTTTGATCTTTCAAAAAAGTTGACTTTTTGGGGTTGGTTTTTGCTCCTTTTTTCTTTCCGGTCAACCTTTTGTAAAAAAGATGGTGTGAACTACAAGTTACTTCCGACTATAAAAAATGATGGAAATTTAAAAACAATTAAGTTTATAATAAAAAAAAGACCTAAAAACTTTTTTCTCAGTCGGCAAACTTTACAAAATTTCCGAGTAGATGGGCGGGTTGTGCAAGGAGCAAAAATGAACCTCTCCTTATTTCATTACTTCATTTTATAAATTTTATTTATTTTTTATGTAAACATTTTATAAAATTAAAGTTTATTATTTCCCGCTTTCAATTTAATTTATGAAAATAATTTTATAATATTCACTTTAATTTTTTAGTTAATAATGAGTTCCAATCGACGACGACCAGCTAGTAATTCTTCTGATGCGCCACCTACTAATAGAGCTCGGATCGACAATGGGCTTAATATTCTACCAGCTGCAAATAATATCAACAACAACAACAACTTTCCAAACAACAACTTACCAAGCAACAACAACAACTTACCAAACAACAACAACAACTTATTAAACAACAACAACAATAACTTACCAAACAACAATATTGATGTAATTTTTACAAATAATTAAATTAATTTTGTTATTAAAAATTTAATTTTTATTAAAAATTCTTTTTACATGTAATAAAAATTTTTTTATTTCTATAAGTTGGAGGCAATAATAGCCGCTGAAAGGGCACGTGCTAATATTGTTGAAATGCCGCCTGCGGCTATGCTTCTGCCACTCATAGACATCCGCAATCGAATGACATCATCCAATTATGCCTTTGCAGGGTGGCGCACAAATCACGTGTTTAAGTAATTTTTTGTGTAAAAAAATTAAAAATTTAATTTAAAAATTTTAGTTCTTTGACTGGGTTTGTTCAA
This sequence comes from Meloidogyne arenaria, assembly GCA_036172955.1. NCBI lineage: Eukaryota > Metazoa > Nematoda > Chromadorea > Rhabditida > Meloidogynidae > Meloidogyne > Meloidogyne arenaria. The sequence goes on from JARQAB010000024.1 coordinate 2,878,024, forward strand.
TTTGTTCATCGGGGGGCAACTCTTAGACGCAGCTTTGATCGTTGTGACGTTCGTGTTAGTTTTGGCTTTGGCACTGATACTCAGACTGTCGGCATATATGCTTATGATCAATGTGCTGCTATTCTTGAGACTGCCAGGGTTAATGAGGTAATTTAAAAAAATTATTTGAAATGATTTTTCTTAAAGATCTACACATTTACCGCACTTACGGTGGTGGAACAAGGGGACAACAGAGGCAGGTGGACGGGCACCGTACCTTTTGTTTTGCGATTTACACGTGCGTCAGCATTTGCTATTACTGGGACAAACAACAACAACAACGTAGCTAACAACAATAATTTGCAGCAGGCTCCCGCTGATAACAACAACATTCCGATTGGTAATAATAATAATATAAAAAAAAAAATATATTCGTGTAATTTTTTAGCAGGAAATATTGCCAATCAAAGAGAGATGCCGGGAACAAACAGCGGCGCTGCAAACAACGTACTTCCTATTGGTAATAATAATAGGAAAAAAAATTTCGTGTAATTTTTTATTAGGAAATATGGCCATGCAAAGAGAGATGCAGGGAACAAGCAGCAGCAGCAGCTACACAAACAACGTAGTCGCAGCACCAGTTCCTCGTGGTTCTCAAACTAATGCACGTGCAAATCGTGAGCGTGCTACGGATCAACGAGGGGTAGATATTTTAGAAAAATTATTCAATATTTAGATATAAAATTTTTTTAAATTATTTAACATTTTCAAATACTAATAGTATTTGTAATTATAAATTTTACTATTTTCTTTTAAGTAATTTATATTTTATTTTAAGTAATTCAATGAATAGAGGATTAGTAAAATAATGGAGGATTAATAAAATAATTTGGATTTTCTTTTAAGTAATTATTTTTAATTTTAAGTAATTTTCACTCAATTAAAAATGTTTAATTCTAAATTCAATAATTTAGTTAGTAATTAAAATTAAAGAATTTTTTTATTCATTTTATTTGTATTAATCAAATTAACTTAGTTTTGTCAAAAAAAATTTATTTTTGAATGTTTTCATGATTTAAAAAAAAATCATATATTTTTTGAAAAAAATCAGTTTTCAAATGTGAAAAAAAATAATCATTTTTTGACAACTTCAATTTTTCTATTTTTAAATTTAATTAAATTTGTTAAAAGTTTTATTAAATAAAATTCATATATTTTTTAAATAAAATAAAAAAATGTTATTCTCTTTTTTTTGCTTTTTAAATTCTATTGATTAATTTAATGCTTTAAAAAAATTATTCATGTTTTTTTGACAATTTCAATTTATAAATGTTTGGAATTTCTATTTTTAAATTTAATTAATTTTGTTAAATTATTAATTAAATAAAATTCATATGTCTTTGATAAATTTAAATTTTTATTTAATCTCAGATGTAAAATTTTTTTGGAAAAAATTTTTTTTTAATTTTATAACTTAATTTCAAAATTTTTTTAGATTAATCATGTTTTTTGAACTTTCAATTTTTAACTGTTGGAAATTTCTATTTTTAAACGGCTATAAATTTTTTATTAAATAAAATTCATGTGTCTTTGATAAAATAAAATTTTTTATTTAATTTCAGATGTAATAATATTTTTTTTTTGAAAAAAATATGTTTTTTAAAATATCTGATTAATTAATTTAGAATTTTTTGAAAAAAAAAAAAATTGTTTTTTAAATTTTATATAATTAATTTCAAATTTTTTACAGATTAATTATGTTTGTTGAAAACTGCAATTTATAAATTTTGGGAATTTCTAGTTTTAAATGGAATTAAATTTGTTAAATTTTTTATTTAATAAAATTCATGTGTCTTTGATAAAATTAAATTTTTATTTAATCTCAGATGTAATATTTTTTTGAAAAAAATTTATTTTTAAAATATCATCTAATTAAAAATTAGAAAAATTTATTTTTTTAAATTTTATTTAATTAATTTAATTTTTTTAAAAATTAATCATGTTTTTTGACAAATTCAATTTATAAATGGTGGGAATTTCTATTTTTTAATTTACCGTATTTCCTCTAATAGACCGACATGTCGTTTTATTTTTCAACCTCCCTCTAGACTGTCGTTCTATTACAGGGTGTCGTTCAAATAGAGGCTGTCGTTCTATTTTTCAACATATTTTTTTGCAATTTTTTTGAAATTTTTATTAAGATCTATATCATTTTAATAATTTTATTAATGAAGAAAAATAGTTAAATTTTATATTTCAATGGAATTATCACTAGCCCTGTCCCATCAGGCCCTGTCCCCCTGTTATTTTCCAAGTTCCAAGAAATTATTTTCCAATTGTTTCTTCTGAAATTGGAAAAGGAAGATTTTTGGAGGGAAATGGAAGAATTGTCGCAGATGACCTTAAGTAGTAGGGGGTATCAATGTACTTGTAAGATATCGAGGCTTATGAGGATTTGAAAGGAATAGAGGTGGATTAAAGTTAAGAGGGATATCCGGAGATTTGGAAGGATTGAAATAAACATAAAGGGATTTGTGCGCGGCAACGAGGGATAAAGAAGATATCTATCGTTCGATTTGGAGGGATATCGAGGGATATAAGGAGATTCTAAGCGATTAATGTGAAATCAGTGGGTTAAGGTGGATATCGGTAGATTTAGAAGGAGTAAAGTTATATTGTGGATTTGAAGATTCAATGGATTTAGGGGATTATGAAGGATATATAGGGATTTTTGGGAATTAGGAAGTATATCAAGTGATATCCCTCCTAATTTGTTGGTATCGACTCTAGGTCTCGATCCGAAACTCGGTCTCGGGGTTGATTCCCGGTCTCGGTCTCGACTCTCGGGTTTTTTTAACTCCCGACCATCACTACCGCTTAGGTAAATAATTAAATTAAAAAAAGAAAGGGTGTCGTTCTAATAGGGGGTGTCGTTCAAATAGAGGCTGTCGTTCTATTTCTCAACCTCCCTCCAGACTGTCGTTCTAATAGGGGGTGTCGTTCAAATAGAGGCTGTCGTTCTATTAGAGGAAATACGGTAATTGAATTTGCTATTTTTCTTTGATAAAATTAAAAAATTATTTTTCTCTGATGTAATAATATATTTTTTGAAAAAAATATGTTCGTTAAATACTACCTAATTAATTTAAAATAATTAAGAATAAAATGTTTTTTATAGAATTAATTTTATTATTTTAAAATTTGATAATTAATTCTTAAATTTTTTGAATAATCTATTTTTTGGTTTAAAGAAAAAAAAATACTTTAAACCTTGGTTTAAAGTAAAAAATTTTTTAAAATTAATTAATACAACTATTTGTTTTAAAAAATGTATTATAGTCATCATCATCATCCTCAACAGCAGCATCTCCAGCGCCATCACCATTCTGGGCCTTCCAGAATGCCCGGGAGCGTGAGGTTGCAGCTGCAACATCGGCTCTCCGGGCATCTGGAAGGCCCCCGGCTGCAAGAGCTGTATCGCCACGTTTGCGAGGGCGTATTGGAAGAACTCCCCCCCTTGGAGTATATGTCAATCCAGAGGCCGTTCAAAATAACGGTTAGTTTTCTAGTTGTGAAGTTGTCTTTAGGGGGGGGGGGGGTACTGGTTTTATTCTAAACTAACAAAAATTTTTAATTTAGTGAGAGCTGTCATCGTGGACGATGATGATGATGATGAAGTTGTGGAAGTGACTCCACCCAGCAGGCCCGCATATTTTTTCCGTGAAAATGGTTTGGAGTTGGAGGTCCCTGAGGATGATGAGGATAATGAGGGCTTGGGAGCGCGGGAGGTAAAAAAATTTGACTTACATGTGGTAACGCTCCCTCCTAATTTTGACGCCCAAGAAGAAGAATGCTTTTGCCAGGAGCCTTTTGCTGGCACCCGAGTTGTTTTTATGGCATGTCTCCACAAAATGCATTATAATTGTTTTGTTAAGTGGGCGCAAGGATCGCGTGTGTGCCCGTATTGCCGCCGTGACATGCTTCATGGCGCGGCGGTTGACGGGCGCGCACGCGATGGGCAGGGATCCTCAGCCAATACTTAATACTAAAATTATTACTTTTTAAAATTAAGGCAAGAGGATCCCTGTTTTATTTGCTAATGTTTTTTATAATTAGTTTTTGTTACTTTATTAATATTCTGCCCACACCCCTGTTTGAGTCTCATTAATTTTACTTTTTATTTTTCATGCCTCGGAATGGTCAGATTTCCTTCTTTTTAAATGTTGAATTTTTCCCGTTGGACCGATTTTTGCCGCCGAAGGCTATTTTTTCCTTCCTAATACTTGCTCTTGACCAGTAATCTTTTAAGAAAAAAATGATTGACATTAAAGACAGCAAAATCTGAGACTCAAATAAGGGTGGGGCGGGATATTAATAAAGTACCTAGTTTTTTTTTGTTAACTTGCCTGCCTTAATACTTTTATTTAAATTAGTAAACGTCTTAATATTATTTTAAATACATGCCTTAATCTTTTAAATAAGTTAATTTTCATAGAATTATTTTAAATATATGCCTTTTTTATTATTAAATAATTATAAACCATATTATACCTACATTTTTAATTAAATAAATAAAATTGTTTTTATAAGAATAAATCAAATGATAATTTGTTTTGAAAATGGGCAATTAAGTCGTGCCGGGCTACAGAACCCGGAATGACCTAAACACGAAATACTTTTAAAATCATATATTTAAAAAAAAATCAGAATTTATTTAAATAAGAATTTTTAAATCAAATTTATTTAAATCAGAATATTTTTAAAAATCAGAACATTTTTTAAAATCAGAATTTTTTAAAAATTAACATATAAAAATAATCCTGAAAAGTTTTTTTAAATTTTCTCTTGACTGTTTTGGTCGTTCCGTGTTTTGGTATGGTCCGTATTTTGGTCGTTCCTTGTTTTGTCGTTCCATGTTTTAGCCGTTCCGTGTTGTGTCATTCCTTCTTTTGCCCCTCCTCCAATTAATTTAGTATTTCACTAATTTAAAGAGAGAGAGAGAGAGAGACCCTACAAATATTTAAAAATTTCTTTAATTTAAAAACATTATTTTATTCAATCTTATATGGGAATTTAAATTTTTTAATTATAGGCACAAATTGAACAAGAAATGAATAACGACCCATTTATAATCGAATCTGTACAGCAATTAAATTCAAGATCTCGAAATACCAGAGGGGAGGTCTGTAATGTGCGATTCAACCCACTTGAAGAGCATGCTCGGCCAGATTTAACAATGACAACGCTAATCACACGATTACTGGATCGGGTATTAGCTGGTCGGCCTCCACCGCTTCGAGTTGGGTTGCAACTACACCCGCCAGCATTTCACAACCCTTTCACGGTGCCGCTACGCCCACCAGCTCAGAATAATCCTGCAGCTTTGGCCGCAGCAATTGAACGTCTGAATGAGATGTCTCAAGCTGGAATTGACTTGCTGGCGGGCACCACCGTGACTAAGGTTGTTGCTGTTTGGCATCTGAATGCCCAGTTAACAGACAGTCCAGCTGTTCATACAGGTGAGTAACAGTCTTGCTTTACATATTATTATTAACTATGTAAGGCGTTTCTGTTATTCAAGGTGCATGCAATGTTGATATAGAACACAACTTAACACCGCAATGCCGATCAATTGTCCAAGTGGTTAATCCAAATGACCGGTATTGTCTTGCACGTGCTGTGAACATAGGGCTCAAACGAATTAGATTGCTGGAGGTGAATGGCCCTCAACAACAACAATTTCGTTCTTTCTGCAGGCAACAAGAGCAGCATTTAGAGGCAGCAGTAGAACTTATGCAGAATGCGGGTCTTCCACTTGATTTACAACATTATTCGCTCGACCATGTTACTGCCATTCAAAATTTTGTTAATCAAACAATGGGTGGGGAAATTCGAATTGTTGTTTTCCAAAAAGAACAACAATATCGGATTGTATTTAAAGGTAAGCCTGTTAAATCTTCCACATAATTTGTTTTATCTAAAGGTTCGGTCCGTGCTGCCCGGTTTGACATCTGCCTTCTTCTACAAAATAACCACTACAATTACATTGGAAGACCAGAGCAGCTGTTTCGCGCTCATCGCTTTTGTATTGATTGTGAAAGGAGAGTAACTCGCTTATACCACTGGGCTGGTTGTAGTGTAGTTTGTAGACTCTGTATGCGAACAGGACCGGATTATCCATGCCAACTAATTGAAAGGATCCCGTGCAATGATTGTGGCTATGTGTTCCCTCAGCGGTCATGCTTTGATCATCATTTAACTAACCATCCCCCTGAGGTAATGACTGGGCCCCGATCGCGATCATTTGCTTCAATTTGTCAATCGCGCCGAATTTGCACAACGTGTGGGAATATAGTCTTTGGTCAACAACAACTACATAATTGTATAGCCCAACAACAACAGATACAACAACAGGCAGTTGAATGTAGTAAGTGTAAAGGACCTCATTTTCCTGAACAGCCTTGCTTTATTCAACCGCTTCCTATTGATCAAAATTATAACAATTATGAGGAGACAAATCAAGAAGCAGAAACTGAAAATGAAGAACAACATCAACAACAGAAACGAAGGATTAGAAATAAAAGGCAAAAATTAAGGCTGTGCTTTTTTGATGCCGAAACAAGCCAAGATCAACCTGTGCAAATAAGTTCAAACAACAATGGGTATAAACATATTCCTCTTCTAATAATCGCTGAAGTTATTTGTGAAAATTGCATTAAAGCGGGGATTGGAATTAATGAAATTGGTCAGCGCGCAACTGAATGTTTTTGTGGTAAACCATCAAATTCTCAATGGCGAAAGTGGTGTTCACCCTCATTTAAAAATGGAACAGGAGACAACACAGAAGTTCCCTCAACACTTTCTTATAATCCCCGTCGAATGTACTTTCATAGCTTCGACGACGAAAAGGAAAATCCTGTTGATCAATTCTTGGACTATCTTCTAAATGTAAAATTTAATTCTATTTCAAAATTTATAATATTATTTAGCATGGTTCACAAGATATTTTGACAATATGTATTGCCCACAACGGAGGGAAATATGACTTCCACCTAATTTTAGAAGCACTTCACAGGCGAAGTCTACCTCCAAAGTTTTTATGTACAACTGGTTTGAAGATCTATTCTATGGGGCTGAGTGGTAATCACCAAAGAAAACTACTCTTCAAAGACTCCTTAAATTATTTCATCTGTGAGCTTGATGCTCTTCCAAAAATATTCTCTTTACCAGAAGAAGTTGCAACAGTAAAGCCTTTCTTCCCCTACCTCTACGTAAAACGACAAAATTTACATAAGAGGATTCGGGGTTTGCCAGCGCTTCACTACTACCAACCTGATTTTAAAAAATTTGAGAAGAGAGCTAAATTAATTGAATGGCACCACCAACAACAACAGCAAATAAATTCCGGAGTTAATTTCCAATTACGAGAACAATTAATTTTATATTGTGCCAACGACGTCGCGATCTTGCGTGAAAGTGTTCTTCGCTACAGACGTCTTATTGGGGAACATACACAGGGGCTTGACCCTTTTCAAGCATCTTCTACAGCCGCAGGACTAGCCTTGACAACTATGCGCCGTTGTTTTCTTCCAAAAGACTGGCTAGTTCACTCTCCCGAAGGTGGTTATTTGAGAGGAAGAAGAGCTTCAGCAGAGTCGCAGCGTTATATTCGTCTATTCGAATTGGAGAATGAAGAAGCTCAAGGCAAGGTGCAATGTGCTCAATGGGCAGTTGGAGAGGCACATGTAGAAGATTGTGGTTATCGTCTCGATGGTCTCTGGTTTCGTTCACCACCCCTGAGGCCGTTGGCAATTGAATATATGGGGTGTTACTATCATGGTATTTTATATTTAAAAAAAATTTAAGTTTAATTTAAAAAAATAAAATTCAGGATGCCCCCGATGCTTCCCAATACGAGACCAACGTTTGGCTGCAGGCCGTACCGCTGAAGAACTTTATGAACGTACACAGAACCGCCTTTGTGAGTTGGAGCAACAACATGGATATTCTCTACATGTTGTTTGGGGACACGAAATGAAAGATCGTCTTCGTAACAACCCCCAACTTAGGCGCAAATGGGATGAAATTGACTGTGTGAAGCCTATGGATCCTAGAAATGACTGCCTGAGGGGAGGCCGCACTGAACCATTCAAACTCCATCATGAATGCGCAGCAGATGAGGAGATTCTCTACATTGATATAGTACTTTTTTTTTTTAAATTTTATTATAATTGTTCTTAAGGTGAGTCTATACCCATATGTGATGAAGACATGCTCGTTTCCAATCGGAAACCCCCGAGTGTTAACAAGAGAAGTTCTTATGTCTTCTACCCCACTACCATGGACTTCTAAAGAACAAAACATCTATCAAGGATTGCTTCTAGTGAGAGTTTTGCCACCAACAAAATTACATGGACTACCACCTCTGCTCGCTTACAGAACATATGATGGAAGGTTAACTTTCCCCTTTTGTTCTACATGTGCTAACAACAAACAACAAAGCCCTTGTCGGCACGTGGATCGTCAACGATCTTGGGTTAGCGGGTACACACATGTTGAACTCAATCGGGCAATTGAACTGGGATATAAAGTCATCGATGTTCATGAGGTATTGATTAATTAATTATTTTTATTATTTAACGTCTAGGTTTGGCAATATGATCGTTGGGACCAAGAACTCTTTCGACCATATGTCAACACCTTTATTTGTTTGAAACAGCAAGCAAGTGGCTGGCCTCAAGGATGTGAAACCCAGGTGGAACGTGACAACTACATTGCTGAATTTGAACGGGCCGAAGGCATCAAAATGGACCCCCAAAAAGTTGCCGTAAATCCTGGACTTAGACTGATCGCTGTACGTTTATTTAACTACTAACAAGAATTTTTTTAATTTTTAAGAAAATTCTTGCGAATTCTCTTTGGGGTAAATTGGCACAACGTGTTGGTGGCACTGATGTTAAATACGCAAAAACACCTGTCGAATTTCATCAATTGCTAGAAGACCCTACAATTGAAACTCTCGACTTTGACCACGTTAGTGAATATATGGATCGCTGTGTTGTTCGTAAGAAGGAAGAATTCGCCAAGCCACCTGAAACCAACTGCCTACCAGTTGCTGCATTTGTAACTTCTTATGCGCGCCTGCATCTATATCAATACATGGAAGAAGTTCAAATGGTTGGTGGGCGCTTACTCTATTGCGATACTGACTCCATCATATACGTCGCAAAACTTGGTGGAGAACGCGTGGCTGAGGGAGAGGCTCTAGGCCAAATGAAACGTGAACATCCAGAAAGACGAATAATTGAGTTTCTAGCTGGAGGGCCAAAGAATTATGGGTACCGACATGTTGATGCTTCAACTGGCAATGATGAACGGGCAGAGCTAAAGATCCGCTCTTTTCCACTATCGTATGCTACACATCAAATGCTTAACTTCCAATCAATGAAAGAACTCGTACTTGGGCAATTTAATATTGATGGAGAAATGTAAGGGAAAAAAAATTTTTTTAATCTTTTTTAAATTCAGAGATGAAATGTTATCAGAAAATTTGCTTTTCAACAACAACAACAACAACAATAATGATAGAAATAATTGTATTAGAGTAGAGTTTCCACAAATTGGACGTACTCGCCGCTCGGAACTCTATACCAATCTAGCTAGAAAGGAATACCGCCCTTGTTATGAGAAGGGGAGGATTAGACCCAGCATGGAGACTATTCCTTACGGTTACAGAACAGAAACATTAGACCCCCATCAGCAACATGTGGTAATTCAAAATACTATTAAAGAAAAGGATTAATTAATTAATTCAGGCTCCTCCAATTAGCAGAAGACGAAGACGAACATCAAATACACCTCAGCAAATGGGTGTTCAATTAGACTTGCATGATCTTCCTGGAACATCTGCATGGACCGAAAATGAATATTTACAAAGATATCCACAATCATTTTAGTAAAATTTTTATATTTCAATTTTTAAATATTTTTTGATATTAATTTTTATTCAATAAATTTATAATCTTGGAAATTTTTTAACTAAAGGTAAAAGAAAATTATCAAATAAATTATCCATCTGTGTTTTACTAGTCAATCCTGTCATAATAATCCGTCCAGAGATGTATATTAGATATGCTGTTTCTTTTTCTTCTTTGTTTTTCATTTTGAATCTAAGTGCCGGAAATATAGATGGCTCGTAGAATAGTTGGCAAATATCCTTTTGTATCAATCTTTGTTGTTTAAGATGTCCATAAATATTCTCTATAGCTAATCTATTTGGTTGTCGATAAGAGCCAACTATATTTGTAACTCTAAGGTGTCTAACGCATATTTCATACATTTCCTCGCATTTTGCCGCTTTATATGATGATTTTATACTTTTCGTTATCCTCCAAGCTATTTTTCTTGCGAACTCAGGACTTGGAACTCCAGTTAATACTACTTTGCTAGATTGAAATATTAATGCTGCCGTTGTTTTATAATTTTGATGTCTAACACGCATTATTATAGCATGGAAACGCTGGGGATTATATTCTGTATTAATCCCATTTCGAGCTATTTGATGAAAATTTTCAATTTTAAATCGTTGAACACCAGGCAAAATTTTAAAAACACATGTGCAATTTTCAATATTCATAACATTTATTTACTAAAAATAAAAATTACAAAAAGTTTTTTGATAAGAAGGAAATTACAAACTAAATAAAAAACAATTTGAATATACAATTAAATAAAATTAAAAAATGATTATTTATTTATTCTTAAATAGTTAATGGCCTTTCATATGCTTGATCTTTTCTGTTACACTGAGAACTTCAAGCGGGTAATAAGATCGATGATGACCCCCACCAAATTCGATTACGCATGGTAAATATGGGTGTCGCAATTTAAAGTTGTGTTTGACATAGTAGTATCCGCGGACCTAAATTAACATTTTATTTAAGTACTTAATATAGTTTACCGTAATTCCCAGATATCCTCCCATTGCTGGTACATTGCACGCCGATTGTACTGTGAAGTCGTTACAACGGACAATAAAATTCCTTGATGGTGGTAAATGAGAGGTGCGTAATTGTACATTAGTTTGCAGATGCGAAATAATTTCCCGTCGTATCTCAAGATTGTAGAATAATACGTGCATCTCCTTGAGCACACATTTACGTAGCTGACAAAGATATTCTATCAATGGCATTGATCGGCGTTTAATGATGGGGATATTCAACGGTTTCTCAGGATTAACACATTTTTGTTCAATAAATGGATTTTCTGGCTCTTTTTTATCTTCGTTCATCTCTTCTTTTATATCTTCATCCTTCTTTTCCACCTCCGCTAACCAATCTAGTGGTTTATGTTCGGTGTCTTCATCATCATCATCATCGCTGCCAAGAACAATTTCGAGTATTTTTTCATTAGTATCATCCATAATATCTTCTTCAGTCTTCTTATCTTGTAAATTTTCATCAATATTTATAGTTCCTCCAATTTCTGGCACTATTATTGCCGCATCTTTCTGAAAAATGTTTAAAAATTCTATAATATTAATTAATAAAACAGACTTTCTCCGCAGATTTATTTTCTTCCACTTCTTGCTTCGAAGAGAAGTTCTTTTCATCTTCATCGTCATCGGGAAGAACTCCCCAGACGGCCCAATTGTTAAAAGCGTTGAAGTTCATGTTTGTATAAATTATAAGATAATAATAATAATAATAAATTCGGAAAAAGGGTTATATATATTTATATATATATATATATACATCTATATATATAATCTGAAAAAAATATAATTATTAAGAAATAAAAAATGGAAGGATTCGAAAGAATTGACCTTATTCACACAACTTTTAAACATCCCTTTACTATGATCGTTTCCGGAAGTACCGGTTCTGGAAAATCAGAATGGGTTAAAAAATTTTTGAAAAATTTGACGGAAATGGTAAGTGGTGATAAAACTATTTCGTTGGTATTTTACTGCTATGGAGAATTGAATAAAAATATTTTGCAAATGCAAAGGAGCGGCTTTGTTGATAAAGGACAAACCCGCGTTATTGTTCATAACGGGTTACCAAATGCCGGGGAAGATTTTATACACAAACAAGCTATACAATCAGGAGGGTCATTGCTATTGATTTTAGACGATTTGATGGTGGGTATAGACCAACGTCTCCTCGACACTGTATTTACACGTGGATCCCATAATTGGGGTGTAAGTGTTATATTAATTACTCAGCATTTATTTAGCAAAGAACTTAGAATTCCCCGAAATAATTCACATTATTTATTATTAATGCGAAATCCTGCGGGGGCATTGCAAATTAGAACTCTGGCTACTCAACTTTTTCCCTCACGCACAAAGTATTTCTTGGAAGCATATGCTAATGCAACAAAGGAAACATTTGGATATTTATTAGTTGATGTACACCCCAGTACTCCCGAATTGCTTAGACTTAGAACACATATATATCAAAATGAAAATGAGAAACCAATTATTTATCTTCCAAAATGAAGAAAAAATTTTCAGCTAGTGCTTTATTAGAGAAAAATGCGAATTTCCTAAATAGTATTCTTGCTAAGTCAAAATCGAAAAAATCAATTAATGAAATTATTTCCAAAGCTTCAGAAGAGCAATTACTATGTCTTGTTGAAATTTGTTTAAATTTACTCAAAGGGCGACTCCCATTTCATAGGAAAAGAATAAATAATCTGAAAAATCAAGCTGCTTTACTCCGAAAAATTAGTAGGTCTCGAAGCGCCAAATCAGCTCGGCGTCTTTTAATACAGAAAGGGGGTGGTTTTCCACCTGTTGCGGGCCTTCTTGCCAGTATCGCTTTCCCCTTAGTAGTAGAATATCTTGCTAAATAATATAAATAATGATTACGCGACAAACTTGAATAATTACTTCAAATGCATCATGCAACTAGAATGCTGCTAATACCCGAAGATTTTTATAAGAGTTTAATTGGCATAGACAACCCAGAAGAAAAGGCAAACAACGCTGACGGAACTGCGTTAGGTTTATTTCGAGAGCGTTTGCAAAGTACCGAAAATAACTCCATTTTGGACCCTCATACAAAGGCCGCTCGTTATGAGCAGGACTTTAAGAGATATAATAAGCTTGTAAAGGAAAAAGAAGAGAAACCTATAAATGTTAAACTTAAAAATTTTGAAGAAATTGTAGAAACATTAAATAAAAATGTAGATAAAAATAATGATACTAATAATATTGAAACTAATAAACCTATGCAAAAAATTGTTCGTAAAAGAAGGAAAAAGATATCAGGTTTTAAAATTAACAAAAAACTTCTACCGGGTAAATTGATAGTTGCCCCTAGGGGGATAGCTGACAAAAATATAGAAGTTGAAAGTGATTATTTTTCACCAGAAAGTGATCCAACCACAAGTGAACAAGCTCTTAAATATGTCAAAGAAAATTCTAGATCCTTAGGTATAACAGATGACTTGAAAATAGCCAAAATAATAGGAGGTCAAGAGCCATTATATAATAGTAACGTTGAAAAAATTATAAAATATATACTTTCGAATAAATCTGTTCGTAAGAAACCAATACCTATTGGCTACAACGAATTTATTCGAAGAATCGATAATCATACATACCTAAAAGATTTGCTTCTACCTCCCTCCTCCTCGTCAAAACAAACAGGTAACGGTACATTCTCGTTTAAGCCATCCCTATGGAAAAATCAGAAGAGGAACGAATAAAAATATTAGATCGTTTATATAAGGATGTTAACTCTCCAACTTGTTTTACTTCAATTGAACCTCTCTTGCGGGAGGCTAGAAAATTTAATAAAAATATAACCCGGGACCAAGTTAAAGAATACCTATCAACTCAAAATACTTACACTCTACATAGAAGAGTAGTTAGAAAATACAGTCGAATGCATACATTGGCGGCAGGTTTACATACAGAATGGCAAGCTGATCTAAGTATTTTTGATATGTTAAGCGGTCAAAATAGAGGTTTTAAATATCTATTAGTTTGTATTGACACACTTAGCCGTCAAATATTTGTTGAACCAGTTAAGAGTAAACAAAGTATGAATATGATTGATGCTTTTAAAAAATTGTTTTCAAGAATAAAAATTGTTCCTTGGAAATTACTAACAGATCAAGGAATTGAGTTTACAGCGAAAGATGTCCAAAAATATTTTAAGTCATTGGAAATGGAGCATTTTTCTATGCTTACGTCTCCGCAATGGCACGCAGGAATGGCAGAAAGGGCTAATCGAAGTATAAAAGAACGACTATATCGCTACTTTACTGAAAAACGAACATTAAAATGGATAGACGTTATTCAAGATATAGTCTCTTCCATAAACCACTCTTATAATTCAAGTATTGGTATGCGTCCTGTGGACGTCTCTTATAAAAATGCTGAAGAATTAAGAAAGAAATTAAAAGTAAAGGCCATTGAGGAATTTGCTCCAAAGCGTTGGAAGACCAAAAAGTTTTCAGTAGGGGATAAAGTTAGAATAGAGAAGTACAAGCATGTATTTCAGAAGGGATATTTGCCAAATTTCACTAATGAGATTTTTATCATCAATAAAATAAGAGAAGTACCGCACCAGCCACCTACATATAGAATTTGTGATCAAGAGGGAGAAATAATAAGGGGGTGGTTCTATTCAGATGATTTGTGTTTGGTAAAGGAACTCAAGAATAATGAAAAATTTTATGATATAGAAAAGGTTTTAAAGAAACGGAAAATCGATAACGAAGATCAGTGTTTAGTAAAATGGAAGGGTTACGCTCCCAAACATAATAGTTGGGTTCCTGCAAGTTCAATTATTTGGAAATAATATAAATAGATGGGCAATGGGAAATACTATTAAATTAAAATGACTTCATTTTATATTGTTTTACCTTCTAATACTAATGTTGACGGGAATAAAACAAATTCGTTCAGAGTTCGATTACCCCATAAATTGCAATTTAATTCAGAATGGTCAGTTGGATTAGCTGTAATGGTTTACCCCCATACATGGCCATCTCTTGGTACTACTTCCGAACAATTTTTTATTGTAACATGGCAGACCGGGGAAATTGTTAGTTTAAAAGTACCTTCCTCTAGTTTTGTTAATCCTCAACAATTAAAAGAAAGTTTGGATAAATCTCTTAATGAAGGTTGTGAAGATTTATCAGAAAAAATGAGGATATTTCAGTTAGAATATTTGGGTAAGTTAAAAGAACTTAGAGCCCAAGCAAAGCAAGAATATATCAATTTAAAAGGTGAAAAAAACAAAAAGCCAGCAGATAATACAACCAAAAATGAACACGAACCAGAAGAGAATATTAATATAATGACTGAGCCAGAAATATACTCTAATTTACTTTTGGAATACCATAATAGTCTGGATGAAAATAAAAGAAAAATTATTTCATTAACAAGTGATACTGGATTCGAAAAATGGATAAGTGTCTATCGTAAGCCAGGATCTGTGTGTAACTTTGAGTTTTATGCTAAGAAAAATCGTTTCGCACTGACTCTAGATAAAACATATATAAAAAATATTAAAATTACAGATCAACTTGCCTATATTTTAGGGTTCGAATCTTATGATATATCCGAATCCACGGTAGCAAGATTTATACCTGATATGAGAGGGGGCGTATCATCTTTTCATGTATATGCCCCTGGACTAATCGAACCCATGGTGATTGGAGATGTTAGTGCTCCTGTTTTACGCATTGTAAATATTAGGGGTCAACAAGATGAAATTGTTGAAGAACAATTTCTTTTTATACAGTATCATAAATTGTTAATAAAAGAAATTTATGAAATTTTTATTGAAATAAGAACATCAAGTGGAGCCCTAATGCCATTTCAATATGGAACTTGTACATTAACCCTCCATTTTAAAAAGGCACCCTATTTCTAATGTGTTATGAACACTTTACAAATAAATAAAATATTAAATAGAAATAACATCACAAAATATTATTATATCGGTTGTTTCCCTTCGGATTCCATTCCTAACCCCATTAATTTTAAAATCTTTTGTATGGTTGTAAATACTGATACAAGTAGGGAAGCTGGTAGTCACTGGATAGCAATATTTTGTCAATATCCAAGTGTAGATTATTATGATTCGTTGGGGATATGGCCCCCAATAAGCTTACATGTACGAAACTATTTGAGTTTATTTCAAAGCGTTCGTTTTAATCGAATTCAAATTCAAAATCCCTTCCAGTACACATGTGGACAACACGTAATATTTTTCTTGTTTCTGCGATGTAAAGGATTGCACATGGATAAGATAATTAAATATTTGAAAGGACTTGACGCAGACAAATTGGTTTCGGAATTTGTCTCCGCTAAGATATTTAGTATAAATAGTTGAGAATTTATTATATCGATATTAAAAATAATGCATACCGAATTTAATCCCTCGCATGTTGATTGGTCAACCTTGACCGATTTATCATTAGACAATTCAGTTCCTCAATGGGGTGGTTATAATGTTTTTCGAGGTGTCCCTTACCAACGAGGCAGTGGTCTAGGATCCGTATTTAGAAGTTTTTTGCGATACCTGATTCCTTATGGAAAACAAATTGGTACTGCAATTGGTAGACAGGGCTTGGAATCTGGTAATCGTGTTCTAACAAATGTTTTAGAAGGTAAAGATTTAAAGGAATCACTTATAGATGAGGGTAAATCTGGTCTAAAGAATTTGCTGCAAAAAGCAGCAGACAATGTTGACAAACAAAAGGGGAAGGGTTTTGATTTTAAGCGTTATAAAAATATTGAGAAACGCCCTGCAATAGGTCAGATGAATAATGATAGTCATGATTTAGAGGTAAAAACTATAAATAAACGACCATATTCAAAAATCGGTCCCCCTAATTTTATTCCAAAGCCTTCACGAAAATCGCGCAAAAAATCTACCAAAAAACGATTTCGTGTAGACGCACTTGGTACATATTAAAATGAGCTGCTGCAAGAAGATAAACGAAAACAGCCCCTTAGCTCTTAATAGTGCCTTGAGTATATTCACTGTTCCACCTACAAACGTTTCAGTTGTTCGTTCCTTTTTCCGTGAAATACTTCCCTTAAGTACAATTACCCAAGATTCTCCATATTTATTTCGTTTGTTTAGCGATAATCTCTGGACTGATTTATCGCGAACTTATCTTTATCTTGAGCTTTCCATTGAAAAATTAGGCGGAGACAATAAATGGAGTGCAATTACCGCTACTGATACAAGCATTGCCCCAATTCAGGGAATAGGCCAAACATATTCAACAATTAAAAGTCACAGTGGGAAATAATGAAGTGTACGATAGTGGGACTCTCTATCCTTACAAAGCTTATATAACAAACGAGCTTTCATTCCCTAATAATGTTAAATCTAACTTTCTCGCATCCATAGGATATTACAAAACCGATAAACATGATGATAGCATTGACTTTGGTTTTTTAAAGCGAAGTTCTCTCTTTTCAAATGGCAAGAAATGCCAATTTCTTTCTCGCTTAGATTTTGATTTGGGAAATCAAGAATTATTTTTATTAAATAATTTAGATGTTAATTTTAGCATTTATCGATCTAAAAATTCATTTGCCTTACAAAAGCTAAACTCTACTGATGAGAATCAGTATAGACTCTACGTTCATGACGTTAAGCTTTTTGCAAAAATGATTGAAGTTCAACCATCCCTTAACATGAATATTTACAAGACTCTAGAGTCCAAACCAGCCACTTATGCAATTCGTAAAACTGAAATTAAGTCAACTTTTCTTACTGCGGGACGAACTGAAATCGAATACAATGCATTTAGCGCAAGCATCCCGCGGCGAATCACAGTTGCCCTAGTAGGTAACAAGGCCTTCAATGGAGATTTTAGTCTATCTCCTTTTAATTTTCTACCCTATGACTTGAGAGATATTTCAGTTCATACTGGTGGGCATATTTACCCCATGGTCGCCTATAAATTAAAATTTAAAGAAGATCTCTTTGTTCGCGCCTATGTTGACATGTATGAGGCATTGGGGATGGCTAATTCAGATCGATCCTTCGACATTTCTATGGAAAAATTTAAAAGCGGTTGGACCTTCTTTGTAATCCCCTTAACTTCCACATTAGATGATTCATGCGGTTTCGAGCTTTTGCGAAGTGGTACTACTAGTATTCGCTTAGAATTCAATACTCCAATTCCCACGGGAGGTGTTGAAATGATTGTTCTAGGAGAATTTGATCAGATGCTCATGATTGATTATAATCGCCATATTGTATCTGACTCGAATTTGGGTTAATACATAAGAATCCTTTTCTATTTCAATAACAAAAATGCAGAATATTTCTGACTTTGGTAATTTCCCCAATCAATCATTTGATTTTTTGACTATAGAAAAAGATTATATAAATGCCCCG
Source organism: Meloidogyne arenaria (assembly GCA_036172955.1). Classification (NCBI taxonomy): domain Eukaryota; kingdom Metazoa; phylum Nematoda; class Chromadorea; order Rhabditida; family Meloidogynidae; genus Meloidogyne; species Meloidogyne arenaria. The sequence continues at coordinate 2,896,389 of JARQAB010000024.1, forward strand.
ATGCCTTATGAATTATTGATTTTAGTAATACAATACATCCTATTATTACCTATTATTTTTCTCTGTTGGATTTTTATGCTTAAGTTTTTAAGGACCCATGGATTTATTACTCAGACTCAAGCAGACAATATGATAGATACTCTAAGAAACTTCCCCTTAGATGAATGATTAGGTTTAAGATACATTAATAGTAAATGTAATTTAGCTTCTTGGTAGCTTAGTCGGTAGAGCATCCGCCAATAACGTGAAGGTCGCCAGTTCGATCACTGCCCAGCGGCTTTTATTTTAAAAGTATTTTTAAAAGTTGACAACTTGGCAGTTGACATTTTGCCCCTGGACATTTCGAAAAAATGGCATTCTGTCCCTTGACATTTTGTCATGGGGCATTTGTCCTTTGACATTGTGTCATGTGGCATTTTGTCGCGGGACCAATTGGCAATAACTGGCCAGCCCCCTCCGGCCGGCCAGGGAAAAATTTCTCTAACACCCCTCGCCCGATATTTGTCTCTCCTATAATTGTGTAGTCTATCATCAATCAATAATTTATTAGTGGACATATAGTAGTGAGCTTACTTGGGTTTCTTACTATATGTAGTAAATATTATTTTTATTTAGTTTATAGCGCGATATTTTTTATCGATATATCGCGTTATTTTCTGGTATTTGAAAGATTTATAAATTTTCTTCATCCTTCTCTAATTCTTTAAATTTTTTGTCTAAAACGCTAAAACTGAGTGCTAAATCATTTAGATTAAACGATCAGTTAAATGAGAGGAAAGTGAGATTAAGTCAGAAAACTTTTAGCATCAAAGTGAATAATTCTAAATAGGGTTCAGCATTTAATAAAATCCGCATCTATCTCTAAGTCAATATTATATTGAGACAAGCCTAGGAGTCTGCAATATCAATCTAGATAAAAAAATATTTTAAAATAATAATTCCGATAAATTTATCTAAATAATTCATAGACACCTGAAGAGTTGATAGATCAACAGTTAGAAAAGACACAGGAAGAAGAACAGATCCGCAAAGATCGCCTTGAGAAGGAAACTAAAAAGTTCAACAAAACATATGCTCGTGTTAATAATGAGTGCTGCAATCTCTGCAATATTTTGTGAAGAATATTTGAAATTTATTTAAAAACCAAAAAATTGTATATATGTAGTAGTTGGTAGAATTTCGACTAAATATTAAGTCGGTTAAATGATTATTTTATTTAATCATATTCTTTAAAAACAACCTAGTCAATAGAAAATTCTTTTATTTAATTCATAGCTTTATTTAAGCTAAAACTTTTGCAATCGTATTAGAATATAATTTTGAAATTAGAATATAATTTTGAAAATCCCTATAGTATATCCATAAACAAAAAGTAAATAAAATTTGTGTATTAATTTAACTGTATGATTGCAAAGAATATATTATACCTTGTAGAAATCAACGTGATATTATTAGTCTTTTATATTTAAACTTTAGTAGAATAAATTTTAGACAATATTTGTTGTGAATTTTATTATTCGTTACAATAAGTATAACAAGAAATGAATTTTCTAATATGTATACATAAGTTTGGAAATTTTGAACACCCGGAACATTAAAATGACTGACACATCAAGATTTTAGATTTTATAACCGACTACGGATATTCGGATAAGCGATGGGAATTCTTTAGGAACTGCCAACTCCTTACAGAATTTATACTTGGTAATAGATAACTTCGTTTATAAGGTTCCGTGACTTTTGCGCCTAGAAAAAAAATTCATTCGCATTTTGAATTTTTATACCAAGTACAGTCAGAATCTTTACGGCATCGCTGTCCTTTTTCATAAATAAGTATATTCCCTGCATCATTTGTTCTTTAATAAAAAAAAGATTTTAAAATTATTTTATATTATTTTATATATTAATTAAATTTATAACATTTAACATAAATTTTAGCCCTTTTTTCGGAAATTAAAATATTCATTCCAAAAAAATTTCTGTTAAAATTACTGTGATAATATGGATGATATTATTGAACTAAGATATTGTCAAAACTAGTTTTTTGGCTAAATTATAAAATTACACCAATTTAAAACACAGAATTATTTTCAGGTTTCCAGCTCTGTTTTGGCACCGAACACAGCTAATTAAAATCTATATATTAATTACCCAATTAGAACACCAAAATTGTGGCGGACAAAGTTGAACACCACAAAATATTTCTGTTGTGTGAGACCAAGCCATCTTAATAAATTTAAATCTAAATAGATAAACAAAAAAAACATACAGGGGCCCAATGTCCACATTTATCAAATACTTTGTCAGTAACTTTCAAATTGTTTTCATTTATAGGGCAAACATCCTTTTCACCCCACCAGCCATTTGCTGCACCAAGCATAGCTTCGGCTTTAAAATTTTTTATTTAATTCGAATATTAAATTTCTTTTAAATTTTAAAATAAATTTTAGGTTTTTAAACATAACTATTCCAAAAATTATTTTTTTTTCAATTATTTTTAGACAATCTATCTTTATCTCTTCATTTTAACTGGATGTAAAAACTTACTCAAATTATCCATAGCCCAACTGTTTGCATACAAATTTTCGCCATACCCAACAGTACCGGGGTGTTCCATTTTACAAATATTTGCCGTTTTTTGAGCAATATATTCTTTAATTTTGTTATAACTCTAAAAATAGTTTTAAAAATTTTCTCTAAATATTTATTTTTAATACAAATTTATATATATTTTTTCCAGTTGGCAAATTTCCTTTAGCATCTTTAACTTTTCCATTAACCAATTTTTTACGGAAATCGTTGTGAGCATTTAATATTACATTTCTAAGTTCATCAGTAGGGATGGGATTTATATGGATTTCCATATTTTTTTCCTGACCTAGTTGGGTCGTGAAACGCACAAAAAACATAGTTTTAGCATATGTTGATAAGACCGATAATGAGTTATCAATCCATATTTTCCATATTTTTTCATATTTTGGCGTTCCGTCCATATTTCCATATTTTATCCATATTTCGTCATTTTTTGTAAAATTTTGCCAAAAATTGGTTAAAATTTTGAAATTTATGAAATTTTTGGTCAAAAATTTTTGTAAAAAAATTTTTTGAAAAAAAATTCGTAAAATTTTTGTCAAAAATCAAAAATTAAAATTTTATAAAAAATTTTCAAAAAATTTTCGGCCCAAATATTATACAAAGTATGTTTAGAAACAAAATAATTACTTTAAATTCATTTTTTTGTAATATTTTGCATTAAAATTGGCTTATTTATCATTTTCTGCTTTAAGATGAAAATTTTTGCGTTAAAAATTAGTAGTTTTTGGCCCATATTTGATCCATATTTTGGATCCATATTTCAGTCCATATTTTGAGATATTTAGTCCATATTATATGTCCATATTTTTCGATTGATAGTCCATATAAATCCCATCCCTATTCATCAGTCATTCTAGCTTCATTTAAACCTATTTGTGCCGATGAAGTTTTTGATAATTGAAGGCACACAGCAACTTAAAATAGGCAGAGGGTGCAACCAGGTTTTCAGTGCTGTTTCAGTACTATGGTTTCAGTGCCAGATTTCAGTGCTAAAGTTTCAGTGTGTGAACTCTTTCAGTGTATATGAGTTGTATAAAATGATTAAAATTAAATGTTAATCATTCTAATTAACATTTAATGCCATTTTAAATTAAAATACATTTTCTAAAATAAGTTTTTCCCTTAATTTTTCATTTTCTAAGGTTGGTTTATTCGGCCATTCAAAAAAATTGTTTCCCATTTCAAAAATCAATAAATTTGGCCTTAAAACAAAGATAAGACCTTGTTTAACGATTTTGTTAAGATAGATTTTTTGTTCTCTAAGTTTTTTTTCGAGATAAAGCTTCTCGAAGTTGGCACATCAAATCCTTAGAGAAATAGCACGCGAAAAAAATAGACCGAGAAAGAAACAGAGAAAACCCTTTATTTATTTCAGTGCCACTGAAACGGGTCTTGGTTGCAGGTTAAGTTGCTGTGAGGCATACTTAAATTTTAATAAATTAAATAAATTTTATCAAAATTTATTTAAAGAAGAATTTATTTATGATATTATAATAAATCTAACTAAGGGCCCTTGATAATTATTTCTTTAACTTGGAGGGGGTAATTAATTAATTTTTAGATAGTGAGAAAGGGTAATTAATATAGAAAACTCCAAGATTTTATTTATGTAAAGTTCTACTATTATTTTTTATAAATAGAAGAATATAAATAATTTTTAATAAATTTAATATTTAATTTAAAATCTGAAGAAAATCTAAAATTTCACAAAAAAATATACATACCGTATTTTTTGTATTAGAGCCCCATGGGGCTCTATTTCTCAACTATCCTCCAAAGTGGGGCTTTATTACAGCGTGGGACTCTAATACAGCGTGGGGCTCTATTTTTCAACATATTTTTGAAAATAAATAATATAGGATTTCAATTATAAGGTTAACTATATTTATCAAATCAAATAAGATTTAATCACAAAAACAAATTTCAGCATTAGGATAATTTCAAGGTGGATAGTTGCGCGTGCACATTAATTCGCGGTTAGTTCATTTGGTTTGGATTTAAAGCCAATTTGAATTTTAATTTGTGGAAGGATCGAATCCTATCGAGCATTTGAAGGTTCGATTCTATATTGCTTCAGTCCGCATGGTTCACTCCTTCGTGTGTATACCTCGTTTAGTCCCAATTGAAGGATATAGATGTGAGTAAGAAGTTATTTGGGGATTAATATGGATATCGGGGGATTTGGAGAGTATCATTGATTTGGGGATTAATCGGATATCGGCGGATTTCTGAGATGAATCAAGTGATAACTAGGCTAATCTCTCCAATATCTATGCTTACCAGTATATAGAAGAATCTCATAATATCTCCTATAACGTCCAAATCCCTTCATTGGGGAGAATCATATATATTGAAGGAATATAGATATCAATGGATTAAGAGTGATTGTATTTAATTTTCTACGGTTAATTTTTTTATTTAATTTTCTAATTGATTGTATTTAATTTTCTACGGATTGTATTTAATGTTATTGTTCATACAAAGGGATTTTCGAAGAGATAACATGAGATTAGGCGGAATATCTGGTAATTTGTATGGATTAAGTCTGGTTCAATTGATATCGGCAGATTAAGGTGGTATTAATCCACAAATAACCTCTTAATCGCATATACATAATCTCTAACATTGGCACAGAACATTAAATAAAAGAAAAAAAACAGTATAGTACTATTAAAAATTAACAATTTATTATACAATAGGTAAATTTTAAAAAATGGGGCTTTATTACAGCGTGGGGCTCTAATATAAAAAATACGGTATTTATAATTTTTGACTACCTGTAAAGAGGAATAGGGCAATGCTTAATATTATCATCATTATTGTATTTTAAATTATTTTATTTAGATTTTATTTTAAGATTTGTTAAAATCTACATCCTTATACATATATACACATATATGTCCATAATTATTTGAATAGATCCCTGGTTTATAAAATAAAAATCTTCTCAATATTAACAGTAGATTTTAAATTTAGTGACAAAAACGGAAATTCTTACACATAGAGTTAAATTTTAATCCGTCCAACCATTTAATTATCATATATCCAACTAAGTAACTAACAAAATTCCACGTTTTTCCAGACAAATCCAAAATTTTATAACTTTAAATTATAAATTTTTGAACCACAAAATATTCTAAAATTTTTTTTAACAATTTAAAAGTTAACCCCACCTGCTCTTATTGCACTTAACGTGAATGGGATTCTAAGATTGCAAAGATTTTCTTCTTCAGAATATGCAGGAGATGGGTTGGTTTAATGGATAAGCAAATAACATTTTGTATCAGCTAAAGGAAGAAACAGGCCTAGTTCAGCTTTAGTGTACTATTATACGTATATCCTTTTTAGTGTTTTTGTTTTAAATTCTCCTTATTATCAATAAAAAATGAAAAATTAAATTAAGAATTTGAAATTTGTGACTCAAATTTTTAAAAGATTAATTATTTAACAATAAATATATTCTATTTTAACATTTAAAAATTATTCTATTAAATAGTCATTTCATTTAAAATTCGGTACAGAGTCCATATTGGCATTTTAACTGTCCATTAATATCTATAGGACATCCACTACAAACTGGACCCGGCTCATATATTTTTTCATTTATATTATTTCCTCTAAAATTAAAATTTATATTTAATGGTATTTTATTTTGAAATTACGGAAGATTATATTTGCAGAAAACATGAGTTGGATACATGCTATTAGGACAGTAGGTTATGCCACAACCAACTCTTAAGGTGTTTGCCCATGCCATCTAAATTTTTTTTGAATTAAAAAATATCATCCAAAATTATTTCAAATACATTTAAAAATGTACTTAATATACTATAACTTTACTGAATTAAACTTCCCTATTTATCAGATCAAGTTTTCTAAAATCATTTCACCTGGCTAAATCTTATCGGATATCGGCCTGTTGTTGTCATTATTAAATTCGTAGGCACTCCATATTCTATTGCCTCTGTCCACCAATTATCTAAGCAAGTCTTGAAGGCTTTGACTACTTTATTGGTCAAATGATATATTAGATTAAATTAATTTCCTTATAAATTTTCATACTATATGTCTCATTCCATCCCAAAAAACATCCAATCTCTGTTTCATTATTAGCAACAAGACACATATCACTCCGTGCTTGGGCACTAGCCTCACAAGTAGGACAATATAGCTAATTTATAAATTAATAATTATAAATTATTAATTTAACTATTGTCCACATATTTTTAGCAGTTGGCAAAAATCCTGTCATGTTATGAGTCTTTCCGCCTGCAAGTTGAGAGCGTCTCCAATTGTGAGTGTCTTGAATGAATTGTCGATCGCTAGCTGATAATGCATTAACTTAATTAGAAAAAAATTATATTAAATTATTTGTAAAATGATGATTTTTAAGTCAAAAAATTAACTAGTGTTAATTTACAAGAGGAGGGGAGGGATGAGGGATAATTAACTTTTTTAGGGCGCGAACAAGGTTCTTCAGAAATGAAAATAAAGAAAAATCGCGACAATTATTATTACTTAGCAACAGTTATTTGTTAACATTTTTTTAACTATTTTATATTATAAGAAATATTATTAGAAATATTAAATATTATAACCTTTATTATAATTTAACTTACTTGGATTTATGAGGTTATTCTGTGAAATAATCACAGTAATTAGTAAAAAACTTAAAAAATACATCAAGAATAATAAATTAAAAATTGGAATTAATAAAAAATAAATTAATGAGAATGAGGATTGGAAAGGATTATTAACGTTGAAAAATAAAACTTTTAAATTTATATTTATTTAATTTTTATTTATAAAGGAAAGTTAATAGAAACTTTTTATATCAATTTAGTAGACATTAAATACAAATAATATTTTTAATTTTTTAAACAAAAATATTTACAATTTTTAGATTATCTCATTAAAAATAAAAAATATATTATTTTAATTTAGTTAGCACTTAATACACCTGCGTATTTTTTAAATATTTTTTCATCCAATTATTTTAAATAAATATTTTTAAATTTATTGGAAACATTAATATACATTAATAATATTTTTATGTTAAAATATTTTATGGAAAATTAAAAATAATAATAATAAATTTTTTCAATTTTATTAACTGCAAGTTTAAATTAAATATTTAATTCAATCTCAGTTTGTTTTTTTTACTTTTATAATTTTATGAAGAATAAAAAATTAAGAATACACAATAGTACATCGCATCAAGCTAAAACATCTGACAGAAACACCTTGTCAAAATATTTTCTTAATAGATACGGGAAATGGGATCTAGTGCAGGACTCTACTGGATTTCCCTGTTATAGACGGTATTTTGATCGTAAGGTATCTGTCTAGAAAGTGCTTTGTCTGGAAGGTCTTAGGGAGTTATTTATCACTTTACATCTAAATTATCAAAACAAAAACATCCTCTTCGCTTAATGATCATTTTAAGATTGAACATTTTGTATAACGGGATGAACTGTTGTTGGTGTTTGTTGAATTCCAAAACATTTAATTAGAATTAACGTTTTAATTAATTTAACTTCTTTTTTGTATGCCTCTTTATAATCGGTACTGAAATAAATTTAATAATCAATTATTAATCGAGTCCTCGTTAGAAATTAAAGGAAAATTGATAAGGATACGGATAGTCACAAATTGAATACCCCATCTTTTTTAAATCCAAAATCTATTATTAGCCATTTTCTTCAACATTTCTACCTGTTAATGTAAAGAATTGGAGCATTTGAAGCACTTCCAATATTTACCAATACACCATTAAGTATTCCAATAAAATTCGAATTTCTTCCAATAAAATCCGAATTTTCAGAAGGAAAAATTAAACTATTAATATTTTTAATAATAAGTCCAATAGTATAACAACCAATATTAACAAAAATAATTAAGAAGAGAGATCGGTAAACTTTTGATATATTTTGATCAGAAGGAGCTAAAATTATTATTAATTAATATATAGATTTATTATAATTTAAAATCTTAAATAGAATGATCTGACATTCTCATCGATGGTATTCTTTTAAATTAATTTCATTTTTAAATTATAAAAAAGAATAGCTTCTTTATATCTTCAAGTATTTGAGGTAGGTGGAAATATGTATTCTTCTATCTCTCAAAATCTAATTTAATTTTTGGGTCTCGTATCTCGTAAGTTACCATGAAAACTGGATAATTACTAACGGTAGAAAGTTATCACTGTCAATGATCAGTTAGTTGGATGCGAGAAATTGAAGATTCTTTACCCTACTCATTTTTACTAAATTTTGTAAATAAAAGGACCTTCTCTATATTTTAATATTAAACCAATAGCAAAATAAAGGATGATTTAAGGAAAATAAATTAAAGTTGAAATAGAAACTGGAATTTTCATGTTGTTAAATATCACGTTGAGAGAGGTAGGTATATTTCCATCAACTGGAAAATCATAAAAAAATAAAGCTGTATGTAAAATTTTATAAAATATTAAACAATCAAATAATAATATAATAAAAAGGTGAACACAAATATATTTCTTCTTTTTGATGCATTGATAACTGAAAAGTTTAATAATTATATAATGGAATGGTCTGTTCAGGTAAGATACGGAGGGAATTTTAGGAAACTTAGTGAGTTTATAAATAAAATTTTGGAAAACAAGATTTATTTTAAAAATCTTTTTAGAATTTTTGTCTAAGTATCACACAAACTGTGAACGTATGTGTATGTGTTGATATTGATACGCCCCGAGTCGACACACCAACGCTACTAAAAGGCAAAGTATCCGTCTAAACGGTGGGTTTGGGGGGCCGAAGGCACCCCAAACGCCCCGGTCAACCCACCACAGCTGCCAAAAGGCAAAGTATTTTTTTAAACGGTGGGTTTGGGGGGCCGAAGGCCCCCCAAACGCCCCGGTTCAACCCACCAACACTACTAAAAGGCAAAGTATTTTTTTAAACGGTGGGTTTGGGGGGCCGAAGGCCCCCCAAACGCCCCGGTTCAACCCACCAACACTACTAAAAGGCAAAGTATTTTTTTAAACGGTGGGCTTGGGGGGCCGAAGGCCCCCCAAACGCCCCGGTTCAACCCACCAACACTACTAAAAGGCAAAGTATTTTTTTAAACGGTGGGTTTGGGGGGCCGAAGGCCCCCCAAACGCCCCGGTTCAACCCACCAACACTACTAAAAGGCAAAGTATTTTTTTAAACGGTGGGTTTGGGGGGCCGAAGGCCCCCCAAACGCCCCGGTTCAACCCACCAACACTACTAAAAGGCAAAGTATCCGTCTAAACGGTGGGTTTGGGGGGCCGAAGCCCCCCAAACGCCCCGAGTCGACCCACCAACGCTACTAAAAAACAAAGTATCCGTCTAAACGGTGGGTTTGGGGGCCGAAGGCCCCCCAAACGCCCCGAGTCGACCCACCAACGCTACTAAAAGGCAAAGTATCCGTCTAAACGGTGGGTTTGGGGGGCCGAAGGCCCCCCTCTAAGTATCCAAAGGGCCCCCTCTAAGTATCCAAAAACAACGTAACCAAAGGCTCCCCCCGAGAATACCAAACCGCCAGAATATTATAATCCCATTCAGCTACTCACCCTGCAGCTAGTTTATAAATAAAATTTTGGAAAACAAGATTTATTTTTAAAATCTTTTTAGAATTTTTGTCTAAGTATCACACAAACTGTGAACGTATGTGTTGATATTAATAAAGATTTAAATAGTCTCCTTAAATATTTTATTGCTTTAATCAAATGAGTATTCTAACAGAAATAAAGCTTTATTTAATTATTTAAATACTATATTGGAAATGCTGCAGCCAAAAATCTGTCAATACTTAGACAATTAAACATTAAAAGCGATGATATATAACCAATAACACTTTGTGTGTTGAAATAAACTGATTTTCCGAACGGAATAATGTTTTTTCCACTCAAAGCTAAAAATAAGTAGAAAAAATGTCCAGATTGGTGAAGAATTTCAAAAAATGAATAAAATAAAATTAGAATAGATGTGTTGCTTCGAAGTGCTGAATATTTCTTTCTAAATAAATAAATATTTATGAATTAAATATTCTTGTTAATAATTTTGAATTAAAAATCTTCCTACATTAATCATTTTTATAATTATTCCTCCATTATTACATATACAGGTAGACCTTAGTTAACCTTAATTAACCTTAATAACATATAATTAACGCACTCCGCGTCACTTTCACATTAACGCTTTATTATTTGGTTGTTAATTTAGAAAGAGTTTGCAAAAGTTTAACCACCGGGCAGGATTCGAACCTGCGACCACCTGTTAGTTGCTGCTAGGCGCTTTCGCTCACTATATGCAGGAGCTCTACCTCTGAGCTACCGGGGCATCTACTAATATATAGTCGTCTCTTTTTCCTTTTTAGCTCGTTTAACCCCCGCCTAGGCGTGAATCGTTTTCGTTACAATTTGAAGGCATGTAAGACTTTAAATTAAATCCTGCTAACTATAACTTTTTCATTTTTATGCCATTTTATCTGCTTTACATTTTTGATTTCGCTTGTATGTCACTTTCCGGATAGATAAAAATTTTACGTTAATGTGAGAGCATCGTAAACTAAATATATTTTACTTATTTTATTTCCTTTTATTTAAAAAAAATTCTTTACTAAAAATACCTATATTTAATTGTTATATAGCAAACACTCAAATTTAAAGGTATTCCGATTAAAGCAATTGTAGAAAGGAGTAATGCAGGTATTAAAAATAATGGAAATACACCAGCATCTTTGTATACCAAATAATTAGTCTTAATTTATTTTTATTACTTAAATGATAAATGGGGTGAAATTAATTGAACTTAAAGAAAAATGGATTTCAAAAAATATAAATGTATACATTCAATCTTGCAGATATATTTGTAGAAATAGGCTGTGTACTGGTATTCATATTTTAAAATAATTTCCTTTTTAATTTAAAAGTTGATAAATCTCAAGATTAGAAGAATTTTATATGTATAATAAAATAAAATTTAGTCAAAATAATTTTAAAAAAATAAATGTTATTACAATATCCTATTAATTAATTCGAATAATATTAAAATTTTTATGGAATTATAAAATGCATGACGATTTTAAAAAGTATAATTTATAATCTCATAAATATGAAAAAAAGTTTAATTGTAATTTATTTCTTTAATTTTAACGAAAAATTAAAGTAATATTTTTTATTCATTTAAGAGCAGATGTTGAATTACATAATATTTAATTTAAATAAATATTTATTAAATTTATTTACTCAATTTTTAATTTTCAAAGTAATAATTTAAAATTAAACATCTGCTTAATTAAATGTTACATACATAAGTCTACTCTACTACTAGATTATAGATGAATTTTTGCTATTTAAAATTTTCTAATTAATGAATTAAATATACCTATATATTATTCTTTAAAGGGGCGATATATCATTTTAAAAAATTTTATTGAAAAATAAAATTTTCTAACTAAGGATTGAATTTTTAGAATGTAAAACTTTAAAATGGTATCTAGATATATATGTTGCAAAATAATGGGTTGCAATTAGACTACAATAGGTGGCAGAAAATTGGTTAGGTAAAACCTAAAAATCCTATTCTTATTTAATCAGCTATACTTTACTTATTTTTATTTTAGAGTAAATAATTCATAGTTAAAATTTAATCAAAATTTTTTATTAAAGTCGACCCATATTTGTAAGTGTACTCTTTGAGAATGAAAAAAAAATTATTTACAAACGAGTGATATATTTAATAGTGAAGATTTTACATAAAATACAACTTTAAATTATCAAAAAGAAGAATATAATGGATTTTGAGTTAAATTAACTAAATTATTATTATTTAATGATTGATTAACTATTTTATTTTTCTTCCCTTTTAAATTTTTATTTTCCTCTTCATCTTCAGATAATGAACAAGAAGAGCAATAATAGTTCCTCGGTTTTTCAAAGTTTGTTAAATTAGAAGAAATTTGAGAAGGAGAGGAGGATACTTGAAATAAAAAAAATTTCATTTTTATATTAATTTTTAAAAATAAATACTAACAAAAATTTATCGGCTCATAATGCACAGTCTCCACAAAATCGCTTAATGGTCTACCATCATGTATACTGACCAGACGTGATTTTTTAATAATTCTTTTCATTGGCGGAGGAGATTGAATATTTTTTGGTAAATAATTATTTTGATAAAATTGTTTATTTTGTTCTGCTGGAACAGTAATTTTAGGAGATATTCTTCTCTCATTGCTTGAAGTAATTTGTTTGGATGGACTTAGTCTTGGCAACTTATTTAAAATAATTTTTTATAATTTTATATCAATTTTCCTTTAAGAGAGTGATTTACGTATTTCATTTTGAACACAGTGTTACTTAACTCTCGGTTATTTAATACCAAATTTATTCAGCAGGCTTATGGGAAAGGAGTTTATTCATAAAATTTAATTTTAAACAAAAAATTCCCAAAATTTTATTAAAATATATTTAATTCTTACCCACTCTCTCTCATTCTTTCCATCTCTACTAATATCATCATCACTATCAAAAACATTCCATTCATTATCATTATGCATTGGATGAGAAAATGGATCAGAATTATCGTAATTGTGGCTAATCGGATGGATGGGTTCTAAGGCATTTTTGTTTTTGTTTTGGAATCTGCTAAATAGAATTTGTAATATTACTTTTAAAGATATAAAATTTAATTAAAAAAAATTATTTTGTGTTTTATTGTTTATTAAAATTTGTAATTCAAAATTTAATTATTTTTATTTATAGATAAAAATCAGAAAAATTACTTGTGTTTGCTATCGCTGTCGTCAACGCCTAAAGAGCATCTCTCTCCAGAAGTTCGACAAGAAAATTGTTCACGCTCAATCTTTAATAATTTTATTATATTAAATATTATTTAAATAAATAATTAAAATTTCAATTTCAACATTTTGAATAAAAAAGTTTTTTGTAGCTACTTAAATATACCTCATTAGGGGAGTAATGTAAATTCCTCTCAAAGCTCTCCTTTCCATAGGTTATTTCGTTTGCCTTTCTATTAGCTGACTAATTTAAAAAATGTTTTTAATAAAATATTTTTTTTGTAATTCTAAGATTAAAAAAAAATTTATCTTTAACACAAACATGACTTCTATTTTTATTTTCATTTACACGAGAATGTAATATTTCATTATCAAAATTGGAAGGACTCTTCTTCCGTTCAACAGTTCTATATTCTGATATAATAGAGGAAGGAGTTGTAGATCCAATTAATTTTATTTTGTGTTCGATTGTTCGCGGCATTTTAATTATTTTAAGAATTTAGCTGATTTTGAACAGCTGAAAAAAAGAAAGTAAAAGGATTGAAAATTTGGATATTTTAATACATAATCCATACAAGCATCTCTTTTAGAAAAAACTTTTCTGTTTGAGATTTATTATCTGATTTTTTAAAATTATTTTAAGAATCCAAAGAGAGTTAGCCTTAATTCTCTTATGTATTAAAAAAGAAAAGATGAACGGAAAAGTAAAAAAAGCTAATAATAAAGTAAAAACGAGCGTTAAGTAGTCTCCAAAAAGATATTGACAAAAGCTTTATCTTGTTCAGTTAAATTTTAGTAAAGATAAAAGAATAAAAAAAAGTAAATAAACAAAGATTATTTAAGAAAAAAATATATTTGTTTAAAAAATAAAAGCTTGAGTAATTGTATGTAGTAGAAAAATAAATTTAAAAATATTTTTTTATTTTCAATAATTACGAAATAGAATGAACGGCGTAAAATAAAAATATATAAAACAAGCTAGGCAAACAAAAATAATTTGAGTAAAAATTAAAGACAATAATAATATATTAAATTAATTTTGAAAGAAAATTGTTGAGAATGGGCTTTAAATTAGCCAAAATATCTTAGGAATGTATTGTAGAGTAATTAATTGTGTAAGGTAAATCAAACTAAAATATATATTCCTCATCTATATATGTACACTCGTACAAGATTCTTACTCAAAAACAGGCAAATCATCTAAAATTAATTTCCAACAAAGAACCCAAAAATTATTACTTATTTTCTTCTAATTTATTTTATCCCCTACCAAAATCCCTCCAAACAAAAATATTAAATATTTAATAGTGTAAAAATAATAAATATTTATTAAAATTATTAATTAATTAATTAAAGGTCCCAAAGTACTTCTTTGCTTCTTTTCCTTCTCAATTTCCTCAATTTCTTCAATTAATTTATTAACAATTCTTCTTTTTTGTTCAACAATTCTTTTTAATTCCTTTAAATGTTCCTTTTTTATTCTTTCATCATTTTTAATTAAATTATCTATTTTTATGTCTTCTCTCTGTAATTCTCTAATTTCTTCTAAAGAATTTTCTTCTTCTTCAATTTTATTTAAAATTTTTGTTTTTTTATTTTTATTTTTTAATTCTTCAATTTTTTCAATTTCTTCATTTAATTTTTTAACATTTTTTGTCTTTTGTTTAATTAATTCTTTTAATTCTTTTAAATTTTCTTCTTTCTTCTTTTGTTTATTTAATAATTCTTTATTTTCTTTAATTAATAGAGGAGTTGTTGTTTCTTCATTATTCTCTACTTCCTTCAATTCAACAGGCTCTTCTGTATTTAAATTAAATTGTTGTTTGTCTGTTGTGGTAGTAGTAAAAACTTAAATTTTATTGTTAAAATTAAAGGATTTTTCGCTTAAGTGTAAAGTTTTCTTTTAAAGATTATTAGTCATTTGATAACTTATAGATAAAGCTACAAAACTATATAAAACTAATGACCCAAGATAAATGATTAGCCGAATAATTTTTAGAAATATAATTAAAAACATTGTTCCCTATTTAACTTTCTGCCACTGTAAAATTAGAAATAAGACGGAAAATCTCGATTCTCGGAATTTTTGTTTCGATATCTTGTCTTGATCTCTTTAATTAAAATAATCTTTTAATGAAAAATTTAAAAATAATTAATTACTTTTTTCATTTTCTTTTTCAGTATAATAAAATAAAGTTGTTTTATATTTTTCTTGGCTATTTTTATTTCCAGATTTTTCGTCCAATTTCTTTTTATATTCATCCTCATAATCTACCTCCCCCCATTTAATTGGTATTTCATTTGGAGGGACTGAAATTTTATTTAAATTAAAATAATTTTTTGATTTCTCAACCTTCTTCAATTCCTTCATTTGTCACTGTAGAATATAAATAAGTTGTAGTATTTTCTTCTTCAATATTCTCGGAGTCCTGAGAATTTTTAGATTTTTTCTTCTCTTCTGGATTTGAAGTTTCATCCAATCTCTTGTTGTATTCATTTTCATCATCTAATTCCCCCCATTTAATGGGGATTTCGTTTTCAGGATTAACATCTTTAATTTCTTTTGTAATTGTAGAATAAGTAATTGTTGTAGAAGTAGTACTTTTTTCTTTATTTTTGTTTTCTTCATTTCCATTTTCAATTAAATTAAACAAATGTTCTTCTGTTGTCGTAGAAACTAAAATTATTATTCAAATTACATAATTATTCTTCCAAAATATTTTTTTAATTTAAATTACAAAAAATTATTCAAAAAAAATTCTCACCGAATGTTGAGGAGGTTGTAATTAAATAACACAAACCACAAGATTCAGGACATAACATTGCCTTTGTCCAATCAGAATAATTAACATGTTGACAAAGTCCACGTGAAGTCCAAAATTTACATCTAAAATTTTATTTTTTTTAAATTAAGTTGACTCTATAAATTATCTCAACTGTTTATAATTATCTGTACATTGTGAAACAGTAGATGCAATAGTTGTGGAGGTAATTTGAGTTGTTGAGATTGTTTTTGTTGTTTCTGGGTTGAAATATGGGCCTATAATTTATTTTCATTCTTTAACTTTCTCAATAATTTATTATTCTAAACAATTCAATTTTTATTTAAATTTAAAGAAAATAAAAATTAAATGTAAAATATTATTATTAAATTAACAGCAAAAGAGGTAAAGTCCATGTTGTTCACACCCCATACTTGTATTCCATTGGCATATTTTTTGCTGTTGGAAACAAGCTATAAATGCTATAAAATTATAATTGAAAAAACTGTAATCGGAATCTTAACGAAATATAAGCCAGATTTTCGGTTAGATTTTAGAAAAAGTTAATTAGAATTAATTAGATGTGTATTCTGTTCATAAAATAATCTACCTAGATTAAAAAACTTATCCAGACTAAAAATGCTTCAAGAAATAAATTCTTAAAAATTTTGATTATTTCGAAGATTCAATGTTTTTTATTATAATTTTAAAATTATTTAACAAAAAATTAACATACGATAAGATAAAGGTGTTCTTCCATCATTACACAACTCAGTTTTACTTAAAACTACTTTAAAATTTAAGATAAAAAATATAGAAAGATAAAATTTAATTAATTTCATTTTATTTTTAATTTAAAAAATATTTAATTGATTGAGATTTATTTTTTATATTTTCAAGTTGGAAAATATTTATTATTAATAAAAAATTATTTAACAGCTATTTAAATAAAATTAGAAAATTTTATCTGAGTTATTTTAGAGAAATTTATTCTAAATAATACATATACATAATATTAAATAGCTATAATTTTAGAAAGTATAATTTTAAAGATTATTTAACAAAGCAACATGACGGCATTTAAAGGATTAAGACCATCAGCCGCTTTGCCAAGATTTTTAAATAAATAATATTCCATTTAATGAATTGTTAGAATTTCTCGGGGTCAATGTTTAAACAATGAATTATTAAAATCAGTCGACGTCTTTAAAATACCCGAATTGATAAGAGATAAACTTGCATTAAGAGATAAACTTCCTTCAGAGATACCTCAGGATCAATTCCTATTCGGTCTTATTTTATGTTTTCCTTTAGTTGAGAAATAAGACTAACGTATTTTCTATGTTACCCTTTGTTTGCTAATGTTGGCCTACATATTTTGCAGGTTCTTATTTGATGATTAATCTTAGGAGTTATATTTTTTTCGAATAAAAGTTCAGTCAATATATAATAAAATGACCTTTGTGATGAACGAAATTTATTTAACATTATATTAATATTTTTAATATGAACACGCAAAGCCTAAATATCAAAAGATTTAACATTTACCTTATGAATAAAGCAGCAAATGTTATTTAATAAACGTTTATGCATAAATGCTAAAATAATTTCTATGAATGGAAATCCAAACGGAAACATACATATATAAACTGTTGCAGTTTTGCCTCATAAATCGAGTTAGAAACACGTTCAATTCTCCTTTTTCTAAGTTTACTATTATTTTTTAATTAGATCATTAAATGACCTTAGACTAGTTTGGACAAAGACTGGTGGGTCCAGATATTTGATCATAAGAAATCGGGGATTTATCATGATCCGCCAACCAGAATATACATTTTTATGAATAATTTAGACAAAAAACTTTCCCTTACTCGTAGAACCCGAAATAGATATATAATATAGCCTTTCAATTACATTCAGAATATTTAGGGCTAAAGTTAAAACAACATTATGCTAAAATCAGTTATCTTGACGATTTTCTTCTATAGCCTTTCTTTTTGTATCAAATACCAATCTAAGGTATTTGCTTATATCTATTATAAATTACATTTTATTTACATAATTCTATAGTATACTCCAATTCGTCTGGATGAGTATCGCATGCCGAATTCTGTAGGAAAATTTCATTTAACTGGTAGAATCTCAAGATTTATTAATTTAAATTAATGTATTAAATAATTAATTGAATTAGTATTTCAAATTTTCTTTTAAGAAAAACAAATTAATGAAATTGCTAACTATGCCGCTTACAATGAAGAGGTTAATGAATTACTGTATTTAAAAGGTGTTTATATTTGTAGAATTATATGTACATAATTTTATCGTTTCTTAAATATGTATTATTAATTTTGTTCTAAAATAATCAGATAAAAATTTTGAAAAAATGCGCTCTGATGACAGTATAGAATTCCGTGTTCAAGATGGCGAAGATGCAGATATTTGGGACACACTTTGGTTTGCGCAGCTCAACAACCTGACAGATATGGGAGTAAATTAGTATTTTTATAAATTTATCAAATTCTAAAAAATTCTAGTTATGCGGTGGATTTTCCATCGCAGAACGTTTTTTGTTGACATCGGGGCATTGCGTGCTTGATGTCAAAAATTTGGATCCGAAGTCGTTTCACGTTAAAATTGCTTCTAACATACCGTTTGACGGTCAATTTATCCGAATAAAAAAAGTTAAAAAACATGAAAAAGTAGACTTGGCTATTTTACTTACTAAAGAAAAAATTAGCTCTGGAAAAAGAATTATGTTAGCGGACAGAGGAGAAATAGCCGGAGAGCGGGCGAAGTTTTATGGTAAATATAGAACGGTTTTTAACGCTAAATATTTTATTTTGAGGGTTCGGTGCCATAGGTTATAACAACGGGAAGCCCATATACCCTGATGTTTTGCAAAAGAAAACGGTTAAGATATTACGACACAAATTTGAAAATTTTGAATACTTATTTTCAACTGACGGTCTATTCGAGGGCGGCGATAGTGGAGGAGGTCTGACATGGAGGGAAAAAGTGGAAGACGGTTGTTGGCGGTTTATACAAAGGTGTATATACGTTCGAGAATGGTGAAAAGATCAACCTTTTTCTGAGAATTAAAGATTTCTACGGCTGGATCCAAAACCAAATGGCCATGATGTTGTAAGTTACAAGCTTTTCTTTTATATCATGACTTGAGGCTTTTCTACTCGCGGTTAAGTTTTATGCTCTCAAGAATCATACGTTATCCTTTTTTTCTTTTATTAGGTTCTGGTCTATGATTTAGCCTATCCGAAGATAAAAATGAATAAAATACTAATTAATAATTTAGGCGTGACGAACTCTAATTTCATGCCTTTCTACTGACAATGGGTGAAGAATAATAAAGAAACAAAAAATCGATGTGAAATAAAATTTACACATAAAAACTAATGAATAAATATTAAGCATCTTATTAAAGCTACATATGTATTATCTATGTATGAACTAAAAATCCTTAAACCGAAAATCCGAGGATTTTCTGAAAACTCTTTTGGATTAAAGGGATATAGTATATGGATTAATTATACATTGTTCAAAGTATGGAAATTTAAGAGCGAAAAATATGTATACAATCGGATAGAAGTCGTACAGTCAAGCAGGCTATTTTTACAAATCTCAAAAGTATACCACAGAGATTCTGTCAAATAAAAATTGGCGTTTTTTAGAAAATATTGGGATATAAGGAGATTTGATGCGATGTTGGGGATCTCAGACCCATCAATTTCTCTAAAATACGTTTAAATTTCAAACCTCATACAATTGCCCTCCCTTGATTAATTACTCCCTCCAGCAGAAGGACGAAACAATAATTACCCATGGTAGTTAATAAAAGTTTTACGGTATTTAGCATTGTGCGCAAACCGCACAAATTTTACTTAAAATTTATTTTTTTATTAATTTTCACTTTTTTCAATAAACTCAGCCCCCGCAGGCCTACCAGTTAAAATTGGTAACTCCGGTTGTCACTTGCTAATATTTTTAACCTTCTAAAAGTAATTTTTTCTGCCCCTTCATATATTTGGATAATTTTTAATTTAAATTTTTTCTCTTTAATTATTTTTTTGTTTGTCTGAGTCTAGGGTTGAGTAAATAAATTGCCAAACTTGGCACAAGCATTTAAAATTTTTCGATTTATAACATTTCGTTCAATGAATTATTTGAATTGAGTTATAACAGGGTTTCGATATGTGCGGATTTTTCCTAATTTTGTGGTTTTTCTTTATGTCAGTAGGATTATTTTTTAAAATGCGGATTTGCGTGGTATTTTGAAGATTATGAGGATTTTTTATATTTTTGTAGTATTTAGGGTAAATGTCATTTTTCCTCAAAATCCTCAAAATTTTCGCCTGCGGCGCAGAAATAAGTTTTTCGAAACTTGTGTTGTAAAAAATGTTCTACAAGGATTTTGGCAAATAAATTCTTTAGAAATTGGATAAGCTTAGCCTCAACAAAATTTTACCAAAACTACTGAATGATTTATTTAAAAAATTTTCAATACTACATACATATTTTACAAATTTAACATTCCCACAAAACTCTTTTTTACATTAGTTAATAATAAGAAGCAAGTGAGGTCCATTGCATTCTCTCTCTCTCTCCCTTTTCTTTCCTCCTATGCCAATTCTCAAATTCAATACATATATCCTTCCACTAAATATAGTTAACGTTCAATAAAGTCAATTTGAATCAATGAATTGATTCTTAACGATTGGCCCTTTTCGGATACCAACTAGCTAGCGCAATAAAGTCGATGAGAATCGATGAAATTGACAAAATGTGGTTAGCGAGGAAAGTAAAATCAATTTATTGAATGAAGGAAATACTGGCTACTAACTTTGTATGTATTTCTCATAAAATATTTCTTTGCCTGAAAATGAGGAAAGAGTTTGTATTTTTTATAAATAGGTAGTCGGTGAAAAGTTTAAAGGAAACGTTATGAATTATAGTACTACAATTTCTAGTTGTGGTGGGATTTCTAAACGATTAAAAGATTTCCGAAATAAATGTCTTAAGTTTATACTTTTTAAAAAGAAAAAATATTGCGTCGTTATAAATACATAAATAATAAAAACATTTGTGTCTAAATTTCTTTAAATATTTTTAGGAAATTTGTACTATTAAATAATTATTTTAAGAAATTAAAAGTAATGACATCAAAGAGCAATCGACATAATATATTTGATACTCCAAGTACATATTCTTGTCTAAGTTGGTTAAATACAAATCCGAGTTTAAGAGGCGAGGAAAATTTTTAAAATTTAATTTTCAAAGAAAAGAATAATAATTTTAGATGAAAAATCCTCCCAAAATTTTGGTTCAGAAAAAACCAATCAAAATAATAAAATTGATGATTGTTCAAACAATAATTGGACAAATGACTGGTCAAATGCTAATTCAATAAATAATTTTAATTCTGCCAATAATAGCCAAACATTTCTTGGAAAAATTGAAAATAAAAGAAATGTTGGGAGTCAACGGAATGAGGTTTTTGGAGGATTTTATCAAAAATAATTTAATTTTTTAGTTTGGTACTTTTGCCCCTCGATTTATTTCGGAGAATAATTCAAATAAAGAAAAGCCCCAAAGTTTAATTAAAATATTTTCGAAAAATTTTTGAAATTTTTAGCAAAAAGGGAGAAGTTTTTGCCACCTAAAGCAGAAGAATGGGAACTTTTTGATGAAAATAAACAAGTAAAGGAAGGGGAAATGTTTGATGAAATTTGTGAAGTTTATGAAGAAGCAACGGCTGTGTTAAACTGTGACGGGACTGATGTTCAATTCGAGTAAAAATATTTTCTAATAAAAAAAGTAGAATCCCCTTTTTTGTAAAGGGTAGAATTTCTCGGAGAATATTATTTTCTGAAAAGATTGAAAAAATCTTTGAGTTTTGGAAAATACAGTCGTGGAAGAAAGTATGGAAGCGCTAGAAAATTTTTTTTAATTCTTAATTTTTCATTCAAAAAATACGTTCTATATATCAATCGAAAGCTCTATTCGTATCTCAGTTGACATCTTTCTGCATTTTTCATGAGAATGAAAATTGGCCGAGATAATCCGGATCTACCGGATATACCAAATCCCATTTTCTCGGAAAAATTTTTCGGAACAAATCTAACAAACCCAGTTGATAAAGCATATTTTTTGAGTATTTACCACAAAACCGCTTAGAAATATCTTTTTCCGGTCCAGAGATATGATTTTTTGAAAATGGTATTTTTCCCTTAAAAATTGAATTTTTTGCAAAAATAGACGAAAAATACCATTTTCAAAAAATCATATCTCTGGACCGGAAAAAGATATTTCTAAGCGGTTTTGTGGTAAATACTCAAAAAATATGCTTTATCAACTGGGTTTGTTAGATTTGTTCCGAAAAATTTTTCCGAGAAAATGGGATTTGGTATATCCGGTAGATCCGGATTATCTCGGCCAATTTTCATTCTCATGAAAAATGCAGAAAGATGTCAACTGAGATACGAATAGAGCTTTCGATTGATATATAGAACGTATTTTTTGAATGAAAAATTAAGAATTAAAAAAAATTTTCTAGCGCTTCCATACTTTTTTCCACGACTGTAATATTTTCTAGAGGATTTTACATTCCTTAACAAATAATTAAAATTTAGGTATTATCTGAAAAAATATAATTTTATTAAATTATTCTAACGATTGTTAAATATTCGTTATATTCCAATAATATTAGATGATATTAAGGGTGTGGGTTATACTACACATTTATACACTCCGCCCTAAATATTACATAATTAATGCTATTAACGTTCCTGACAGATATTCCCATTAGTCATTTATTTTGTCTTAAAAAATAATTTAAAAAATTTTATAGACGAATAGAAAGCTTCGATCAATGTAGTTTTAGTGCCGAATTAATGCTTAATGTTCAACTAAAAAAATTGAAGAAACCAACACCCGTTCAACGAGTTGTTATTCCTCTTATAACGAAAAAGAAAAGTCTTTAGAAATTATTTTTTATTAAATTTAAAAATTTATTTTTTTAGATGATTTATTGTGTCATGCACAAACTGGCAGCGGTTAATTAATTTTTAATTTTTTAAAACAAAAATTCTCAGGAAAGACTGCTGCTTTTCTTTTACCAATTATTAGCAGATTACAACATTTTTCGAGAAAACGGGGATTTGATACAAATAGCTATACTCCTTATGCTATTATTGTTTCTCCAACAAAGGAATTGGTTAAACAATTATATGATGATGCTTGTGCTTTTTCTTTAAGTAGAATAAATTTTGTTAATTTTTAAAGGAATTAATTTATCTTTTGAAGGAACTGGAGTAACTGTTTCTTATACTTTTGGGGATATTGTGAGGAATTTTGAAAGATTTTTTAAAAATATTTTTTTTTTCAAAAAATATTTAAGCCAATGAAGGCTAGTGTGGCAGGGTTAACTTATGGGTGTGATATTTTTATAGCAACTTGTGGAAGACTTTCTCAATTTGTTGAAGAAAAATATGTTTGTTAATGAGAAATTTATTGAAGGAAAAAAATTTATTTTAAATTTAGATATCTTTGGAAGAATTGAGATTTTTGGTATTGGATGAGGCAGACAAACTTCTTAAAGTTTAAAATAAAAAATAATAATTTTTGTTTAATTTTATATTTTTAGGTTGATAATTTTTATAGTTGCGTAAAAGAAATTAAACAGCAAAAGAATATTGTAATTTTTTGAAATTTAATCTTATTTCTGGAAAACTTTATTTTATACATCCAGAAAAATTGGATGGGTTTTATTTGTTTAATTTCAAACGCAAAATTTATTTATGCACCTACATTTGGAAGGGAAGGGTTAAGGATTTATATATTTGATAGTCAATACCAGTCTTGGTGATGGATATGGATACAGATAATTTCAAAATGCCTGCGGATATCCGCCTGTATCCGTCGTAAATATCCGGATACGGATACCAAAACCCATGTCCATTATTAAGTCTGGTCAATACCTCGCTGTCTCGAGAGCAAAGCTAGACCCCATTCCCTCACCCACTCGGTGCTTGCCACCTGTTTAAGTGCTGTACAGGGGCTACACTAACTGACACCAGGCATCGAACCATAGTCTCCTTAAGTTTAAATAAATATTGTTTTCGGAGAACACAATTAAAATAATTTAAAGTTTTCCAAAAATTTATTAAAAATAATTTTAATTCAAATTCTTAAAAATTTCCAAGTACCCAACCCACCGTGTATTGATGTTTTCTGCAACATATGAACATTCAATTAACGATTTGGTTCAAAGCTTTCTTCGTGACGATTTTGTTCAGATTCAAATTGGGCAGATTAACTCTGCTGCAGATACTGTTGAACAGACTTTTTTGAAAGTAAAATTAAATAAAAATTTTCAAATTTTAATTTAAAGGTAAATAAACATACATTAAATGGAATTAATGGAAAACAAGATACTTTGCTTGAATTTTTACTTAAACATGAAAAAACACGTCTTGTACCACAACCTAATGGGGGTACTTATTTTCAATTAATTTAAAAATTTTTAATTTTTACATAGATGATTATTGGAAAGTACCAAAAACAATTATTTTTGTCGAACAAAAACGCCTTTCATATCGTCTAGGGTTAACTTTAAATGATAACAATATACGTGCCTCTAGCTATAATTCGTAATTAATTTTTGAAATTAATTTAAGAATTAATTAAAATTAAAGGGATTTAACTCTTAAAATGCGATATCAGGCAGTTAGTAAATTTGCAACTGATCAATGTGACGTTTTGGTAGCTACAGGTAAATTTAAGGGAGTTTTTGAGTAAATAATATTTGTATTTTAGATGTTGGGGCCAGGGGCCTTAACTTTCCTAATGTTCAATATGTAATTAATTATGATTTGCCGTCAAGAGATCTTAGAGGTTTTTTTATAAAATATTTTTTTTAATTTGTTAATAATTTCAAGGATCACAAAATGAGGTAATATTTAAAATAATTATGGAAAATTTTAATCTTTTCCGGAAAGATTATAATTTCCTTGTCGAAATAGGCGTTAATTTTGATTTAAATTCTTACAGGAAAAATAGTACATATTTAGGAAGTCTGGAAAGAAATATTTTTTCTTAAGGTTTAATTTTTCTTTTCCGAAAAGTAAAATACATACATATATTTAATTAAAATAATCAGCATTCTTTACGGAAACGGTCATTTGACTTAAAAGGATCATTGATTAACTAAATTCTTTCCGGAAAAAGTTCTGATTTTTTCCGAAATGGAATATTTAATATTAATTTTTCAGTACATTCATCGAATAGGTCGTACAGGGAGAATTGGAAATGTTGGAGCAGCAATTTCTTATTTTGACCCATCAAGTATTAATGATAAAAGAAATGCGAGTTATTTTGTTAAAGTGAGGGAGAAATATTTAGAAATTAAAAGAAAATTTTTTAAAGGTTTTGCAAGATTCTAGACAATCTGTTCCTGAATGGATGTTGGAATTTGTAGAAGAGAATGAAACATCAATCAACAATTTGAATAAGGATGCTTTTAGTAATTATGAGGGAGAAAAGAATTTTGCTTGAAAATTGTTTTTATTGAGTTTTTGACAAAATCTTGTTGTTTTTATAATTTATTTTAGGGAAGGAGAATGTTCTTTTTTTATGTTTTTTAATAATTACTTAATTGTAAGATTTCGATTTCTTATTTTGCTTTTAATCTGCCTTTTTCACAATTTATTTATTTAAAAGTTTTTAAAATTATTAATTTAATTCCAAAGTATTTATTTGTTAATTTTTAAAATAATTCGAAAAATGTATTGAATATTTATTGAGTGAATAAAAATGTTTTTGAAGCTGTTTTTACGTTTTCTAGAATGCTTAAAATGATTTTTTTAAATACAGGTCAATTTATTTTTATGTTTAAAAATTAAAGAATTTAATAATTTTAGTATTTTCATTAAATTTTAAAAATTATTTAAAATTATAATTTTCAATGTTGAGCCTATTTTATCCCTTTTAGTAAAAATAAACATTAAAAACCATTCGGGCTAACGCAGTTATTTTTTGCCTTTTATTATTAAAGAAGAAATAGATCAAATTAAATTTATTTTATTTCCGAATATTTATTTTTTTTCATTTTTCAATAAAATTTATATAGGTACTACCTATATTTTATTTTATTCAACTTGTTTTGGAAAAGAAAAGTTTTTTGTCGTTTTTTATTATAATAAAACCATTAATGCTCAATATCCATTCATAAAAACATTAAAAAAAGCTCAAAGGGCGCAGCCACGAAATTGCTAAATTGGAAAAAGAAGAAGCAAAACAAGATCTTTAGGGCAAAAATAAAAGTTTTTGTGGAATGACTCAAGTGGGAAAAGTCGCGTGCTGCGCAACTTTGTAGTTAATATACGCACAATTTCTTTAATTTGTTAGCTATTTTGTTTTTATTTTCTTATTTTTTAAAGAAAAATTAAAAGAATGAAGAATGAAAATTTAGAAAGGAAAAGGAATTAAAGAAAAATTTTAATATGGAGGTATGGATTTAATAAAATATGTTAAATGGAAGATCTTTTATTAATTTAAGTATTTTTGTTCAGCAACTGAATGTTCATACAGAGCATAAATGACTAGATTATAAAATCCTTTATGGCTAATAATGCCATCATTAAAGTTGATTTATATAGAAATCTTTATTAAATTTTAATCTGACATGCACACCGGAATATCTTTTACTTTGGTTTTTAAGGTCCAAATAGAGATAATATTTGAATTTTTGACTGTTAATCATATAAAGTCCCAAACAATTTAAATTTCAAATATTAAACGCTTAAAATAAAAAAATTTTTAATTCTCAATGAATTTACAATTACATATCAAATCCTGATTTTCCCCATTAAATAATAAATTTCTCTTTTTGTAACTTTTTTTTTCATTTTTGAAAGAAGCGCAAAGAAGAAAAAATATTCATCGAATGCACTCTCTGAAAACTGGCCTAGACTTTTTGGCCAAATGGGGAAGAAAATAAGCATCAAAGGTAAGAAGAATATTAGACAAAGATGCGTGGAAGCCGTAGAAAAGAAATAAAAGCAAAAATAAGAAAAAAATAAATAAACATCAAAAGCAACAACAACCTTAGGGTTAAAGCACTAGTCTTTTTTCCTTTTTTTTGCTGCCGATCAACTTATATGGCCCCAACGACCTGTCGCCCCCCGCGGCTGTTGTTGCTACTCTTCGCAATAATCATCCACTCACAAAACAACAACAACAATACATACCAACTTTCACTTTTTTCTTATTTTCTTCCAAGAAAATTGAAAACTTTTAAAGAATGGCCACACAGTTTCTTTCAAAATAAAATTTATTTGTACTGCTAAAAAGCTAAAGAAAATTAAAATGAACAAAATTAAAATTGAACGAATCGAAGAAACTTCAAATTGGACTTCTGATCCCAAAAATACCAAAATAATACAGGAGCAAATTCGAAGGAATTGTCGGTGTTTAATTGATACAAGCTCTCCAACTGCGTTGGAACGTGATTTTTATGCCTGGCTTAATGTAAGGAATAAAACAAAATTTTTAAAGAAAATAATAACTTTATTTTCAATTCCAACATTGAAGTTTAGCTCATTAATACCTTTTAAATTTAATTTAAGGGTATTGAGCCTGACACAGACATTTCTCGTCCATGCCTTTTTGCAACTAATTCTTCTTACTTTCCCTCTACAATTTCATCAACAACAACAACCCCAATAGAAGAATCCCCAGCATTTTTAATCCCAATGGAATATTCAGCCTCAATTCCATCTACTATATATTATTCTTCTTCCTCTTCATCCTCGTCTGCCGCCTCTTCTTCCTCAATAAGTCCGGGGAACTCTAATATTTTTTGTAACAATTCTTCAATTATTTCTTCTTGTTCGCATCAAATAGGATTCTATAATCATTTAATAGTAAATAATAATAATCAACATCAGCAGCAACAACAAAGTACAACAGTAAAAAGGGCAAGAAATAATCAGAATAATTATAAAAATGAATGTAGTAACAACAATAAAGTACGAAGAAAGAGAAATGTTGACAAAGGTGGTGTTAATTAAGTAAATATATTATTAGGTTTATGTTGATGGGCCTGGGCCTGAATTGAAGGGGGGTCTTGAATTAAAGCAAACTCTGATGATCCTTATACATATTGTGTCTGTATTTTTGAGATACTCTAAAATTTAAGGAATTTAAAATGCTTTCATAAAAATCCAATAAATTCTTGTAACTCATGTTTTATCATTTAATTAATAAACATTTTAATATTTTTGCCCAGCATCTGGCCGAGGTACAAATCTCTACGGAAGGTCCTATTGTCCAGGTATTTTTTGTAGTACATATTTATTTTTTATAAAATAATTTTTATATTATTTAGGCCGTCCATTAAGTATGGAAGAAAGAGCAAAAATAATTCAGCTTTTCCATGGCGGTATGAAAGTTAATGCTATCTCTAAGCAATTGTGTATATCACATGGGTGTGTTTCAAAAATTATTACAAGGTATTGAAATTTCAAAAAATATTCTTTTAATAAATTATTTAAAGATTTAGAGAGACGGGCAATTTAATGCCTTCATCTCATTCAGAATGTCGAAGACGTAAACGACAACAACAACAAATGCAGATAAAGCAACAAACAATAAAAACAGAAATGGAGTAAAATAAAAATAAATAAAGTTTAAAAGAGAAGTTATTCATTTATGTAAAACAAATATTCCTAGTGATATGTTTATTTAAATAAAAATATAAATTAAAATAATATTTGTAAGTAGAATGTGGAAATTGTTAAGAAATTTCCTTATTTTAAAAAGGAAATTTCTTACAATAAAACATAAATATGTGGTAAGAGAGAAATAAAAGTTTAGTCTCAAACAGGCACCGATCAGGCCCTGGCAACTAATGCAAGACACTTTTCCTCACTCCGTACAGGTGCTGCCTTCATCTCTTTTATTAGATCCTAAACCCCTCCTTGTAAGCGTTTCAAATGATGGTAGCTAAATTCCCCTTATTCATTACAATCTTCTAGTGGACATCAAATCAAAAATTAAATTTTTAATATTTACTGTAATTTTTCTAAAAAAAGATTCTCTTCTTTTTTAATTAAAATCTTGCTCATTAAATATTTTTACATAAAATACATAAAAATTTTATTAAATTAGCCAGTAATAAATTATTTTTCTCTTATCAGCCTTGTGTATAAGCAAAAAGGGGATCATTCCCACCTTCAGTTACTTGAGAATGATTTGTTAATTGTTGTAGCTTTGCTTGTAAATCTAATTTTTGTTTTGTCAATTCCTCTATTTTTCCCTCAATTTCCTCAATTTTTGCCTCCTTTTCAGTCAAAAATTCATTAAATTTATTTTCCTTAAATTTAAAAATTAAAATTCAAAAAAATATTTTTAACCTTTTCATTAAATTCAATTTTTATTTCTTCCAATTTTTTGTCATTTTCCTTTTCATTGATTAACAATTTTTCGTTCAATCTTTCATTTTCTTCTTTTAATTCTTTAAATTTATTTTCAAGTTGGTCATTTCTTTAATTAAAATATTTTTAATTTTTTGTAAAATTGGATTTTCTTTTTTTATTCTTCATATATTTTTGTGGATCTTAAGTTTGCAAAAAAAATAAAAGAAATAGCTAAGGTACCTGAATTTTTTATACTTTTTTCAGAAAATGTAGCTTAATTTATTGTTAATTAAGCTTCATTGTTATCGTTGATGGGGCGTTTATTTTTCAATATCCCTCACTAAGTGAACTTCTAATAGAGCATAGGCTTATAAGGGATGGGCTTGTATTAGAATATTCACGGTAGTTTGAAGATTTCCGGAAATTGTGTTTTCATTAAGAAACAGTATTAAACATTTATTTACATCTGGTATAGTCTAGTATTATCAGTCAACAATTCATTTTGTATTCTCTCACGTTCCTTAAAGCGACGATTAAATTCAATTGCTTCTCCATTTACTTGTTCCTCCAATATAGTTGTTTTTCGTTGTAAATCAGTTTTTTCTCTTTGCAATTTTTTAAGTTGCTCTGTTAATTCCTGCACTGCCCATGTTGATAATTCACTTCTATTTTTTTAAATTTTATGGCTTTTATTTAAGACATACACCCTATGGAAATTAAATATCCCTGATTATTTGTATATCCACTAAGTGTTTGTTTACTGCCGTTTTTGCCCAAATCTTTTATTTTAAAAATAAATAAGATAAATTTCGATCAGAATTTTTCGGGACCCTTTTCTAAACAAGTGCCATTTTTAATAAAAATTTATTTTTTTACTTTTCTCTCCAATCCTGTGCATCTTTTTGCCATTTTTTCAATTGTAACTCCAATTCTCCTTTAATTTTTTCCCAAGATTCTCTTTCATTATCTATTTGTGCTGACATTTCAGTTATTTGTCCTTGAAGGAATTCTTGATCTTTACCCAATTTTCGCATAATTTCCAACTCTTGTTGTGCTGTCGCCCATTTACTGTCCCACTCTAATAACTCTTCTTTCCATTTATTTCCTTCTAACTTTAAATATAAGAATTTAATTTAAAATCAGAATAAATCAGAATTAATTTTTAAAAAACTTGTTTTATTTTTAATTCTGATTTCAATTACCAACTTTAATTCTTTCCAATTCATTTTTTGTTTCTTCTAATTCCATTCTTTGTCCATCAATTATAGAATCCTTTCCAGTACATATACGAGCCAAATCAGCAAAATCCTTCTCTAAACTTTTCAGTTCTCGAGAAGTATTTGCTTTTGATTCGTTTAATGTTTCAGAATTTTTACGTGATTTTTGTTCAGAATTTATCTATAATTTTTTTTATTTTTTAAATTAAGAGGGGAATTATTAACCTTTTTAGTCAATTCAACATTATTTTGTCTTTGCCCTTCCAAATAATCACTTTCATTAAATATTTGGACTGTTTTAGATATAGGCGATATTACTCCCAGTTCCTCATTTGTAATATTATTTCTGTTTTCAAAATAAGCAGAATCATCTTCTGACAATCTTGAAATATCTGGAAATTAAAAAGATCAGAATATTTTATTTCTTTTTATTTGTTTGATTTTTATTTCAATTCTGATGTTTATTCTAATTTTATAAAATGTTTAGATTTAATTCTGGTTTTTAATTCTAGTTCCTTTTAACTTTTTCTGATTTTGATTTTTGGGTTGATTTTAAATTCATGTTTTGTTGTGATTTTTTAATAAAATAATATTTTGCTTTGTTTATTATAAACAAATAATCGACCATTATTAGCATGTTTTTGTCCATTAGCCTTAATCGTACATCCATTCATCATTTTCTGAACTAAATTAACAGAACGCTCAAATTGTTTCGAAGCATTTTCATAACTTCCAAAAGGGAATGTTGAATGCCTACTAACACCTTCAAAAAATTTTTTCCTTCCTTCCTTCCCCCTTCCCCTAAACTAACCCCCCATTTCAACAAAATATTCAATTCCAGATTTCCACCCTCCACTTGGAGGCATAAATCGACGTCCATCAAATTTAAGCATTGTTCTACATTCCTTTCCTTTAGGTCTATAATATATCCCTATTGAATTTGGGAATGCTGATTGAATTGTTGAAAGTAAAAGAGAGCCGTCATTTTGTTCTAATTCTACTTCAACAGTTTCAACTCCCAATTTAATACTTGATAGGGGTAAAACTGGAAATAATTTAAAAATAATTGAGAGTTGGAAATGGCTAGTTTAAAATCTCAGTTTTTGAAAATAATGTCAAAGACTCTTTCAGAATAGATTTTTATTAAAATCTTGAAAAACCTAATCTTTATGAGGGTATTTGTTATAAGTCACAGAACGTGTCGACAAATAAATAAATCCCCAATTATGGGAGTCAGAATTCCCGAGACAAAAAACGTTCTCGATTTTCGGGACCCAGAAATCGGGACAGCAGTATCCCTGGTTTAAATATTTAAATAAATAAAATCCAAACTGTTGGCAATGTTGTCGGCCATTTAAATTAAAAATATTTAATTAAATTGAAATTATTATTTTTTTTATTTTAGAGATTAACTCAAATAATATCTAATTATAAAAAATTGCGCGCGATAAAATTAGTAAATAATATGTATTTAGTTTTCAGTGTTGGAGAAATTTGCGATGTAAAAATGAAAAAAGGAAATTGATTGAGAATATTTTCAGCTGTATAAATAAAAATAATTTTAGAGTTATTTTTTTATTAAAAAATAAATTTTTGATTTATTGAAATTTGGGAAAGAGATGGAGAAGGAGGGGGGGGGGGGGGGTTGTTTAATTGGAAATCTTTAAAAGAAAAAAATAAGAAAATATTAAAATCCCCAAATATTTTTTGAGAAGGAAAATGCTAAAAATATAGAGAATATAAAAAATAATAAAAACGTGGCTTTCATTTTATAAATTAAAAATCATTCGTTTTTATTTGGAAAAAATGCAAACGTGGCAAATTTTTGCTTTTCTTTTAATGCTTGTTTTGTTGTTTGTTTGTTAATTGTAAAAAGAATTAGTAATTAATTTTTATATTGAATGATATTCACGTTAATATTTTGTGGAAATTGTTTGGAAATATTTATTTATTGGGTATTTGAGGATTAAATGTTCTGAGTTAAACTTCCGATTTTTAAATTCTGAATATTCTTATTTTAAATTAATAGTGTGTAGGATTACAAATAATCCAGCACACAGAAACAATAACAGAAGCCAACCAGAAAATATGGGGGTAGACAAAGTTAAAGATAAACAGCATTCCAAGAGTGGACAAAAATCTAAATTAATGAATGGTGGCTGGTACCTAAATTTTTTCTCGAAATCTTTTATTTTTTTATTTTTGGTGTTTGCTACTTTTGCTACTTTTATTTTTGATTTTTAATTTTATTTTAAAAATGTTTGAATGTTTTACAACATTTCAAAAACTGATTAATCGATTAAAGGTTGTTAACAATAAATTAAATATTAAATTCTTTCTAAAATCACATTCATCTTTAAACTTTTATTTAATTTATAATCTATTTTCAATCTATTATTTTATTTCCTTCTTATTCATTAAATATTTATTTGTTAGCTAAAAAAGGTACATACAAACTTTTAGTTTCTTCTTTCCCCTTTTCTCTCACTGACACAAACCCAATGCCCTAATTTTATTTCTCTTCACGGATTTAATAAAAACAAATTTTCCTTTCAGATCTAAAATAATCCGAAAATTTTTATTTTTATTAAAATTATATTCCCATTTTCTTTCAAAAAATTTATTTTAAATATGGAAGTTATTCAAAATAATATTAGTCTTTCAATAAATGATAAAGATTTGGCTAATATAAAAAAATTGAGAGAATTAGTTAAAGAGGAGGTACAAATTGCCTAGTTATTTTTAGAAAATTATTTTTAATTTAAAGTTAACACCTTACTATGATACAGACTTTAACTTGTTGCGTTGGCTGCAAGGCCATCATAATAATTTTGATGAAATTGTTCCAAAGCTCAAAAGTCATTTGGCAATGAGAAAGTCTAATTTTAAATTGGATAGTATTGCTGACGGTAAATAATTACATCGAATTAGACATTAGTTATAGATATAGGGGCATTTTTGTTATATAACGACTGTTATTTTGCGCGGTTTCATTGTTTTCTAACCAAAATATTCAGAAGTCTGAAGTTAGCTTCAGTGCTGGGTATTGGGCATTTCGTGTCTCAGGCTACGGGATTTTCAAATTACTAGCTCCGGCCGGAGCTGTTTTCGAAGTTAACTCCCGGAGCCATACGCAACACTGGTCAGCTTTAATAAATGTTATACATATATCTAATAATTTCCTTGGCATACCCCACTCCATCATAATATATTATTTTTTAGGCCCTCGTAACAATCCTGTACATTCTTATTGGGAGGTGAGCACAAAATCTTTTTATTTCTCCAATTTCACATAGTAAATTAAATTTAAAGTCTGGATTGACTTGTGAGGCAGAATTAACACCAAATTGTATTGTTAATGTTGAGCAGACTGGCGCTAACGATTATTGGGGAATTTTGCATAAATTTTCACTTAATGAAATTTTAATGGCAAGGATATACGATTTGGAGACAATGTTAAGAAAAATAATGGAAAAAGAGAAAGAAACAGGTACTTGTAGTCTAAATAATTTAAAAAAAATATTTAAAGGTCACCAACATTCAATTATGTATATAATGGATTTGAGTGGATTACACTTTGATTCAAATTTAATTACAATGCTTAGAGGGGCCCTTCGGTCACTTTCTACATTTATTACAGAACATTATGTTGAATTAATTAGGTCTTTTGTTCTCGTTAATGCTCCCGAATTTATTAGTATGATTTGGTCTATAGCTAAACCTTTATTACCTGAAAAAACGAGACAAAAAGTAATTATTATGGGAGCTTCACATTGGCGAAAAGAAATTCTTGAAATGGCTACTCCAAAAGCATTACCAGCATTTTGGAATGAATCTAGTGAAAATAGGGTAAAAATTAAATTAAAATTTATTTATTAGAGTTCAAAGAAACAGGGTCGGTCAGGGAGCATGGTTAACTCCTGGGGCCCGGGGGCATGTAAGAATAAAAACACTTTATTTATTTATTTATTTATTTATTTACGCCTTGATGGCGCGAGTCAAGTCAAAAAACAATAAAAAGATGAAATCAAGTCAAAAAAAATATATATATAAAACGAAATCATGTCAATAAATAAAAAAAAACAAAAAGAATGTTAATAAATAGTATGAAAAATTTTAAGTGTATGAATTTAAGTCGAACTTAATTCGGCCTCCGAATTGCGGGAAAAATTAATATGTGTTATGTTTTTTGCAAAATTTTTGTAATCTAATTTTCTAAAGAATGCTGGTAGTTTATTATAGTACCTTATAGTCCTTACAAAAAATGAATTATGTCTAGTAATTGAGGTGCATGCTTTATATGATATTTTGTTTTCGTCCCCCCTTGTTTTAGATGGAATGATGAAATAGGGGTTATTTATGTTAATCGGACTTAATCCTATGCAATGCTTGTGAAAGATTTTAAGATCTGTTATAATTCTTCTATTCTCTAAAGAATCTATATTATATAATCTGAGGAGTTCATGGTAGTTAGGGATTTGTTCATTAAGTGTTATATTATTCTTGCGGCTATATACCATACTTATGAAATCTTTTTGAATCTTTTCTATTTTGTTAATGTACTTTTTATAGTAAGGATTCCAGACAGGAGAACTAAATTCCAATATGCTTCTTACATATGTAGTGAACATATTAATTAAGAATTTTTCATCATTTGATTTTAAGGACCTAAGAATTGTATAACTAATTCTCCTAGCTTTATTACAAATAATGTCGATATGATTATGGAATTTTAACTCATGGTTAAAGAAAATACCCAAATCCCTTACAGTTTGATTTTTGCCGATTTTTGTTATGTGAGTGTCTTTTATTGTATAAATGGTGCGACTTTCTACATTTATTACAGAACATTATGTTGAATTAATTAGGTCTTTTGTTCTCGTTAATGCTCCCGAATTTATTAGTATGATTTGGTCTATAGCTAAACCTTTATTACCTGAAAAAACGAGACAAAAAGTAATTATTATGGGAGCTTCACATTGGCGAAAAGAAATTCTTGAAATGGCTACTCCAAAAGCATTACCAGCATTTTGGAATGAATCTAGTGAAAATAGGGTAAAAATTAAATTAAAATTTATTTATTAGAGTTCAAAGAAACAGGGTCGGTCAGGGAGCATGGTTAACTCCTGGGGCCCGGGGGCATGTAAGAATAAAAACACTTTGATTCGAGGCCGGGAATTTTCGTTTTTTAGTATTCTATTTTTGTTTTTATGTAATGATTTTAACAATTTTCAAACTAAAATATCTTAATTTTATTTAAAAAATTTTATTTAAATTATTAGGTATTTTTAGCTGAATTAAACCGTTCAAAGCCAGTTGACCGAAATTCACTTTACAAATCTGACCCAAAACAAACTGTTGCTTCTGGTTATTACAAACAGTTAAATGTTTCTCCAGGCAAAAGTTCTTATGTAGATTTAAAAGTGGAGAAAGTAAATTAGTTTTTTAATTAATTTAAATAATTTTTAAATTAATTTTATGATGATTGGGTGAATTGGAAGTTTGAAACAGACGGGCATTTTTCTTTTGGCTTTTATTTTGTGGAGGATGAAAAAAGTAATCAGTGGAAAATGATTTATCCAAGACTTAATGTAATTAATTTATTTAATTATTTCTTTGAAATAATTTATCGGTGAACAAACCCAGTCGGTCACCATTTTATCGTCAGGTTTTGACCCTCGTTTCGTGGTCGGCCAATTATTTTAACAAATCTGAGGGTGTTTTTAACTTTCCTTTTCTTCTCTACAATAATGGCTGGGTAGAGAAAGAAGTCGGGTAGGATTTCGGATCGGGTTTTAAAATTTTTCGAATAACTAGTCCTAGCCCAGTCACCTCCCATGTCATTTTCCTTCCTACTTCAGTAAAATTCCTCCAGAATGTTGTTATGAATAAATTCCACTGAAATTAAATTTTTTAGCACATTCCCGGTCCAACATATGTTCCAATGAGTGGCCAACATAAAAGTGAAATGACAGGGATATATCGTTTGTTTTTCTCGAATGAACATTCTTGGTTTCATGTCCTGAAAATTCGATATAGAATTCAAAGTAATTTAAATAAAGAGGAAGAATAAAAAAATAATTACCTAATTTCTATTTAATTTAATCACAAATGTTAATAAATAATTGTCTTCTAATTTTTTAATTTTTTGTCCAAATAATAATTTTAAATAAATTATTTTTTCTTTAATTTATAGAATAATATTTTAACTTTAATACGATGAACAATTGTATTTTTAAAAAGTGAAAATCCACAATAAAAATCTATATGCTTCATGTATTTTTACCTTTAATCTTAGGGTTTTAGTATATTTTTGATCATTTTTAAGAAAATGAACTTTAAAATTAATATTTTTAGAAGATTGCATCATTTTTAGCTTTTACAAAAAAGTACATTGGCCAATTCCAATAATTTTTGTTTGCTTTTAAAGTAGATAGTGTCTAATAAAAATAAACGGACTTTGAACCCGAAAAAGAAAAGGCTGTAGAAAAGCAAATAAATTTGGATACATATAAGCTGACACAAATTGAATATTCTCTGTACTTTTTGTGGGATAATCAAAATTTTGCTTAAATTTGCAATTTCGTGCCTTCCTTTCCATTTCGATTTGCTCCAAAAGGAGGCACGGTAAAAATAGGTATTTTCGATTATCTCTGCTGCCGGAATAAATTAATCTATATAAGAAAGGTTTATAAGCCCTAACATTAACGAATGTCGTAACATAACATCTTAAACAACGAGGATATATAAAATTAAGAAATAATTAAAATGAACAAGAATTTAATTAATTTATTTTATTAATATTATTTATTCAATCTGAAGAAATTTCTGCTAAAGGCATTCTTGCTAAAAACAATTGTAATTGCCCAAACGGTGCAATATGTTGTCAGGATCCGATATTGGACGGTCAAGTAGATAGATATCCCGGCCTTGGGTATATATTTTAAATAAATTTAACTTGATTTAATAAGGATTTAGAGGTTACTTTACCTTAATTTCCAAAGACCTTAAAAATACTTAAGTAAACACAGGGCTTCTTTTGTGAAAATGTTAAGTTGAAGTACAAAAAGTTCAATTTATAAGCAAATAGTGGAAAAAATTTCCCAAATATAAGTACTCTACATAAATATAATTAAAAAATTTATTTTTGCTCAAATTACTTATATATAGTTCTCTCCAAAATGAGTCTTTTTTAGCGCCGAGGGGAAAATTTTGGAAGACCGAGCACCAGATTTCTTTCTTTTTCAGTGCCGTAGGCGAAGAATTCGAGAATTTTGAGTTTAAATTAAGTTTCTAACCAAAAAGTCCGTTTGTAAGTACGTACTAACAAATAAGTACATTTTAAATTTCGTAATTACGAAGTTCGGTTTATAAGTACTGTACTTCAAAAATAATATGAAAGGAAGTCCTGCATAAACATATTTTTAGAAGGGTTTTAGCAAGAATGTGAACTTACTTTTACCCTATATTTTTACATTTTTCAAGATTTCGTAAAATAATTTAAAATTTAAAACGATTTTTATTTAATTAAAAAATTCCTTTAATTTAAATTTCAATATTTAGTTTTTACATAATTAAAATTAATTTGATCTAAAAAATTTTTCATTTAAAATTTAAGCTGCTGTGCTAAAGGTGCCAAGGGATGTAATGGTGGTCGTTGTGTTTACCATTAGTATGCTTAGTTTTTTATTTTAAAAAACTTTATAGACATTAAAATATTTTGTTTAAAATGTTTTTTAAATTTTCTACAATTTATAATTTTAGAGGCAATTTATGAATTAAAGCAATGTGAGATGATTTTCATAGGAATAAATGTGTTAAACTAATAAAAAAAAACTTCCTTTTAATTGGTTATATGTATCTTCCTTTTTTGATCTTGTTTTAATAAACATAACATTCGAAATAAAATTTAACTTAAAAAACAGATTACTTACAGTTTGTTAAAAAATTATAAAACTATCTAGGTAGTTATTTCTGGCTAAAAAACAAAAAAGTACTAAGCCCATATCTGTTTTATGTGTCAAGATCTCGAACCCCGAAAATCAACGTAAAACAGGGGTAAGCAGCTTCGGAAAATTTTTTCGAACCCTTCTGGAATATTTTAAATTTTTATTTTAGGCTTATCTGAAAGCCCTTGAAATTTGCTACAAGATAGCAACTACCTCATTTTCCAGAAAAAATATTCTGGCATATGATTGACTGTAAATCTCTCAGTCTCGAAAAAAAGACTAATTGCCCCATAAAATGCCCTATAAGATCGTTATCGAAGAATGAAGGTAAAATGTCTATTAATTGGATTTTTTCTGAAAAATAAGATTTTTGGTATCTTGTAGCAAATTTCAAGGGCTCTCAGATAAGCCTAAAATAAAAATTTAAAATATTCCATAAGGGGTCGAAAAAAATTTTCGAAGCTGCTTACCCCTGTTTTACGTTGATTTTCGGGGTTCGAGATCTCGACACTTAAAACAGATATGGGGTTAGTTCTTTTTTATTTATACTTGGTATCGATAAATAAGTTTACTGGAATTTTTATAGATTTTTCATACTGTTAGAAATACAAAAACCCAGAGTGTTCATATAATTATGTGGCGGTCGAAAAATTGAAAATTTTCTAAAAAATTTTACCCTGAAGCGATTTTCAGATTTTCTTTTTTCTAGGGCGATTTTA
The DNA here is from genome assembly GCA_036172955.1 of Meloidogyne arenaria. NCBI lineage: Eukaryota > Metazoa > Nematoda > Chromadorea > Rhabditida > Meloidogynidae > Meloidogyne > Meloidogyne arenaria. The sequence goes on from JARQAB010000024.1 coordinate 2,935,870, forward strand.
TCCAATTTCTAAAATATATTAAAGTTAAAAAAATATTTCGGCAAATAAATACGATAAAAAGTGGTATTTAGGAGTGTTCATATAATTATGTGGCGGAGTGTATTTTTAACAATTAAAAAACTCATATTTTTAAGAAAACAAAAGAATCCCGATCTTGATGAGAATATTCAGAGATTTAAAGTAGCTATCAATTCTTTCAAATTCAAAACTTATTAAGAAAAAAAAAGAAAATTTTATTCACAAATATATATTAAAAACAAAATTAAAAGAAAAAACAAAAAAAAATTAAAAAATAGGAATGATTAAATTTAAATAATCTGGGTAATATAAATATTTATTGGCTAGACAAAAATCATTATATTTACATATTTTTATTTTTCTTCATTTTTCTGTCCATTTGAAAGAAATTCTAATTGATCTTCAACTGTTTTCCATTTAATTGAGTAATGACTTAAATTGGAATAAATAGCTGAGTGGTCGCTGTTCGGAATTAAGGAAGTTTGTCGGCCCCAAGCAAAGTTGGTTTTGCCGAGAACGGCATCTCCGTCAGACCAAATACTAACCTGAATTTTTGGAAAATAATAAAATTAGATTTTGACAAGACTTAAAAAATTAAGAATAAAATAATATATTTAGAGGAATTCTAATTTTAAATCCTGCCCTCACGACTAAAAAATTCTGTTTTAATGAGGGGTTAGTAAGCATGGTAAATAAGACGATGGATTTAAAAATTAAAATAATAATTTATTTCAACCTACCACATAATGGGCATCTTTAGGTCTAGTAGGCATATTCAAACGTTTCAATGTTGCCGAATAACGTCCATTACTGTGACAATGTGATCTACTCGATGCTGGACTCGTTAAATGGCATTCGTCAATCGGAGCATTCGGGCAGCCCGAACCTGCCCAAAATCCAGTCTTTTTACTACAAGCTGGCGCTGTTTCTGCCAATTTTTCATCAGAGCAAATACAGATTCCATAATTGGCGCCAGAAATTCCGATAAATGTATGGACTTTTTGGCGAAGAGAAGGACCCAAATAGCATTGCTCCAAATCTTCGTCAGCACTTAAATCCTCAATTCCACGACCTTGGATGATTTGTCTAGCTAGAGTGACACCCATAGAGTGGGAAACAATGTCCACTTTTTGGGCACCCGTATATTGAAGAACTGACTCTAAGAAACGTCGTAGGCGTATAAGAGTTTCACAGTCAACAGTTCTAGAAATTATAATTTAAATCTTATTTTTTCTAAAAAAAGATTTCACACCTTTTTAATGTGTTAGTAAAGTTTCTGTCTCCATATGTGACAGCATAAAGTTCAGATGTTGAATATCCATTGGCTAACAAATGAGAGATTGAAGCACTCCATCCTTGTGCCCATTCCTCTTCCCCCGCAGATAAAGCTCCGTCAGAATTTCCGTGAATGAAAATTACTGGACGCTTTCGAATCTTTAAATAAATATTTAAAGACTAGAATACTCGTTAGAAGATATACTCACTTCTTCTCCATGAAATTGTTTCCCTCCAAAGCTCGCCTGGTGACCAAATTCGGGTGAATCAAATTTGTAGATGCCGTAATTGTTTCTATATAATTTTTAGAAAATAATTTGAGAATTAAAATGTACTCTATCTACTCAAAAGGAATAGGCAGTACCAAACTACTAGTAAAGTTGGAGCTTTTTTCGATACACAGAACCGCCAATCTTATACCCAACCGATCCCTACACAATATGTAAATACTCCCAATATTATAAAAAATTCTATGAAATTAATCGACTTACGTTTTCAACCATTCATTAAAGTGCCATGTGAAAGGACCTCTTGCTTTGGCAGTCTTCAATATAGAAGGGTCAATCTGAGCTAAGGAATGGCCAATAAGCCAGAAGGAAATAAAAATTAAAGAATTCAAGGGTAAATTAAAATTATTCATTTTAAAAATTTTTTGAGAAGCTAAAAATTTTTTTAGAAATTTATTTTTTTGGGAATGAAATGAAAATTAAAGGCTTTTTCTAATTTATTTTATATTAAATTATTTAAAAAGGCGTGGCTAAATAAAATGCCATAAAATGCTATTTTAAAAGGAACTGTAAAAAAAGAGAACTTTTTGTTTAGAAATATAATTATAAAGTAGTGTTAAAGAATTATAAAAAACGGAACGAAAGAGTGTTAATAATGAGGATTAAAGTTGTTTTTCAGGAAAAAAACAGTTTAAAAATATTTAAAGAAATATTTATTTATTTAGAAATTCGAGTTCAAATGTTAACTCGGAAATGTAACTTTTGTCTATGAATGATTTAATTCTGGGCCAGGAATAAATATTTTAAATAAAATTGTTTTTCGCTTTCTCTAAAAATTGAAATTAATTTTAATTATATTTTTTTATAAAAATTAGATAACCAAACAAAATTTAGGTATAAAAATTAAATGTTTAGTCGTTAAGAGAAAATTGGATTTTTACCCTTTCCATAAAATCTTTTTTTTAAATTATTAAAAATTATTCTTTGAATACCTATTTCATTCGTAGATATACTGAAAGTTCGGTATCAGATAAATTTAAATTTATAAAATCAGTCATAATTTAAACTTCAGAAAATTCGAATTCGTTATTCGCTTAGTGTCAGTAACCAGAGAAGAAATAAGAAATAAATTTCCGATTTTCGGGAATTGGGGATTTTCGGGAACCTGATGTATACTTATAAAGAATATAGAGTTACTTAAATTACTTAAACACAAATTTTTATTTAAAAATCTCTAAAAAATTTTTTATAAAAATTAGTAAACAAATAAACCGGAAATACTTTAATATTAAATTATTTGTTTTTTTTTTTATTTTAAATTTTATTTTTTATTTATAAAAGCTTAATAAATATTGTTAAAAATAAAAAATTTTTGTTGTTTATTGTTTAAATTTATATAAAAATATTTTTTAAATAATTTTTTTCTTGGAATATTAATACATTAATTAATTTTAAAATTTATTTTCTTTGTTTTAAAATTCATAACTATTTTTAAAAATTTAAATTTTCTTTGTTTAATTTTTTTAAAAATAGATATATAACAAACTTCAATACACATTTTTAATTTAAAAATATTTTAGATATAAATTAATGTTATACTAAATAATTATTTTTCTATAAATTTTCTTTGAATAAATTTTTTATAAAAAATATTTTGAGGACACTGAGATTAAATACCTATTAAAAAGTTATAGGAGGGATAAAAATATTTTTTATTAAAAATTTAAGGAGTTATGATTTCTTTCGGGAGAAGTTATAATTTCTTAACATCAATATCTGAGAAAAAAACTCGATAAAAACCGATCAAGTCAAATATTATTTTAAGATTTTGTGGATCTAATGTCTAATAGTGTTTATAAATAACCTATAAAAATTTCAGATTAACTGTACAACTGGAACCTTGAAAACCAAAAAATTAGGTGGCGTTATAAATTCTTAACAAACGTAGGTATCTTAATTTAATTACTTCCAAAATTAACAAAATATTTAGAAGAAAATGTCAAAAATAATTTTATTTTCTTTTATTTTATTAAAACCATTAGACTAATTTTTTATTAAAATTTTAAACAAAATTAAAGAAATTATTGTTTTAATTTTTTTAAATTAATTTTTGATTTTTGAGGTTTCTTGAAACTTGTAAATTTATTAACTAAAATATATATAAATTTATTATAAATTTCCGTTTATTTTTATATTTAATTAATGTTAAAAATATTTATAGAGAAGTGAAATGTCAAGAAATATTTATTTAATTTAATTGTTTTTAATTTAAAAATTTTTTTTAATTCTTAGAAAAAAATATATTAACTAAAAATACATAAAATTATGTATAGAAATTCATATACGTAAATTAATTTTATTTTATTAATTAATCAGTAAAATTATTTCTATAGATTAATTAATTATCCCCTAAAGTGAGTAAAATTAGAAAAATAATTTTCAGCTTAAGCATTCGAAAAATCAAGGTATTTAGGCCTTCTAGTGTTATCTAAGTTTACCGAGTGATTACCAGAATCAGTTAAACCTCATTAAATTTAAATTGGAAAAACAAAAATCAATGAAAAACTAGACACAAAATTATAAATAAATAAATATTCTTTAATATTTCTCAAAATTTTAATTTAAAAAATTGTGTCTTGAACATAATAAAAAAGTTTATTATTTTGTTATTATATTAAATTTTATTGTATTATAATGGGAAGTAATTAAAAGATAATAAATTAATTTAATAATTAAATATTACAAGAATTAAACAAATAAAAAATATTTTTTTATTTAAAACAAACAAATTTATTTAAAAAAATATTTTTTAAATATTTTGGCACGCTATTTCAGAAAATTAAAAAAATTACAATTTTAATCCAATTCTAAAAACTACAAAAATAAATTTAAAAAAATAATTTAAACAATTAATTAAATTAAAAGGAAATGTATTTTTAATTTAAGAAAATTTAAAAATAAATTCTTAGAAAGGAAAAGTTGACTCAGAAACATTTTATAAATAAATAAATATTTTTTTATTATCTAATAAAAAAAATAATAATTAACAAAAAAATTATAAAGGGAATTGAATATTCGAGGAAATTAAAATAAAGTTTTTGTTTGATTTGATTTATATAATAAATTAGTCAAAAGTTTACATACTCGAGAGTTAAGTAGTCTTTGGTTAACCAGAACTTACGAAGGAGAATATGTGGAGTGTCCGTGGGACTTCGGGATGAAACAGTGCAGACAGGTAGATTACACCCTACTTTTACTGAGAAATTTTCATTGTTTCCGCTGAATGGCCCCCCTTCCCAGTTTTGTTCATCGGTGGTTTAGGCGCAAAAATATTTAAATTAAGGTGCCGATTTTTAGGGTTACTGTTTAACCCAACAAAACCAAAATATTGAGCAACAAAACTTTTTTAATTTACGTATATTTTTTAAATTATTTTTTAAATAAAAACAACCTCATAACCTTTCAAAAAAACAAAAAAATTTTTAATAAAATAAAAGATTAAATTCAAAAAAAAAACTTTTTAACAATAAATTAATTCTATATTTAGCGTTAATTTTCCAAAAATTAATTTTTTATTGCATAAATTTTAAAAACAAAAAATTTTTTACAATAATAGTAGCTAAAAAATAATTTTTTAAAAATAATAAAATTTCTATGAATCTATTTAAATATTAAAAATAGAATAATATCAAAACACACACGCGGAAACAAAAAAATGAAAATTTTAACAATTTAAAAAAACAAAAATTCTACGAAATAATTTCTATTTTTGTTTTAAACCTAATAAGGAAAGTTGATAAAAAATACAATTTTATTTTTAGAATTCTTATTTAAAAATTATTTTAATGTGTTTTGACTATTAATTGTTAAAGATAAAATAAATTTTTTAATATAAACTTAACAAATGTGTATATTGAATATTAATATCAAGTAATAATACTTTAGAATTCTAGATAAATTTTAAATCAGAAATTAAATAAAAATCATAATCCTAAGTAAAGTAAAACAAATAAAATCAGAATGGGTATAACTCAAGTAATAAGGAATTAATCCTGTCAATTGAAGATCAAATAAAACAAATAAAAATATTATTAAATAAAAATAAAAAATAATTAAATTTAATATTAAGATAATATTTTATTTAAATAATCATATTTTAGTCACGCTTTTTATTTAAAAAAATTTTTAAAAAATTATTTCGTAAAATGTGTAGGATGTATAGTGAAAGCAGTTGTAATGTGGATGAATGCATTGTAATTAAAGGACATTAAAAATATTTAATAAACTTTTAAAAGAATATCTGTTTGTAATTCCCTCAGAACTACAATTTAATATTTCTCATTATTAACTACAATTATTTAGAATTAAAACACACATTTTATACGCCCACTAAATGCTCACGCAAACGTTCAAATTAAATAACACTTACAAACAAAAAATATTTGTTTGTTATATTTATTAAGTTTTTGTGTACTATTCAGGATAGATTAAAGTACATTAATTATTTTTTGTTTAATTTATTATTTATTAATTAAATAAAAAAAATTTTTAATTTTGAATAAATAATAAAGTTTTATTAAACTTTAAAAGAAATAAATAATTAAATATTTATTTTTATATACTAAATATTTCAAAATAATTTTTAAAAAGCATTTTTTGTCACAAAAAATGAAATTCAGCAAAAATAAGGATCGGTGCTGCTAACAAGTTGACAACACAAAAAAGTGCTGGCACTTTAAGCTGGTAAATAAAAATAATATTTTGTGTTGTTTAGCTTTTGCTTCCCCTTTCCCCTAAGTTTTGTGTACATTGAAAATCAAAACACACATTCAATCAAAATATTATTTTCTATCACTTCCTTTTGAACGCGTTTTGTGTTGAGAAAATTAAAAAAAAATACAAAATTATACCAGAATTATAAAAATCAGAATTTTGTAAATTATTTTTAAATTTTGAAACACAAAAACCAGAATTATATTGTCTGAAATATAAAAATGAAGAAAAATCATAATTTTCTTCTGATAAAAAATCAGAAATTTAATTAAGATTCTGATAGGGATAATAAAATCAAAAATCAGAATTTTTTTATTATTTTACATAAAATTTCAGAATTATTAGATATATTTAATAAAATACAAATCAGAATAATTTAATTTTTAATTACCTATATATATAGTACCTAATTAAAGTACTTAAATTAAAATTCTCAAACAGCAAATATAAATATATTTGTATTTCCGTAGTAATCTTTTAAAATTTGTCTCTTATTAAAGGATTATACTTATAATTTAAAATAATTATTTTTAGAAAATTTATTTAAAAATAATTACTGTAAGCTATTAAAAATTTTGTGTTTTCCTTCCTTATTTGGCATAAATATTTATTTATTTTTCAAACAAAAATTAATTTGTCTAGTAAATAAATTGTAAAATTGCTTTACTTTTTATTAATAAATAAATGAAAAATAAATTAGTTTATAGCAGCACTTAGTTTTAAAGCTTGGCAAAATTAATTTATAAACAGGTGAAAAAATGTTAGACAAAAAATTTGAAAGTAAATTAAATTTGTAATAAAAATAAGAAAAAATTGTTTATTAGTGCAGGAGTGTGTTATGGTCGGAAACTCTCTTAGGTTTTCGAGAAATGAAAGAAAACTAGAAAATATTTTTATTTTTTAATGAAATTGTTATAGATATTATTTAGTTGGAGAAATTGTAAATTAACTACTATTAGAATGTAGGTTTGTGGGGTCGAAAGCTCTCTTGGCATCTGTCTTTTTGATATCAATTACTTCTTACAATGTTAAGCCATTATTTAGAAGACAAAACTCATTATTCGCAATCAAAAATGATATTCAAAAAGCTACAATTCTTGCGATCAGGAATAGCCAAGGTTCATGAGGTTAAAGAGACTTTAGCACGGGAGTATTAAAGAGACTTTCTACTTTACCGATATCATTTATATATGTAAATATTCCCATTACATCCAAAGTAATTCAAAATTAGAATCTACAACACCTCCAAAAAAACAAAAATTTTGTACTTTTAAAATAAAAAATATTTTTAAATTGTTTGTCGGCACTGCCATAGTACAATTTTTAAATTAGTCTACAAATAATAAACAATTTTAACTAAAATTGTCATTTATTTATTATTATTTTCTGTCAATTAAATAATTTAATCCATTACGGAAAGACTCAATTTTTTTATTTTTAAACAGGTACTTACTTAGAGCTTTTAGGCACTTTTATATCTTTAAAGATAAATTTAGTAATAAAAAATAAATACCATAATTCAGGAAAGAATTAAAAATGGAAATTTTACAAAATAAAAATGAGAAAAAAATAAACAAAATTACTGTAATTTTTATTAAAAATTTAGGGAATTTTTTTGTTAATTTCCTTTTATTTTATTTTGTCCAATAAAAATAATTAATTTTTCCTAATTTTTAGGAAAAAAATAATAAAAAAAATTTTTTTTATTAAAATTTGCAAAAAATAATTATTATTAAATAAAATTAAATGTCAAAAATTCTTTAATTTGAAACAATAAAATGTGTAGAAATACATATAATTATTTAAAAAATGCAACTTGGAATTAAAACACAAAAAATTTTATTTCCTTATTAAAACAAAATTATTTAATTTTTATTTAATATGTAAGAGACAGGCAAGCAAACTACACATGTTAAGTACAAATTAAATTTAAAGAAATTGTTTGTAAATTTATTGGAAGGAAAGAAAAAGCTATTGGAAAGGTGAAGATTGTGTGTGTGTGTGTTGATGTTGATTTTGAAATTAAATTAAGTGAAAATAATTAAAAGAAAGGGAAAAAATGATTATTAATTTTAAAATTTAAATTAAATTATCTATTTTTATCTTCCTCTAAAGATTTAGGAGTTCCTGAACCCTCTGCAAGTTGCAGAGTAGACATACGAGCAGACTCGTCTTGTATAAACATTTGCCAAAGTTGGTAAACCAAATCTGTTGTAATTAAATCACCAGCATTTGATGCTTAAAAGAATTTAAGTTTATTTTCAAGATTGATCTTAATAAAATTAAAGTTTGCAAATTTATTTTTGTTTGCACATTTATTTTAAGAAAATTATTTTTGTGTTTTAAGTTTATTTTTAAAACTTCAAATTTATTTTTGAAAACAAAAAATGTTTTTGTTTGCTAACAAAGAATTTATATTAAGCACAAGCTTGTTTGTTTGTTTTTGCTTTAAGTTTATTTTTAGGCTCGTGATTATTTTTGTGTTTTTGTAACAAGTTTATTTTCCCTAAAAATTATTTTTTGATTATCGCATATCGTATTTACTCAATTATGTAATTCCCCTAGTGTAATATACCAACTACATAATCGTGGAACGGGATTATTCGAGTTTTGAAATTGAACGTGCAATAGGGCACTTGGAGGCAGAGCTGCGTCGAAATTTCGATTTTCGACTTTCGATTTTCGATTTTCGACGTTTTTTTCTACCGATTTTCGATTTCCGAATTTCGAATTTTTTCATAAAATTTCGATTTTCGATTTCGATAATTTTAGTTTTTTCGATTTTCGTTCGATTTTCGATTTTTTTTGCAAAATTTCATTATCTTTTTTCTTAAGATTTTATTGCTGCGGGGCCAAAAAATGAAGAGATTTGGCTACTTGACCTTTCAAAATTCTCAAAATTTTCGCCTGCGGCGCTGAAAAATGAAGAGATATCAAATCAAATCAAATAATATCCACCTTAATCTACCCAAATCCACCTAAATAATATTATCATTGACTGACTTTCCACCCTGGCCTCCAATTAATCCATTTGCCTTACAATAATAAGAGGGATATAGGAGGATGGGATATAAGGGTATCAAGGGGTAAGTAGAATATCGGAGGAATAAAGGATTTAAAGTGATCTAGGGTGCGGATTTAATTGGTCTCTAGTCAACCCCCTAATCCTGTATATCCCTACGATCACTAATATCTCTTAAGACTACCATTAATCCATTGAATCCCCTTATATCTCAAGATTAACCCTTATATCTCCATATTGCGGATTGTTTAATACACTTTTAGTTATTTTAAAAAATTTCGATTTTCGATTACCGATTTTCGATTTTCGACGTTTTTTTCTGCCGATTTTCGATTTCCGATTTTCGAATTTTTTTATAAAATTTCGATTTTCGATTTCGATATTTTTGGATTTCTTTCGATTTTCGATTTCCAAATTTCGAAGATTTTTTTATTTCGACGCAGCTCTGCTTGGAGGAGAGGAATTTTTGTTTCACTCATTAATGCCATGGGGAATTAACTGAGAAAATACGGTATTCTCGAGTAATTACTCCCATTCTCTCAAATAATTGCCCACTCTCGATTGATTATTGAAAAAATAAATACCCAGGGTAATTATTTGAGTATATGTATACGGTATTTATTTATCTAATTTTATAGGTAATTTAAATAAGCTTTTTGTAAAATTCTTTCACCTATTAATCGTAAAAGAAAAACTCCATCGGATCTCAAATAATGGTGAACAAATTTGTCAACAGCTACAGTCACTAAATTAAAATTATTATTTTTAAATATTCAAAAATTTTAACCATTTTGATCATCTTGTTTGACAAGATGATATACTCTTAAATATTGACGTATAAATGGCACACTTTGTTTAGGCGTTGTTAGCCAATAAACTAGTGAAAAAAGTGTGGCAATGCCGATAAGAAGAAGCCACCACCAAATAAATAGAAACACTTTTTCGTTAAACTTTAATTTTAATTAAAATTTATAGGAAAAAATAATCTAACCATATTAATCATTAAAACACATTGGACCTAAAAATAAAATTTTTTTTATTTTAAATTGTAGAAAATTTTCTAAATGGAATTGAGTCGCCGACAGTCAGGAGCTAAAAAAATTTTCAACTCCACACCCCGTGGCACATTTTTAACCTCTCTGTTTTCTTTCATCTCTCCTATGTCTAATTATCTTGGATTTATTTAAGAGGATTTTTCCAAGGATATTTTATATCGTAATGAAATATTATCTTACTGTATGTCTATGTTTATTTCCAAGTACTCGAACTTCAAAATCACACATTGTTACCCTAAAATTATTTAAATATTTTGTTAATATTCTTTTACTAAAAACCTCGGAAAATGTCCACTTTCATGCCATTCTAGCCCCATAGCCAAATCTCTTAAAATTTCAAATCCCCAAAAAGTATAAGACGATCCAAGAAAATTGTTTAAAATAACAAATTGGCAAACAATTTGTAGTAAATATAAAACTTTTACAAGCAAATATAGACAATTTAAATAAGTGCCACGACGAAATAGGCCAGCAAAAATGACTTGAATGAATTCAAAATAATTTAGAATTTAATTTAAAAGGATTTTACATCCTTTGGAGAATTGTTGTTGCATTCGCAATGAATCTCTAATGTGTGTTGCTGCTATCTAAGATTGAGGAAAATTAGGAAAAAATTTAAAATTTTCAAAAAAAAATTTTTTTTTTACCTCAACCGATCCTTTCCTCTTGTCTACTTGCATGTTACCTACATCTTCACACATTTGGATTATTCCTTTGACTGCTACACCTAAAAGATTTTTTTATAAAAAATTAAAGGAAATTGTCTAAAATGCCTGATTGCCAATTAAAAATTCTCCAAACAAGTGATGGCAGATAAAACAACATTCCTTGTAGTCCTAATACAAAGGGCACCCATTGGTAATATCCTTAAAATAATTGTCATTAAATAATTAATTTAGAGTAATCTTTAAATCAATTTTAATTTAATTAGAAATAAAATTTTAATTCGGTCAAACAAAAAATTAATTTTTTTAAATTAATTTTTATATTTTTTAATTTATTAATATATTTATTTATAATTTTTTGTATTTCCCCCACCAATTTCCCTTTCTTCTCTCTGTTCAATGTCCTGTGGAATGTAATGATTCAAAGGAAGGAAATAAGTATTTTGAACAAAACAGTAATTCTCGCTATATTGTTCCTTAATTATTTAATTATTTTCATTTAAATTTCCCCAAAAGTCTAACCCAAGCACCCGTAAATTGTGCTGGAATCCAACACTGAATTGGTTGCCCAACATATCTTTAAAAATTAAAATTAATTTAAAATTCTTTTCAATTAACTGTTTCGCAGAAAGTGTTAAAGCAAAAACGATAAAAAGCATTGGAGTATAGTAATAATTAAGTCTATCAACAACATCGTCGTCAAATTGGGGTTTGAGACCTTGGAGAAATTTGTCGAGGAAAAACATTTTTTAAATGCTTTATTAAATGCTTTAAAAATTATAAAAATTTTAGAAAAAATATAATTTTAAAAAATTTCAAAATAAAATATTTATTTATTGCCAAAATTTATTAATCTTAAGCTATTTCCAATTAATAAAAATTTAAATTAATTTTTAAAATTTTCCATCCCTTAATTTTTATTTTTCTATTCACTCCCTCAATTCAAAAAAATTTTTTTTCTATTAAATTTTATTTAAATCTTTATTTTTTACAAAATGGCCCATTTTTACACTTATTTACTAATTCCTCCAACAGATTATTGCTACTTATTTTTATTTAATATTTTTTAAACAAAAAATATTTACATGAATTGGCTGTCCAGTATATTCTCGATTTTGCAAAGCAAATATTTTTTTCTAAAATAAAAAGATTATTTTATAACAAAAAAAAAACAAAAAATAATAATCATTGTTAAATTAACAAATAATAAATTAAAAAAAATTAATTTAGAAATTTATTTATTTGCGAAAATGTTGGGCGTTAAAAATGTCTGGAGACAAAAATTTTAAAGAATAAATGAAAAAGAGAATTAATTAATTAAAGTGAAGGATAATAAAATTGAAATTTTAACAATTTTTTAAAATTAATTAGTTTGTATAATTTTTATTTTCTTATAAAATAACGTTTGAATTTTGTTAATTGAAAGTTTTAGTGTTAAAGTTTGCAAGCTAAGTTAATATAAAAGGATTAATTAATTAAGTTTAAAATATTTTTTCAAGTTTAAACTTGAAGTTAAGTTAAAACTAGGGTTAGACAATTTTGATAGGAAATTTTTGAAAATGAGTGGTTTTTTTAAAAATTTCTCCAAAACCGGTATTTGACCAGAACTTAAAACCGAAAACCGGGAATGCCTATTAATAACTGGTAGTGTCCACTCTAATTTGAACATAAAAAATTTATTTAAAGATTAAACTTAATTTTTAATAATTTTAAATTAAAGGAATATAATTTTGGCAAGAAATAAATATTTTTAAAAGCTAACAGAATTAAACTAAAAATAAATGAGTTCATCACATATTTATTCCACTTTTTTGAATAAACTTTAACTTTTCTTTCCATTTTTATTTTTAATGCCTAATAGAGAATCAGGCTCATTAAAATTTTCTTCCTCAGGTATTAAAGGGTCTATTTCGTGTAAACGTTGTTGATAATCTTGCCTAAACCAGTTTTTTAATTTTTTAAATTTTCTAAATATTCTCCTACCAAAGTGTAGCAATTAATCGAGAAGTAATTAAATCTCCACTATTTATAGATATTAATCGAATAATTAAAAGGCCATCTGGACGTAAAGCATTTTCAATAAAGCCGTTGATTTGTATACGTCTACCAAGTCCTCTATGGGGAATTGGGTCAATCTTGAAAGATAGATTATTGTTTAAATGAAAAATCAAGTACCTGTTGAAGATAACCATTAATTAGTCTATAATTACTTCCAATACAAAAAGTTCTGTAAAGCCAAAGGAATAATGAAATTATACTAAATAAAGCAATGAAGCAGAACCAAAACCACAGAAAAACAAAAATTTTTTCATTAAACTAAAAAATGTTAACAATTTTAATTATATTAATTTCAAGAGAATTACCATATTAATCATTAAAACACATTGCACTGAATGACGATGGAGATTACCTAGAACACGAACCTAAAAATTAACAAGAAAATATTTTTTAAACAAATATTCCGTCATAAAAAATATTTTCTTTAAAAATATTCACCGAAAAATCGCAGAGAGTAACACGAGGGAAGTTGCCAGTCTCCGGCCATTCCCTACCAGCTATCAAGTCTGAAATAACGTTCCATCCCCAGAAAGGGTCAGGAGCCCCCAACATCCATTTTACAAGCATAAATTGCATTAAAGCATTGCAAGCATAAATTATTTTTGTTGACTAAAAAGAATTAATTAGAATTAAATTTTAAAGGATATTTCTACAATATAAGCAATCTGAACAATTCTCCCAGCTGCCAATGTCTGTAATTTCCCCCCAACACTTTTTGTTACATCATGATTACAAATTAAAAATCTGGCAATTATTTCCATATTATTACTTCTCTCCCCAGGCTCCAAATTTGATTTAATACTGCAAGTTTCACAGATTGCTTTAACTTTCATATTTGTGGAACCATAAATTGACCTCCAAATAACCACTGGAAGGAAAAATGTCAAGGCTTGAAGGGCTAATATGAAAGGGACCTTTTAATAATTAAAGTATTTTTTTACAAATATTTTATTTTAAAACCCATTGGTAATATCCAATTTGTTTTTGTTCCCGTTCAGTCCAATTACTAGGGATTGGAATAATATGCTCAGCAATATCAAAATAATTATCTGGTTTCATATCAGCAAATTGTACAAAATAAGTATTTTGAACAAAACAATAATCTAAAGCATATTCCATCCACCACCCTCTATAATAAGCTGGGAACCAACACTGGATTGGTTGGCCAATAAAACTTTAAGGAATATTTTAAAATTAAAATGTTTAGCATAAGTACCTCCATCCTGAAACAAATACTGAACATATAATTAAAATTGTAGTTGTATAACAATAGTTTAGTCGATCGGATAAATCGCCGTCTGGAAGGGGGGAAATAGCACTGAGCAAATTTTGTACTATGTTCATTTCGACCCTTAAGTTTATTTTTAAAAAGAATAAAATCAGAAAAAATAAATTAAAATCAGAATTAAATTGAAATCAGAAAATAATAATTTTAGGAAATTAAAAAATCAAAGAAAATCAAAATTAAAAATAAAATAAGGGTGAGTGAAATTAAAAGAAAAATAAATCAGAATTGTATTTCTGATTATTAAGGAATAAATATTAAAATTCTGATTGATATCAAGATAAATAGAATAATCAGAATTGCAAAAGTATAAAAAATTAATTTAATATTAAAAAATTTATTTAAAAATATTTAAAAATTATTAAAAAAAGTAAATAAAATTTTTTTTTTTCTTTAAAATTTATTAGAGAACGTTGACATTAAAGTGTTCGTAAAAAATAATTTTAATATATTTTGGTTCACATAAAGGTAAAAGGTGTAGAATAAATGGAAATTTATGTATGTAAGGGGAGTTTTGAAGGACACACGCTTGAGAAACAGAGGCGATCGAGGCGATTAGATTAGATCGAAAAGACGAGAGTATTTATAAAACAAATTGGTATATGTATATTTTTAATGACGAGAATAATAATAAAATTATTTGTAAATATCCGAAAATAAAAGAAGTTAAAAATTGAAAATTATTTTTTACTAGCAAAAATATAATGAAGTCTAAATATTTAAAGAACAAATTACTTTGTTCAAAGAACATATAAAAATGATAATCTCATTAAAATATGTTAATACATATTTCGAAACTAACAAAAATATTGGACAATTCTTTGAGTGATTATTTAAATAAATTGTCTGTAAAATAAAGTAAAATTCTAAAGGACCCTCGGATAAGATCTTGTCGATTAAAATAAGGTGCTAAAGAAATAAGTAAAAATCGAATAGTGATAAATGGAATTGGTTGATATGTTTCTGACTGTATTATGTTATGAATAAAAATCTTAAAAATTATAAGAAAAATTCCCAACAATTGAGGAAATAAATAGAAATATCGAAGTATTGACCGACCGTGAAAAATAAATTGAATGTTTCAGCCCTTCAGACGGAAAAAATTCTTTGCCCAACGGGTGCTCTTTCTTCAAGGAGTGAAGAAAAAGGTCATTGTTGTTGCTGTTGTTGCTGTGCTACTCTTCCTTCTCTAAGTCAGTCAGTATTTCGCCGGTTGGCGGATGAGCAAACGGCGACACTTTGAACAGCAATCAAAAATGGGGGGGGGGGGGGGAAATAGGCAGCCGTCTAATGCATGGAAGGAATAAATTTGGAGGAAAATGGAATAAAAAAATGTTTAAATGGGAGAGAAGAGATCGGAATAAAAAAATTTTTTGTTGGGAGTGAAGAAGAAGGAAGGAAAAATGAGGGATGTTCAAGGTTTTATCCTTCAGTTCCAGACTCATAACTTATGATTAGATGTGAACTGATTGAGATGTTTTTGATATAGGTAATTAAATAAATAATTAATTTTCTACATACAAAATAAGTCAATAAAATAGATTTTTGATTGAAAATAAAAATTTTTAAGGGTTAAAAATCTGAATGTATTGGAAAAAGTAAGAGTTTTGAAACTTTAATTTTTTGCTTTTTTAAATAAAATATTAATTTTTAATTAATTTTTTTAATCATTTATTTAATTTTATAAACAGATTTTTAAAGATATATTCACTAACAATAAACAATTTAACACTCCCGCCTGTATGTACTCTAAATAAGTATTTCCTGCTTCAAAAAAATTTTAAAAGGAAAGTGCAAAAAAGTAGAAAATTGTGAACCAAAAATGAGTGAAAAGAAGAAAAAATTTAACAAAAAATTGTGTAGAAAAAAAGAGTAAATCATTGCGCGAGGGAATTACGTGAAAAAGAGTTGCTGCTGTTAATGTGAGGGTGAATGAGCAGAACAATACAACCATTTTTTCGACCGGATTCCCACAACAAAAACAATTTTGATGAGATTATCGACAACCATTAAGGGAGAAAACAAGTTCTAATAGAATTTTAATGTTTTTGACAAAAAAATTTTTAAAAATTAAAAATAAATTTAAAGTAAATCTTTAAGACCTGAAAATTTTTCATTTTCCCTCACTTTCCTAAAACACGTTGGGGGCCAGCCAGACAGGGTGAGGAAGGAGTAGAATAGTTAATTTTGAGGAATAACAATTTTAAGGACATTAATTTATAACAAATAAAAACAATTTTAAAAAATATATTTAGACTGTCCTTAGAAAAAAATAATTTTGGAGGGGAACGTCATTTTCTGTAATTTTTGTTTGATTTTATGAGCGTTGCGCGGAAAGAAATTTTTTATTATGTACATATAATTAATTTTAGAAAAAAAACAATGAAAAAAGAATATAAAACATGCGACAAAAAATTATTTTTATTTTGATTTTTGAATAAAAATGAAAGAAAAATTGATATTATTTTTTGTAAAATGCTTAAAACAATGAATAATATAAGAAATTTTGTTTTGGAAATTATTTTTTAAGAATTTATAAATTAAAATCAATTTTTGATTTTTTTAAAAGAAATAATAAAATCAAAAAAAAATTTTATAATATTTTCAAAAAATTTTCTAACTAAACTTACTCTCGACTAATTCAAATATAACTAAATATATTTATTTATGTTTGTGTGTTGTCTTGTCTATTTATAATTCTTTTACACACTCCTTTTACTACCAACCTTTCCAACTTATTCAAACTTGCTCGCGATCAATTCCAACTTTTATGTTTTGCATATTTTTGTTATAAATAAACTAAATAAATATATATTTAATTTTTAACGACTCCGATTCGTAAATTTTCGATGGTTGTCTTTTATATACAAGAAAACTTTCATAAATTAAAAAATTATTTAATAAATATATTTTGAATATTTTGAAGAATATGGGAATTAATGTGATTTTGATTTTTATAAATCTAATTTTCAAAAATCTAGTGATTTTGAATCAGAGTAAATGTTACCTGAATCAAAAACTTATTAGTGAACATAATTCACTCATTATTGGAAAAACAAAGGAATTTTTAAAAAAATAAAAAATAATGGAAGAATACTAAAATTAATTATTAACCTTATAGTTTTTTTAAAATAAATAATGACTGATCATTAAAGAATATTTTATAATAATATAGAGTATACATGTTCCTTTTCTTTGTTTTGTTGCCAATTGCGACTTTTTAGTCGGGTTTTTTTCGATCTTTGTTCACCCAAAAAATGGATCATTACTTTCCAAAACATAAATTTCAGGACATCATCGAATGTAAAATATCACAAAATTATTTCCGATTTATTAATTTTCCTTTTTTGTTCTTTAATTAGGGTAATCCTTAAGAACATTGTCCCCCTCTTTCTATATTTTCGTAGTTTTTAACTCAAATTCTACTTGGCTGAAATAGTTCGGATAGTTTGGATAAACTAATTATAAGCTCATATTCGGACTCAACACACTCGATTACCTACTGGCAAACCTCAAAAATATCAAGACTTTCTTAACGATTACTAAAATTAGTTCATTTCCAAGCAACAATCTACATATGACACTTATGCCACTTTTATTTTTTTTATTTTGATCTCAAATTATTTTTTATTTTCATGTTATCCTTTTTAATAAAATTTTTCTACAAAATTATCTAAAATAATTATTAAATTTTTATTTTGAAAGGTTCGGGGGTCAGCAATTTTTTCTTTTAGATATTTTTGAGCATTTATATGTCATTTATCTATTTTGTTTATTCTTATCAATAATGTTATCTTCAGTTATTTTACACGAGTCATTACTTCTAACATATATTTTCATTATTTTCCCTATCATTATTTTTAATTAAAAAACAACCAAAATTTAAATGAAATTTTTATTAATTTATTTATTCCTTACCTTATTTCAATTAACAATAACAAAATTTGAAGAAGCTAGGCAACCTAAATTATTTAAAATAGATTTGGATAAACCTCCTAGGGAAAGATGGAAATCTGTCATTGAAAAGTATAAAGACAATGTAATACCTGAACTTGCTGGAATGGCTAGGTTAAAAAGAGAGAAATAATTTGATAAATAATTTTGGCGCTTGTCCAGTTTATGCGTCCAATGAAAGTTTATGCGTCCAATAAACAAAAAATTGGATTTTTCTTAGTATTGCAAAGTTAGGGTATGGCTCCAAAACATTTCTTCATGTTTGGGACCTACGGCCACCTGGTCTGGGACCGTCCCTTGCCCAATCCCTCGAAATTTCGGAAAGTTATAGCCAATTTTTTAAAATTTCGGAAAAACAATTATAACTTTCCGAAATTTCGAGGGATTGGGTAAGGGACGGTCCCAGACCCAGTGGGCGTAGGTCCCGAACATGAAAAAATGCTTTGGAACCATATTCCAACTTTGCAACACCAAGAAAAATCCAATTTTTTGTTTATTGGACGCATAAACTTTCATTGGACGCATAAACTGGACAAGAGCCATAATTTATCATTTAAAAATATATACAGCTCTTATATTCCAACAAATTTACGATCTCCAATATTTGGGTTTTTTGCTAGAATAGTACATCTGTTGCCGCATGACTATGGGGAAGAAATAATAGGTACATAATCTAAAAAATGGATTTTTTTATTGTAAACTTTCTGATAAAAAAATCTGAGAAATGTCAAATTTTCAAATATCCCCGTTTGGGAACTAATTTGTGATCTTAAAAATAAAGTTAAATTAAGAAAATTTTAATTGGTAAGAGGTAGAGCATTCGACTATAAACTTTTCTAAAAATCTCCGACCATTGTCCCAAACCTCCCTCCGTCCTCCATAGATTTAGCCCTTCTGATAAATACACACTTTTGATAAACAGGAATGGCCGAGCAATTGCGTGATACAGAAGTAACGCTTGGAGAATTGGTTGTCTTCAACATTTTATATGACCTGACAGACTTTTCACATGGCCCTTTTCTAAAAAATAATAAATCTCTTAGTCTTGGATGCACATCAATTGTTGCTGCACAGAATAATGGGAAAATTTTGCATGGAAGGAATTTGGATTATGAAATGACACAAGTACTTGAAGATGCAACTATTTTAGTGGATTTTGTTAAAAATGGAAAGGTTATGAATTAAAATCTTTATTTTATCATTTTATATCATTTTATATTGACGTTAGAAATTAGTACATATACCTAATTCTAAATATAGAAGGATCATAAGATATAGTGTAAACCAGCTAACTAAATAAAAATTTTTTGACAAACTTTTATTATTTTTACAAAAAGAGTGTTGAAAACTAAAAATAAATTTCCAATTTTAGATACAATACACTGCAGTAACATTTGTTTTGGCAGTAGGAATTATTACTGGACAAAAGCCTAACGGCTTCACTGTCTCCCTAAATGCTAGATGTAAGTAGGATTTTTTAAACCAAAAATTAAAATATATTCAAAATATTTTAAAAGATTTATTTCCCCTTTTTAAAGACAGTGGAGGACCGATACTCAACATTTTGATGGAATTAATTACTCGTTTTAAACACCCTGTTGCTTTACAAATACGGAAAACTTTAGAATTTGAACAAGATTATGTCTCTGCATTATCTCAGCTTAGTTGGACATATATGATTGCTCCTTCTTATTTAATTATTGGTGGAAAGGATGGGGATGGTGCTGTTATTACAAGGCAAATATCTTTGTTTGGAAAATTATTTGTTTGTACTGACATTTCCGTTGATTCACACTCTTGAGTAAAATCTTTGTGAGGTTGAGAAACAACCTATTGAAAAATAAGACAATACCTTTTCAAAATTAAATGTTGTAGAATTTGACATAAGCCCGTTCGGGTCATAAAGCCCCCCCCCCCCCCACCTCACCCTCACTCCTTCCCAATTTTTTAATTATTTCCCTAAGATAATTTAGAATTTAAAGGGACAGACTAGGAGCTGTTGATGTTTTCACATTAGATTATAGGCATTACCGATGGTTTTTGCTTGAAACAAATTTTGACCATTGGAAAAAATCGGGCGATAATAGAAGGTGAATAGTTCTTTTTAATTAAAAATTTTATTTTATCCATATTTTAGAAAATATGGACGTAAATTTATGAAGCAAGTTGGAGAAGAAAATTTAACAGCAAAATTAATGTTCGAAAAAGTTCTCAGTAAATGGCCTATTAAGAATATGTATTGAAAATAAAAAATAATTATTTTTTTAATATTTTTATAGATTAACTATTAGCTCAACAGTTATGTCAGCAGAAGAGCCTAATTTAATATATAATTGGACTGTTGTTTGGGGGAATTAAAATTGTTTTTTAAATCTTTTATTTTGTTTAAACTTTATTCTGATCAATTAAAATAATTTAAATTACTGGGTGAACAGTTTACTTGTAGATGGTGGTATAGTTTATCCGACATAGTATATTTCAGGGGTGTGCCTAAATTGATACAATGCTAAACAGCAAAGAAGGCGAAATTCTGCGAAGACTAAAAAAAGATCCCTGCTATATTTGTTTTTTGACGAAGGGGCAGATTTCGACATTTATGCTCGTTCCGGTTTCTGACTCTTCCATCAATACCTCCTAACATTATTGATGATTACTCACCTCTGATCATTTATTTAATCCCTATTTTATGGAATGTGTTCGTCTGTGTTTTTTTAATTTTATAAAATATTCTGAGTCGGTTCTTTCTCGTTTTTTAAATCAAAAAGCAGCAGTTTTAAACTACGAATAAATTAAAAGAATTATGTTCTTATAATATAAAAAGAAGAATTAATTCTTCGTTTTTAAGAAAATTTCCATTTATTTTAAATAATAAAAATTAAAAAATAATTTTTTTGTTTAAAAAATAAAATCAGAATTTAGATTTTTAAGTGAAAATTCGAAAATTCTCACAAAATTTAGGATTCCTAAAAAAAAGATTTTTTAAGGTCTATTTAAAATTCAGATTTAATATTTTCATTTTTAAAAACAGATAAATTTTTAATTTAAAATCTCTAAAAAATGTCCATTATTTTCTTAACTTTATTAATTTCTCACCTTTTTATTGCTAAATTAAATGGAGAAGAAGAAACAACAGAAAATCCTTTAGCTGATAATTATTTGCTTGACTATTCCGAATTAACTACAAATTCTCCTTTGGAGGGGGAAGAAGTTTATTTTAAAATTAAAAATTATTTTATAATTTCGATTTTCAGGCTGAAACTAGACCAAGCCGTCCTAAACGGTTAGCACCAGAATTATACAATAGACTTGCCAAAAAGGGATATTTTATTCACTTTTGATGATTATTTTGAAGAAATTTTTGGAGAAAAATAAATATATATTTAAATTGTTAAACGAGAAATATACAAATAAATAAATAAGAAATTTTTGCCATAAATTTTTTAAATTGAGTACTGCAGATAGAGAAATACATAAATAGAACCCTACTTCTTAAAAATATAAATTTAAGGTACGTATGTATATAACTTTAACATAACTTAATATTTATGTAAATTAACTTCTTTTATCAAAAATAAATTAAAAATAATTAAATTCACTTGGATTTTTAATAAAAAAATTATAAAAAATTTACCCAAAATTCTCAATAAATAATAATTTAATCTTGTAAAATTTATTTTTAAATAAAATCTAAATTAAAATATAAAATATTTGACCGATAAAAATACTACAAATATGTATTTTAAACCTTTCTTGAAAGTACTTGAGTAAAGAATTTACAAGTTTCTCACAAAATATTTTAAATACATATATTTTTCTTTTGTGTTTTTCGGAGTTTAGATTACCAAAAAAACAGTGGTTATTTTTTTCTTTTAAAATAAATAATTTATATCTGATTTGATTAAATTTACATTCTGAATAAATGTTGTCTAAATACACTAAATACTTGACTTCAATTTTATGTCTTATCTATCAAGGTAATATTTCTCGCTTCAGTCAGATTATATTTAATTTATTCTGACAGTTCTTTCTTGTTCACCACCCCCACCCAATCCATTCAAAAATAAAGAAAATATACCTACTTACAATCACCAAATATCAAATAAACTTTTTGGTGATAAAACCTACCAACAACAGAATAAAACAGCTATAAGATTTAATGGTAATTAAGGAGGTTATTCTACAACAAGATTTTGATTTAAATAAAAGATCGTGTCAGCGTTCTCTCAGGCCCCATAAAAATTCCAGAAGAGCTCCATTGCTACGATTTTAACGACAAATGCCGTTGGCGAAATATGGATGGACTGCTGGTAGATGAATTAGATTGGTATCAGGGTGCTGGATTTTTGGATGAAAATAGACTTAGGTACTTGAAATTAGAGGAATGTTTAGAACTTAATTGAATTAAAGGTTAACAACGGGAACTCATTTGCTGCCTGGTTTTTTATTCAAAAGTTGTTTTTAAACTTAAGTTTTAGATGGGTTTTATGGTATAGCAGCATCTGACAAAGTTGAACTTCCTGGCACAAAAGCCATCCTTGTTAGTGATGTAATTGGTTAGAAATTTGAATTTAAATCTCCAAAATCATTAATTATTAGAGTGCCAAAATGGACAAGCAAATCTTCGCTTTCAACATTGGACAAGTCCTGAGGTTGTTGAGATAATAATTAACTAAAATATTCTTGCTTTTTTAAAGGTTAGAATAAGTGAGTTTTCTTAATTTCAACATAAGATAATTTTTTTTTGAAAAAGCTGTCTGTGTAAAGTCTGTTCTGCGGCTTTTCCCATACTTTGATTATTGCAGTAAACCTGTGGAAAACGGAAACGGACCCGTTTTTCTAACACTCCCCGAACTAAATGCCCCAATGCAGGTAAGTTTATGTTTATACTGGCAATAATATCGGCTTTAGATATTTATTCAAGCACATAATTTTGTGTTCAACAGTGCTGTTTTACATGGTGGTTTCGCTATAATTGACAATTTAGAATATTTTGGGGAGTTCTGTGACCGAGAAAATAATAAAGTTTGGTTAGTATATATTCTTCCTTTATTTTAAAATTTAAATTTCAGCTTCTATTCCCTCCACCAAACAAATCCGGATTATTTAGAGAGAACCGGAAATTTTCAACAGATGCCAAAATTTCGTCAGATAACTCGTCGAAGACAAATGGGGTTCTTTCCATTTTTGACATGATATTTCGAGGGAATTCTAATAGAGATGTCCAAATTAATCAAGAAAAAATCCAGAAAGAAAGCCTCATTACCCCAACCTTTCTTCAAACAGTAAATGAAACTCATGCTGAAATTTCTGATAAACAAAGTGATAAACAACCTACAATTCCTTTCTCTCAACATGGATTGCGTTCAATTAATATTTTACAAAGAAAAATGCCAAAAGTTTCAGAAAAAGAAAAAGGTAAATGTCAAGGGATAATTATGGCCTAAAAAATATTTTATAGAATTATTTCCA
Source organism: Meloidogyne arenaria (assembly GCA_036172955.1). Lineage (NCBI taxonomy): Eukaryota > Metazoa > Nematoda > Chromadorea > Rhabditida > Meloidogynidae > Meloidogyne > Meloidogyne arenaria. The sequence continues at coordinate 2,959,671 of JARQAB010000024.1, forward strand.
AATACATGGAGGGATCCTGGAAATTTGAATTCTCGTAAGGCTCAGTTTGATATGGGGATTTTTGAAAGGAGAAACAAAGATTTGTTGGAGCGAATAAAACATCTTTGATAACTCTAATTTTTGAAAAGTCTATAAATTTATTTTTGTGATAAAATAAAATCAGTGAAAGTTGTTGGAAAAGGGAAAATTAATTGAAAGGTTAAATTCTGTTCCTGTTTTTTCTTCTATTCATTTGTAGTAAAACAATCATCCTGACGTCCCTCTGTCAGCATAAAATAATAGAGAATAAGAAATAAAGCAAAACTCAGAGGATAAAATACACGGCAACAATTGTCTAGATAACGACCAATTTTGTGATATTTATCAGCTCTTTCTGACATATCTTCTCGGGCTTCACGGCTTAATTCCAGTGTTCCCCGTCGCTTCTTCTGCGCCCATTTCCTCTCAAATATTTAAAATTAGAATGTTTCAATGCAAATTTAAATTACCAATTGATTTGCTCGTTTATCAAAACCGATGACGAAAAGTGTTTGTAAAAGTGTGAAGAAAACAAAACCGGTTACAAATCCAAACCAGAGATCGATTGCCTTTAAATATGATACACTTGGCAAATGTTCGCGAGCTCCAGCCGATTCAGTAGAGAGTGTTAATAATACCTTAAATATTTTACATTTTGAGGAATTTAGGTAATTAAAAAGCTCTCACAGTAATTGCAACACCAATTCTCCCTTCCATAAATTCCTCTGGTAACCAAACCCCTACCCATGAGAACATCAATGCAAGTGAAGTAGGAATGTATGTCTAAAGAAGGGGAGAGTTTTAAGAAGTTATTTGGTTTTGGTTAAATTTAATTTACTTGAGCAATGTGAAAACCAACATCACGCTTAAGCCTTTAATTTTTGTTTTTTGAAATTTTTAAAATTGAATTTACTGTTCACCTAAAAATTGCTCGAAGACAAGCAAATTCTCCACTTTTTCGAGATCTATTACACTAAAAATTGTATGTTTTTCTTAAATCACCAATTCCAAACCTTTGCAGGCTCGTAATTGTCAATATAAAGTTCTGGAAGTCTAACCTCCGGATTCTTATCAATTGCATTTTTTCTACTAGAAAACCACTCGAAACGAACAGTTGGCAATGGATATGCAACTAGAGTAAAATATGGAAAATATATTTAATTATGAGCACAACTTTTCATAATTTAGTTTTTATTTAGAGGAAAACTCACATGATTTAATTTGAAGCTCGCATGTTTGCTTATCTGGCCAAATTATAGTCTTGATAGTTTTGATAAGAAAAAGCTGAAACATACCATGTGGATATTTACAAAGAACTAAATTACAAGCTGGTTTGAGCTTTATTCTGCAAAAGTTAAACAAGAATTAAAACTTACAGGTGTCCATCCCAATTTAATTTGATTATTGTTATACTTTTATTACCTCGTTTCGTAAAGAACCAGCCCATCATTAAAAATACGCATTAGGAAATTTAAAAAAGTAACTTCATGAAATTCAGCCTCCTTTACATCAAAGAATCTAATGCAAATATTTAAAAATGACTATTTTTCTACACTCACGGATCTGGTCTCCATATTTTTTCCAAAATTTCCTCTTCTTTGACTAAAATTGTTGTTAAACTACTCACTAAACGTGGATCTCTCCATGACATCAAAAATTTATTTTTATCTATTACAGGTAAAAATTCAAAAATCAAACCATTAAGTATATGTCCATGTCATAATCCTTTTAAAAGTTTTTTAACAGATATTTCTATAAAAATTTTTACCATTGTACTTGTCTGGAAATTTGATATAGATTCTATGTAGATCCCAAATCGAACTACTACAGCACTTCCTTGAAAGACAATTGGAGGGGAAAATGGATCATATTGGTTCTTTGTCAAGACCAAAAATTAGAAAAGAATTAAATATTAGATAGTCTAGAAAATGAAATTAAATTCTTCAGGTTTCTATGAACAAATCAGACCAACCGGAAGAATGAAACTACCCCCAACTTGTTTATCCATATCTTTTGTCCTAGAGAGAATATCGTCCACCTAAAAATTTCTCTAATAATTCAAAATTTATCAAATACAGACCTCCGTGTCATTCCTCAATTTTTCGGCCAATTCTGTCAAATTTACACCAGCACTCTCAAGTGCACTTATATTCACCCCTATCGGCCCTTCAATTTCGATACCTTAATTAAAAAAGATAAACAAAAATCCGCCTTTCCACACCTTCAAATTCCGATGCATTGAATGCCTCTATCGCTGTCGGAACATAATCAGAACAAATTCCTTGCAAAGCAAGACCAATTCGTTGGTGGCGACTATATAACCTTGAAGCAATTTTAAGTCCTAGGGCATTTGATACATCGGCCGAAGAGAATACCAATAATGGACTGAAAGCAACAAACTCTCATTATTATGTACAAAAGTTAAAATATATTTGACTTAATTTCAAAACTGACCTTGACTCGTCCGAAATATCCAATTCAATCGGCTTTCTAGATATTCCGTCTGTCGCAGACTCGGTCCGATTTCTGATTTCCTCCTCCATTTCTTCTTCAGTTTTAACAATTTTATCCTCCTTTTTCTCCACAACTTGTCTAGTTTTTATCTTCTTTTTTGAATCATTCTTATTGTTAGTATTATTTTCACTATAATATTTAAATTAAAATTATTTCGGATTATAACCTGTTTTTGCCTTCAAAGGTATAGTTCCATCCGATAAGTTTGGTCATTCGCTTCTCAAGATTTATTAGCTTTAAATATGTATATGATTTAGTATTTATTTAATAATCCATACTGTAGGTGTGTCTGGGTGGAGTTCCTTCTGAATTAAAATAAACAAGGCATTAGAAATTATAATACTCTGAATGGTTCACAAATAATTGAATCATTGTCAACTCCTATCGCTTTGGCATCTTCTGGCGATGTATAAAAAAAATCTCGCTCGTGTTCACCACATATCTCTTGCCATAGTATACCAATTGCCTTCAAGAAAAATTGTTAATAATAAACGTGATATAAGACCTCAAAATTTTGATTATCAAAAAGTTCATCCGCTACAGAAGAAGGAATCAAACTCAAAAGTCGATCGCCTTTCTCCAAAACTTCATACTCAACCAATTCATTGATAGACCTTCCGCCCATCGTCTGATTTCCAATCTAATGTAAAGTTTATTCTTTTTAGTACTTGCTTAAGCAAAAAATTTAATAAAAAATTTATTTTGAGATATGAATAGCTCCAAAAGTTTGTTTCGGCTTCCATTAATTGCTTAATTCTTCACCTTTAGCAAACGAAATTTCTCTATATTGCTTGAATTATCTTTTGCCTTCCAATAACGTTGCCATGTTACACACTCAGGAACATTACTAATATTAAGATTCAAATCTACAGCTTTGAATGTTGCATCTATCCAAAATACTTTCTTTCCTTCGGCTTCTAATAATGGCTTTAATAATTTATGAAAAACAAAAAACCTGGCAATGCGGAGAGGTTTCTCGGCATTTCTTTATCATCAAAATATAGTTCCTCTGCATCTTCTGTAATATTGACGGCACTATCAAGTATTTTCATTGCCATATCTGAGAAATTTTATGACAATACGGAAAATTATCAGAATAATACCCTTATAAGCATACTAACCTTCTTCTAAGTTTTTCACTTGCATCGTCTCAGTATTATCATTTAATGTTTCATAAGTAAGCTTTTTCATCTCTGCTGTGTCATTTTTGATAGTTCCTTGGGGGAAAACAGGTTTCAATACTGATTCTTTAGCCACTTCTTTGTCTTTATCTTCAGCAGCTTCTTCTAAAACCAAACCACCCATTCCGGGGCGCGCTTCAAACTGCCTATTTTTAGAACTAGTACGTCGTTTAGACGAAGTACTTGAGAATATAAGTAAAATAACAAAAAATTGAAAAATAAAGAACATTTTTTAAATGTATTTGATCATTTGGAATTAATGAAAAGCTGAAGGATGAAACCAAAAACTGGTTTCGATGCTACTACTAGTTTAACCGCTGCTATTATGTGTAGTTGCTTTGGTAAATTCAACTATCTAACCGCTCGTTAGTTAAGTCATGCGCATGCGAAAATGCTCAAATTAAATACTACCGCTGAAAGTATTGCAAACTCGAATTAAAAATTATAAGGTGTTGAACAACAAAATTATGTATAGATAATTAATTCATAGATAAACTAAACATAGCAAAACATGGGTACATGTTTCTCTACTGCTTCTGCATCAAATATGAAATTTTTTGTAGATTACAAACTCTAAGAGAATGTAATGTGATCATTTAAATGACAGAACGGATAAGGCTTGAAGCTATACTTTTTCTAATTCTTCCACTAATACTAGATGCTAAAATACAAAATAGTTATTTCAAAAGCTTATTGTTAATTTTATTCACAATAAAATTATATAAAAAACTCTTATTCTAATTTTCAACTGGACTAGACATGAATCTAAATGCCAAATTTTTTCTCCAGTCTTCCGCTATTTAAAATACGTAAAGCCCATTACGTATAAGAGATTCAAAAAATTCTTTTCGCAGACGTTTAGGATAAATTGTCATTTTTTATCATTCTGGCGTTTTGTATTTAAAATGGTTCGCGATTATTTAAAGTCGAATTTTTTAAATCTAACTTTTTCTTAAGAAACGTGGATTTGATTTTCGTTTTGATTTTGTTACATCGTTTTTACTTGTCTAGAAACATTCATTTCAGATCTTTAAAAAAAAGAAATGTCAACGACAACTGAAGAAATTCAATCTTCCGCTCAAAAACGAAAGGCTGAAGATTTTCCTGATTTATCTCCAAATTCAAACAAGAAACAAATTGAAGAGTCTGATATTGTGCCAAAAACTCCAGAAGAATTAGATTCTCTTTTAATTCCAATAGATTATGCACGTCAACTTCTTTCCACACCAAAAGAAAGGTTGCCGTTAAAAAAGCTTCGATTAATTCTTGTTGGTTGTTGGATGCGTTATCAGGCAGTTAGGGATAGATCTAAGGTTTGTTTACGACTTTTATGTTATTGTTTAGAATAAAAATATATAAAATCTTGTTGAGAATCTTTCACAAACTTTTATAAAATTTTATAAGAAAAAAATCATTAAAAATATTTTGTCTTCCTTAATTTTAACCTTTACTCATGTAATTAGGATTTTGAAAAATATTAATGCAAAAAGCAATTTATTCAAAACATTTTTCAATTATTTATTTTAGAATCCTCTAACAAGTTTCTTCATTGATAAAGTTATTCATGTAAATCGTGATGGATTGCGATTCAAAAATACTCGCGAAAACAGCTACAGAAGCATTATAAAGCTAAAGGAATGTGTAAATCCATTAGACGATGCTGCGTTCAAACTTTGGTTAGATGATTTGAGTAGCTGGGTTTGTTTGTTTTTTAATCATCTTAAGGAGTGTTTTGTATAGGGTGTCTAAATAAATATTATTTGTGAAAAGAAGTATAAGCAAAGGGATGGGGGCTGAGCAAGGGATTTCCGATTAGCCTCTAAATCCTTTTTTTCATCATTCTAATATTTAATAATTTGTTGCAGAATATTCCTGTCCCTTCTGTCCACGAATTAAAAACTAAACGAGAAGAAATTGAAAGAGCAATTGAAGAATATAAATCGGACAACCTAAACAATTCAAATGAAGCATTAGAGTCTGCTAATTGTGAAAAAGAGGATGAAACAAGAATTGAAATAAAAAATGAAAATGTTTATCGAATAAATTCCTCTCTTCAACCTGATGATGGGAAACAAACAGAAACAAATGTTTTGAATGAAAATACTGTTAATTCTACTCTACAATCAACTTCTGAAGAACAAGAACTTCCTAATGGTTTAACAAAAGAAGATATTGCTAAAATGGTTTTTTTCTTTCTAAAATAATGCTTAAATTTGACTTTTCTTGACGTTTACTTGTTGAAGTAATAACTTCTTGTTAACACTTCTCGGCGGGGTTTTTGTGCTGTTTTATTTTCTTTTAATAAATTCTCGGCTTGTTCGATTTTCTGTTTATTTTCTGTTTTATTTCGGGTAATTGACCACGTCAATGCTACATAAGTAGCTCAAACGAAACAATTTTTCGTATTTTTATTGAAAATTAAAAATTTTTTTATTTAAGGTAGTAACAATGGACGATCTCTGCCGTTTACTCGATTATGGCAAAGATGTATTTGAACGTGTGGCCACCGGTTTCTTTGTTGAGATTCGTGCCCCTCCTAATCCGAATAATAAAAAAGTTTTCTTAATTTTATTTAAATTAAATAAATTTCAAGGCAATTTCGCAAGGCAGAGGAAAATTAATAATTTATTTGGATCAAATTATTGGTGTTAATTGGATGGGAAAGCCGTATTTGGTTTTTTAGAAGTTTTCTAGTAGAATTTATTTTTATTTAGGTTTACGAAAAGCCAATGACTTTAAGTCTCAGATTTCGCCACTTTAGGGATGAAAAATTGAAGCTGTTACCTTTTAGAGATCGTAACACCTTAATTGATCAAAAAGCAATAGACCAATGGCTATACGATACAGTTGAATGGGTTTGTAAATTTCTAATCGATATAGATATTTTCAAAAGTAAAATCTTGTAGTCCTTTTATTTTTCTGAATTCTAGGCAAAAATATTTCACATCTAGAATTCTTATATATTTCCCCTTTCTTTTAATTTAAAATTGATTTTTTACCTATTTTAATTTAAACACTCATTTTTTTCAAGTCTCTTATTCATTTCTTTTATTTTTAGGAAGAAGAATTCCCTACAAAAGAATTTATTGAACAAAAATGCGAAGAACTCAAAAATGTTTTTTCTGAACCACCAAAAGGACCGCCTATTGATTTAATGAAAATGGTTGATGGTGATAATTCGGCAAGGCAATTAAGGAAGATTATGGCTTGGCAGAGAGAACAGCAGGTTTTTTAGTTATAAAAATATGTTGAAATTTAAAATTCTTTTAACTGAATTTTCTTCCATTTTTTCATAATTTTTTTTAATTTTAAGGATGTCAATCGCCCCAGACATTCATCATATCCTCCTCACAATCAGTATTCTTCATATTCTGGACCGTACAATCCTCCATATTCAATGCAAGGACCACATCGTTATCCACAACCTTTGAATCAGGCATATCCACCAAGGCCGTCATATGGTATTCCTCCATCTCATAATTATTATCAACCTAATTATAATCAATATGCCCATCCACCAATGGTTTGAGTTATTTTAAATTTTTAGGGATGTATCTCTGAAGGATTGACATTATTTGGGATAGAATTTGAATTTTTGAATAATAAGAACCTGAAATGTTTAGAGAAGAATTTCTAATATTTTTATTCATTTTCAGAATCGTCCTTATCATCCAAATTCAAATCAATATCCAGCTTATCCTAGACAACCCACATATGGACAGCGACAATACTATTGGTGAAAGAAAGAGAAGACAAGGGATTTATTTGGTTATTTTTAAATAATATTTGGAATTTTTTGATGGTTATTTTGAATGGTTTTGTGTTTTTGAAGAAATATTTTTTTCTAAAAAAATTTAGGGACGACACAAAACTGGAATATTATTTTTATCTTTACATTTTCGAATTATAATTGCATTTTTATTTAATGTATATTTATTTTTCTAATATGGTTAAAATTATTTTGTTTAAAATGTTATATTTGTCCTAAAATTAATTTTAAAATTAGGGAGATTTACTAAGACTATACCCTTAATTTGTGGGAAATATTAAAATAATTTTGATATCTGTATTTTTCATATGATGGAGATTTTGTGTTGTGTTAGTTGATATTGTAGTAAAAATATTATCTCGAACTATACCTACTTGAAGGCGTTTGCACAGGTTGTTAATTATGTTTATATTAAATGTTTGTTCTGTAGAATATAATTTGAATATGCTGAAAATCAAAAAAAATATTACAATCTTTTCAATTCTTTTTTATCTTATTTTTTCGCCGAGCGAGGTTAAATGAAGTTGAAAGTCAAGTTGTAGTTAACTCGGCTATATGAAGTTTAACTTTAGAAATGTTACTTTAAAAATCAAATGTTTTATGGCTACATAAGTTGGATTTCCTCCGATGTCAAAATTTCCACAAATTTAGACTACTTTTTGAAAGTAATTTAGCCGGATTTTGCAGAAAAAAATACTTCCGGATACCATTAATAAAAAACAATTTTTTTAATTGTAATGAAAGCTTCCCCATAATTTCAACATAACATGTTTTCTTTATTGAATTAAGACAATACAAATTAATTAGGTTCCAGACATCAAATAATATTTTTGCCGTATTTTGATGTTGTATTACATTTTTTTATTTTCTTAAAAAATATTGTTGCTGGCTAATCAAACATTATTGTTTTAGTTTCTGCTTGTTTTTATTAAATAACAATAGTATATATAAATGATAAAATTTAATATTTTTATTTCAAAAAATATTTTATTTTATTAAATAATAATGAATAATAAAATTAAAATAATCATTATTTTATTTTCCTCTCTTTTTATTTTTAAATCTAATGCTATTTGGTATTGCTACTGTAAGTAATATTTTTATTTTAGATAAGATTTGATCTTCATTAAGAATTTTGTTGTGATAAATAGAAATAAATGGTGTCAATAGCAGGATATCGCAAAAACCCCCCATTACATTAAACTGAATAATTTATTTGGCATTACTGTTATCTGTTTTTGATCTTTTATTAGAGAGGTTAAATAATGTTAAGATGTCATTAGTATGTAAATGTACTGATTCAGAGCTAGTTCTGAATGATTAATTCTGGATTGATGCGATTCAAAGGGAGATATTTTTAGATCCTAAACTTATAAATTTGTTTTACCAATACAAGAATTATTCAAAATAACCATTCAATTTTGAGTTTCTGTTTAAATATTTTAAGCACCAATTGGACTTAATACACAAGCAATACAAACAAATCCTCAATCTCAATGTATTTTCCCTACTTTTTGGGACGAAAGTGTTCAGTTATGTTGTTCACAAACTCCAATATCAGAAGAAAGCTCACTCTTTGTTCAAACATATCAGCAATTACCCGTTCCTTCTGATCAAGCAATACCTTCACGTTGTCGAAGTAATTTTTGCCTGAATTATAAAGATGATCTTTCTCTCTCTCATCCTAATTACGCCTTGTTTTATAAAATAATAACCAGGAAATCTTGTTGTTTACTATATTAGGTTCTGGATTGTCCAAAATGTGGAAAAATTTAATTAAATCCTTTCTATTCTTTTAACTAAATTATACCCTAACCTCTAAATAATTTTAAAAGGAGCCCCACATATCTTCTCTTCAAATCGTTATGAATGTCCAAGTACTATGGTTCTTTGTGAGGCAACGACCCCAGAGGCTAACTATCATTTATGTTGTAATCGAGTAGAAGGCCAGCCAGAATGCCCTAATTTAAGTGGGCAACATTCTTCTCAAAGCTATACAGGGGTTGGAATTGACTCGTTGGGAGTTCCTTGTACAGGTATGGAAAATGTGGAATTAAATAAATAATTTACCTTAATTTGAACTCCTTTATAAAATTCATAAATTGAAAGTGTAAAAATAATTTTTTAATTTTAATTTTTTTTTCCAGCCCCAGATGATAACGGAAATTGCCCACCCGGAAAGGTTTATTTACCAGGTCCAAAATGTTGTATTTTAAGAGGTTTCAGATAATTTTAATTTATTTTTATATTTTTAACAATTTAAGGTTTGGGGTATTCAATGCATTCTTTTCCCTCGTCTGATAAAATTAACGAAGTAAACATTCCTTGTATAGATAGAGCTGTGCCTGGTCGGGAATCTGATTGTCCCGCAAATGAGAAACTTTGCAATGATAAAAATTATTTTGATTTGATGACTATAGAAGTAATGAGATTAATTTTAGAGTTTTTATTGAGTATCACGAAATCGAGGTTTTTGAAAAAAAAATTTTGCCTTTACTTCGTGTTATTCTATTTTGTATTAAAGATTCTTGAATTAAAATAATTACTATTTAAATAGTGCCCTTTTACTTGTAAACGATGTGGCCAAATACCAGCAAATGCAGTTATCTTCAATGCAAATATTCCACAATTACTTGGTTAATATTTTATAAATAAAATGTCAAAATATTTGAAATAACTCCAGATGCCACTTAAATTGAATTAATTTAAAAATTTATTTTTAAAGGTTGTTTTGATCGTGTTGGATTAAACGGCCGTTCTGATTGTCCAGAAAGGAAAGCTTATTGTTTATTGCCTATTTGGGATGCCTTTTTACGCTTTGAATGTCCATTTACTTGTGGATTTTGTGGAGAAAATTTAATATTTAATAATGAAACTATTAAAAATAATAATTATTTTCCTATTCAATTTCCAATTCTACCAAGTTTAGTAAATGTTAGAAATTAAAAAAAAATAAAATTATTTTTTTTATTGTTAATTAAAATTAGTTAATAATGAATAAAAATATTTTAATTTTTTTATTGTAAAAAATTGAAAAACTTTTCTTAGTCCTAGGGTGCGGTACAAGAAGAACGGAAAACCGATTTGAAGAAAAATTTTTAACCCCCGATCTTGCTTTTTTCTGATCCCGATACCAGTTGTTGACCAAAACTGACACCTTCAAGATTGCATAAAATCTTTCGAATACTTTTTAGCTACTTATTGTTGATCAAATTTGTATAGTAATTTCGATCTTCTAAATTATTATTTTTTCCCTTTGACTTAAAGTTAAAAAAAATTAGTTAAATATATGTACAATTAAACAAATTTTCCCTTTTCTAAAATTAAAATGTTTGTTCTTTGGATCGCCAAAGAATTGTGTCCCCAAAAATATATTTAATTCTTTTTACATTAACAAAAAGCTTGATGGACATTAAAAATAAATATTTTTTTGTATTTTTATTGAGGTCAATTTTATTCTACTTTTGTTCAATTTGCGTGCTTCTTGCCAAAAGTTAATCCTTTTCTGTTATTTTTGTTCTTAAAAATTTCTCTTTAATTTATTGTTCATTATTTGATTCCCCCATTTACTTGTAATATTATTTAGATTTTTTTAAATTAATCTGACTGAGAATTTTAAATATTTTTGAATTTTTAATTTAAACCCCGCAAAACTTGCATTGAAAAGTTTAATAAACTAGTTAAAGGAGAACAGTATCTAACTAATTTTATAGTTGTGCACATTAAACTTTATTGGACCATAAAAACAAAAAATAGTCCTGATTAATATAAGCGGTTACTAAATTGGTAATTGAGAAAATATGTAAATATTTAATTGTAGGATTATTTTTGAGGATATTTAGGATTTTTATATTATATATAGGAGGATCGAATATTTAAAAGGCTGAAAAAAGGTATGCTTCTTAGGTTTAGGAGCAGGGGTTGTCGGTTTCAAAGAAAATTTTCGGTTCGGTTTATCTGTTCGGGTTCGGTTAACCGAAGAGCTTGGCGAACCCGACAATCCTAATTAGGAGATAATTCAATAATGTTTTCTCAATTAATTTGGAAGGCAATGGAAAATAAATTATTATTATATTTTCAACAAAAAGAAAAACGACAAAAACAATTTAATAAATTTTTAAAAATTAATTTTTATATTTATTCACTAATTAAAACTATTTTTCTATTTATTTATTTCTCAAATTCTTCTCAATTCTTTGTTTCAGCCCAGGATGGTTCTAGCGAATTGATTTCAGAAAAAACTCCAGCTACTTCTGTACTAAGCTCTACTAGGCTTAGAGTGCGTTGCACAGATGATAGTTTACGTTTATATCCAGTTGAGAGAAATTATTATATTTTTTAATTAAAAATATGAAATCGAACCTCAACAAGAGGCTTAAAAATTATCTTATAATGCAGAGTATCTTATATTCGGGGTATCGTCTAGACGCGGTTCCCCACCTAGTGGCTAATGAACTTTAAAAGAGATACCTTAGGTCGAGGTGTATCTAGCTAGTATTGGGTGTATATTATTGTACTAGATTCGATCGTTTATAGTAAATTTTAATTATTCTGAACCTTATAATTCTTATAAGAATGTAAAGAAATAATATTCTAAAATATTTAAATTTTTAAAATATTATCTAAATTAATTTTACTCTAATTAGAATGCAACTTCTTGTCCAGATGAAAGAGATCCGGAGTCATGCAGGTTTGAGAACCTCTTTTTCAAATTAAACAATTCATTTATAACAAATTAAAGAATGATATTTACAACAACGGCTTCAAGTAATCCAGCAACTAGAGATCCTAAATGTGACAATCCTTTACTTAAAGATTTATCTGAACAATGTCGAAGGTATTTGAAAAATGTTTTTAATTTTTTAAATTTAATTTTGTAGAACTTGTGCTATTTGTTGTGAAGATTCTTCGTATGCTTGTCAAAATGATGAAAGTAAAAAATAATTTTTTATTTTAAATTAAGTAGTTATCTGTCTATAATGCTACCGGTTACATAAAAATCGCATGACGCAAGCAACAGATACTAGTATTGTGGTTATATAAAATCAGTATTGTTGCTTTACAATTTTAATCTTTGCGGATGTGTGGCTGTCACACGCTTCTTGCGATTTTTATGTAACCTTAGCGAAAATAAACATTCTAAAATAAAATTGTCGACTGAAATTTTAAAATTCCAAATATTTTTCTGTGCATTTTAAGGTGGAATTGTGAATTGCAATCAAAATACTGAAAAATGTGGAATGTCAGAATTTTCCGCTATGATGGTTAAATTCTGTCCAGCAACCTGTGGTTTATGCCTTACAAAACGTTGTAAAGATCAAATTGATGATTGTGAGGATATGAAAAGTTTATGCACAAATGGTGAATAAAATTTGAATAAATTCCTTAAAAACTCTTCAGAAATCTATGCAACATTTATGGAACATCAATGTGCCAAAACTTGTGGAAAATGTGGAAATGAGGAAGAAGATGGAGATAAAGGGGAAGATTCTGGAGAAGAAGAAAATAATGGAGGGGAAACAAAAGGGATTATAAAAGATAGAGGAGGTTCTCTTGAGGAATTACCTGAAGAAGAAATTGATGTTAGTAAAGAACAACAAACAGTACAAATTAGAGGGAAACCAAAAAATAAAAATGGTAAAAGAGAAAAATATTTTAAAAATTGAAGAAAATTTCTTCTTTGGGGGTTTTTATGTAACCAAAGGCTTTAGCAATGTTTTGGACTCTGAATTAAGAGAGATATTTGCATACCCCGTAGGCTCTCTTATCCCACAGAAAGTGGATTAAGAAATTAAAAAATAAATAATTTTCTCCCAGCTTATCAGTTTCTTATATTTTTTATCTCCAGTTTCACAGCTTGGAGTGGAAAATAGAAGAAATTATTTACCTATATTTAAAATGATGATAGACTGAAATTTGGAAAAAGGATTCAAAAAATCACAAAAAAACTTGAAATTCCCCAAAACTTGGAAGAATAACTAGGAAAACGACAATAATTAAGCCTTCCCTTTTAAGACTTACCTCAAAATATAATTATTTTAATTATTTTTAAAACAGTTAATGAAACTTGTTTTGACCTTTGGAAAAATTGTAAAAGAAACAAAAAATTTTGTCATCACCCTTCATATCGAGTTATGATGAAAAAGAATTGTGCCAGAACTTGTGGTTATTGTAAACCTTTAAATGAAAAAGAAAAAATTAATGAAAAACATTCTGGAAAAGAATTAAAACAGAGGGAGAAAAAAGATTGTAGAGATGCCCATCCTTTTTGTAAAGGTTGGGCAAAAAATGGTTATTGTGACAGTGATGAATATTCTGAGGTTATTTTTTAAGATTAAAGTTATTTTTATCTCACTATTAGCTACTCCAAAAACGTTTTTGAGGATTTTGGTTGTCCATCGAGTGAGGGAGCAACTGTCTAGACCGGGGAGGGTCATGTTTATCCAAAAGTCAATACCTAATCCAAAAAGTTTTCTAATTAACTTTTCTTTACCCAGCCCCTCCCTAGTTCAGATAACCCCTTCTATCTAAAATACCCTCTACTCATTTCAGTATAAGATACAATTTTCAGTTAATACGGGTATCTTGTAGTCCTTTAATTTTTAATTTTAAGGAGGAGAAACGTGAAAAATGTTCACATACTTGTGGTCTTTGTTGATGTAAAAAATGAAAATTGAGAGATAAAATGAATTTTGAAAAATATTAATTAAGAGTTTATAATTTACAATACAAAAAATATATAGTATTTATGTAGATTTCCACATTTATTTTTAATATTATAGTGAATGTGGAAATTAAAGAAGGAAATTTCTAGTTTCCGAGGAAAGTGTAAAAGGGTTCTATAATTAACCGAAACCAAAAACTATGGGGTAAAAAACCTCCAATAACCGAAACCCGAGGAATATGTACCATTTAATAACCGGTAATGAACGACTCTAGCTGTAAATACTTAAATTCTTAATTTTTATTCTACATATTTAAATAATTTTTAAATAATAAATTATAGTATACAAACTATACATATTCAATTTATTATTTTTATGATTTTTAAATAATTTTTTAAATTTAATTATTTGATAAGAATATTTTTATCTTTTTATTTTCCCTAAATTTAATCTATTAATTATATTACAATTAAATTTTGATTATTTAAAGAATTATTTATTTGTTGCGAAAGAACGAAAATATTTTTTAATTATCTATTAATTTTATTTTGAAATTTCTTTAGAAGACTTTTTTTTAAAAAGAGTTTTATTATGGTTTACCTTTTGGGTTTAAAAATGAGGACCGTGAGTTTAAAAAAAGTTCTAGTGCTGAAAACAAGTCTTCTGAAGTTTAAAAATAAGTTCCAGGACCAATAAAATTAAGTGGAAATAAGGAGTCGAGAAGTGATATATTTAAATATATATTCAAGTATTTTTTATTAGTAGCTCTCATTCATTTTGGTACGATTTAAGCCCTAGAAGGTCCAACTACATTCTTATTCTTTAAAGATAATGGACGCCTTTTTAGGAAACAATTTAAATATTTAATTTTTTTATATTTTTATTTTTTTTTATTTTTTCAAAACCCAAAAAAAGATTTCCTTCTTTTCCTTTTATTTCCTTTTCTCAAATTTTCTTAAAACAATAAAAAGCACCAAAGTTTCTGACTTGATTCTTTCCTTCCCCTTCCCTTCCCTTCCCTCCTTTACTTCCTTTATTCTCCAAACATCAATTCATTTTGTTGAGAGGCTGTCAATATACTCATACATATATACTCTCCTCTTTTTTTTTCTCCCAATTTTCTCCTTTTCAAACCCCTTCCCTTTTTTCTTCTACTTATTTTTATTTAATTCTCGACCTTTTCCTATTCATATTATGGCCATTGAGAATAAATATACATGACTTTAAAGTTTTTCGAAAAAAAGCAAAAATTATCACAAACACTTTCGTTGAGTGTTTGCTGCTGCAAAAAAAGCAAAAAATAAAATTGAGAAAGAAAATTCTTTTTTTCATTCAAAGAAAGTGTTTTTGTTTGTGTGACAGTTTAATGAAATGTGTTCGTTTTATTTCTAATTGCATGAATTAAAAAAAAATCTTTTTTTGGTTTAAAATCTTTTAACTTCCTTTAAATCTTTTTTTAAAGATTTTTAAAAAATCTTAGATTAAAAAACTTCCCGCTTTTATCCCCAATAGACCAATTTACCACATTGACAAATTTTAAAAAGAAAAATGGAAAGGTGGAAAGAAAAATAGAAAAAATTTTTTTCGAAAAGTTGAAGGCAAAAATATAAATGTTTATATTTTTTAGTGTTTGGGGTAAAAGTGAAGTGAAGTGTAGTAGGAAAGTTTTTTATTTTTTTGGAAAGCCAACAACCACCACAACTTTTAATATATTCTCTCTAAAATAAACCCTATATGTATTTTATAAAAAAATTTTAATTAAATTTAATAATCTTTTTTTGGAATATACCTAATTATTATTTTCTTCTTTTTCTTTGGTCTTTTTCTATTGTTAATTTTTTTGCAACAATTAAATAATTTACTCAGAAAATTATCCAAAAATAAATATAATTTAATTAAATAAAAAAAAGGGATTTATTTAATCCTGTTAGAAAATTTTCTTTTCTTTTTTTATATTTATTAAAGAATTCTATTTATTCTTTTATTTTTTAATTAAAATAAAAATAAATTTTTTGGTTATTATAAATTTAAAGAATTTTTCCTTATAAATTTATATATTTTTTCTACATAATTTTCTTTAAACAAAAATTTTTAAGTGACTTTTTGTTAATAGTTTTTATTATTGTTTTTTTACTTCAAAAAGTTTTTAATCGCTTTTTATTTTCTTTAAAATTTTATTATTTATTTTATGTTTGTTTAAAAATTCCCGCTGTTTAGTTTAATTCAAAAGTGGAGAAATTTTTTTAATTTTTCGAGAAAAGTTTCTTTCAATTTTAAGTTAATTCGCGAGTTTTTGAAGGATGTCTAGAGGAAATTATTTTGAGGGGTGAGGGGGATTAGTAGTTTCATTCAAGAAAGTTCTGATTCCGGTTGGCTTGAATTTTTGATTCTGGCAAGATTTAGGGATAAATACACTGCTCCACATAATTATAAGTCCACCCCTTTTTTCGGGATTTTTTGACTTCTAGTTATCCATATTTTCTGAAAATTTAGAAACACACCTTTTAGTGAATAACTAACAAGATGTGAATCGATTTTTGGCTGATTTTTTATTTAAAAATTTTTTAGACCAAAAGTTGCGTTTTCGGCCTCCACAAAATTATAAGTCCACTTTTCAAAAAAGATATTTCCGAGATTAGGAAAAATCTACAAAAATTCTAGCAAATATACATAATGATATTATGAAAAAATAAAAAAGAACTAGACCCATGTCTTTACCCGGAGCCGAGATCCTGAGACCCCGAAAATCAACGTAAATCGGGGGTAAGGCTCTTTAAAAAATTTTTTCGACCCCTTATGGATTGTTTTGAATTTTGATTTTGGGCTCATTCGAAAGCCCTTGAAATTTGCTACAAGATAGCAATAGTCTTATTTTTCATAAAAATTCCATAGAGAGACACAAGACGATAATCTTTCTAAGCGTCATTAGAGGGCATTTTATGGGGGCATTTTGCTGTATGAGAATATTAACGGCTTGTGTCTCTCTATGGAATTTTTCTGAAAAATAAGACTATTGCTATCTTGTAGCAAATTTCAAGGGCTTTCGAATGAGCCCAAAATCAAAATTCAAAACAATCCATAAGGGGTCGAAAAAATTTTTTAAAGAGCCTTACCCCCGATTTACGTTGATTTTCGGGGTCTCAGGATCTCGGCTCCGGGTAAAGACATGGGTCTAGTTCTTTTTTATTTTTTCATAATATCATTATGTATATTTGCTAGAATTTTTGTAGATTTTTCCTAATCTCGGAAATATCTTTTTTGAAAAGTGGACTTTCCTTTCTGGACTTATAAAGTGGACTTATAATTTTGTGGAGGCCGAAAACGCAACTTTTGGTCTAAAAAATTTTTAAATAAAAAATCAGCCAAAAATCGATTCACATCTTGTTAGTTATTCACTAAAAGGTGTGTTTCTAAATTTTCAGAAAATATGGATCACTAGAAGTCAAAAAATCCCGAAAAAAGGGGTGGACTTATAATTATGTGGAGCAGTGTACTTTCCTTTCTCTGTTATGTACCTGTAGTTGAAATACATAGTAATACTATTTAATTCGAGGAAAATAAACGAGAGAGGAATACTGTCAGGTGAGAGAATTATTTTTTAATTTTTTATTAAAACAAGCAATTTAATTCTAAATTATTTTTTTTCTCCATTTTTTTATTTAAATATTTATTATTTTTTTATCACAATATGTAAACGTTTTTCTGTTAAAACTAATTCCGTCCAGCCTCTCGAGAAATTTTCCCAAACATTATTTAATATTAATCAATTCAAATAATGTTTGCATTGACACAAATTCAATTATTATGCCTGCAGAGCAAAAAGCATAAAATAAATAAAATAACAACACACTTTCCCGGCGAGAATAGGAGGAATGGGAGAAGGGGAGAAGGGGGAAGGGATAATAAAAATATGGGGGAATTTAAAAAATAAAAACAACAATAGCATGCAAAGAGTGACAGAAAATGCGGTGGGCGATAATCACTTGAAGCCAATTGGCGCCTCGAGAATAGGTCAAAAGAGTAAAAAATCAATGGATTTGTTTATTATTTTTAAATAAAAAATTAAATCAAAAAATGCGAGGGATTTTTTCAGAATAATTTTTGTCTTAAAACAATATTCTCTAATATGTACATATGTATGTATCTTCCCAATTCCCATGCTATTTTTGTTAAAAGGGTTTTAAACTTCTTTAAGCTATACTTAAATTATTTTCTATCAATTTCTTTAAATGCTATTTTATTTTCTTATGTTAATAAAGAATCCCGTCAATCTCAAAAATTGCAAAAAAACTGAGAACGGGATCCCTAAAATCCCGTATAGAATTCCATTACATGCTTCAACCTTAACACTTGTTACATTAGTACAACTGTGAGGCAATTAAAGTGAAAAGCTCGTTTGTACCGTGCTTAGCCATTGATATAAAAAATTTAAATCAATGCCCAGAGTACACCGCGAGGAGGTGCACAGTTGTAAACGGGCAAACCCTGTACTCCACCACTTCCGTAGGACTAGGTTGCCCAAGCCCGAAGCAGGCAGTGGCTAGCGACCTACTCAACCAAGACAACAATTGCAACAATTGTGGCAATGGTTGTAAGAAGCGGGTTAGGTTCAACTAGGTTGCCCAAGCCCGAAGCAGGCAGTGGCTAGCTTAGCCTAACCTAGCCGGGTAATAGCTAGGTTGCCCAAGCCCGGAGCAGGCAGTGGCTAACTAGACCCAGCCCTTTGGTTAAGGAAACACCGTCTGCACAATGTGTCGACTAATGAATACAACTTAACACAAAGGGGCCACGTAGCGCAATAGTTAACGTAGACATAGCTAGGTTGACCGAGCCCGGAGCAGCCAGTGGCTAACTAGAACTACGCAACTACTGCTATCAAACTAGGTTGCCCGAGCCCTAAGCAGGCAGTGGCTAGCTTGACCGTCTGACCAAATAAACCGACATTTGTGGGCGCTTTTATACTAATATTGTATTGCTTTTATAGTAACTCAAAGGAGCACTTTAGGCAAAAATTTTTGAGCTTTATGGGGCTAATGCAGAAGAAAACTTATTTTCGAGTTAAAAATTTTGCCGGTACGCGGTCCGGGACTGAACACAAAAAGAAAAATTAAAAATCCCTACTGTGGTTTTGTCCTGGTATTTCCAAAAATGCCAGGAAAACTTCTTTTCTCTCTCTAATAATGACGAGAAACTGTAAGATCAAATTGTATGTATATTTTAAAATTCGACGTTTCGTAGTTTTTCTTTCGATGAAAAATCATTTTGTAAAATGTCTGCCCAATTTATTTTTATCTTTCATTGTTTTTGTTATCAATTCTTTAAATTTTATTTTCGGAATTTTAGGAATTTAATAAAATTCCTTTATCGATGCTAAACATATATATTTATTATTATTCATAATCAAATTCCGACGTGCTTTTTTTAAAAATAAATATTTAAGTTAAAAAGAGGAGAATCCTTAAATGTTGCTAACTCAAAAAAATTTTTGGCAATAAAAAAAGAAGAATAACTCATTGTATTTAATTTATTTAAATCTCTTCTTTTTAGGCCATATATTTTATTATTATTAATTTATTTGAGAGGCCTTTCACAATTAAAAGTCATCACTTGCCTGCTTTGTTTTGGTGCCATATTTTTATTTTTTTATTTTGCTTCTAAAAAATGGCGGAAAATGATGGAAATAATATTGCAATTGTTGAGTCCCCCACAAAGTCAGAATCTCCTTTATCTTCGAGGGAGGAATTTGGAAGAATACAGGTTAATTAAATTAAATTTTTTTTAATAAAATACGAATTTCCAGAAAGAATTAGCCAAAGAATTAAAAGCAAAAGATGGTTTAGAGAGATTCCTTTCACTTGCTTCTGGCAATTTACTCAACCCACGGGCTTATACTCCCGATTTAATGGAATATTCAAGAGAACTTTATGAGGAAAGTAAAGCAAAGACAACATTTTTAAGGATGCAGTTGGAAAGGTATTTTGGATTTTTTTGTATAATATTTTGGTTTCTGGGGCATCTATCCAAAATGTGGGTACATCGTCTTTTCATTTTTCGATTTGGGGGAAATTTTTGTTTTGATTTTTTATCGAATTTTTAGATTAAAATTACAAGAACGATCAAACATTGCTGGAAATGGCCGTGAAAGTGATGGAGACAGTACTGAAAACAAAAATGAATCAAAAATTGCTGACTTAATGTATCGATTAAGAAAAGAAGCAGGTTTAAATATTTTTTAATTTTATTAAAATTTTGTTTTAAATTTAGCTCTTATTGCTGGGGCTAATAGTATGCTTAAATTGTTTGGTGAACAAAAGAAACCTGACCAGAAAAGTTTGTTTTTTTAATTTAAATTTTAGTTGTAAATAAGTGAATGAGCGATTCTTTTTTGTATGAAATATGTGTTTTGGGATGTTTAAATTTATTTTGACTAAACTTTAAGTAAACCCTTAACAAGAAATTCAGGGTTCCTTATTCAACTCTTATTTTCTCTATTCCAACGTTTTTTAACCTAAAATTATTTTAAGCTAGTTTTTAAATGTCCCTGCTTTTTTTGCATTTCCCCTTTATCATCCATCCTATTACTTTTTAGGTGTTATGAATGCTCATGAGACCTGTGCTCTAGCAAATGAGAAACTTGATTTAATTCGCCTTGCGCTTAAAAAATATTCGTTAGTTTTTTCTGCTTTTTTGACTCAAATTTAATTTTAAATTAATTTATTCCTCTATCATTTTAAGCGAACAATTGCCCCATGAATCACCAAAACGTGAACATGTTTGCCGAGAAATAAACGAATTCTCTGCTTTAGGTCAACGTCAATCTTCATGCGATTCCCCAACTCATGGAAATGCTAATACATTCAATTCTGATCGAAAAAATTCTGTCGATATTGACAATCACCAACAACATTCCTGGTTAGATCAGCGACCACAACTCTACACACAGACTCAATATTTGTTGGCTGTTAGTGGGAAACTTGAATTAAGGTTCTTTTTTTATTTCAATAAAAAACTGAATTATTGCAAACTTTTTTAAGGTTAATTGGTTGCCAAGATTTGCTTAATAAAATTGATCTTCAAGTGGGGAAAAGCAAATCAATTGGGAAATTATTTCGACAACAGAGGTATTTTTAATTTTTTATTCTAAAAAATTTAAATTTTAGTAATAGTAAAATGATCCAAGCAGAAGAAGTTTATGCCTCTATTCGAATAGACAACAAATTAATTTCGTCAACAAAGTCAAAATTGATGGGTCCAAGTTGCTGGGACCAAAGTTTTTCTATTGAATTGGATCGAGCTAAAGAATTGGAGATTGAATTATTTTATAAAGATAAACGACAAATGTGTGCATTTGATGTACTCAAACTTGGTTTAAATTTTTTGTTGATTTTAAATTAATAATGACTTTATAAAATATTGAGATTTTTAGTAATAGAAAATGGCTAAAATGTAGTGTATAATATAATTTTTAAATTTTTTTGCCTCTCAATTCCTCAGTTTTTAAAATTTTTTCGCTTATTTGGCCATATTTTACATATAATTTTATGTTTTAAATTATTAAAAATTTAGGTGATTTAATCGACAAAAGCCAAAACGCTGGCAAACACGTTCTTCTTGAACCACAAGGAATTCTCTTTTTAGAACATTTTTATTTGGATCCAACAGTTAGTAGAAAACCCAATTTACAACGACAGAAAAAGATCTTTATGGTTAAAGGTTTTTTTTAATTTTAATTATTTTTTTATTAAAATTTTTATTTTTAGAATTGAAAACAAAAGCAGATACACGCAAACAATTAGGGCCTTCAGTTTTGGGACGTTTGGTCAATAAAAGTAATTCTGCTGCTCAACAATTTGAACCAGTCGTTTCTATAGGACCAAATGATAATGAGACGTCAAGCAAAGGTATTTCTTTTTTAAATAAAAGGTCCTCCAAAATTTTTGCCTTTAACGCAGAGACTTGAATTTTTTTTTGCATTTCTGCGAAAAATTTAAGACAACATTTTAGAGATTATCCCTTCCTTTTCTCGAAAATTTTCCCTTCCTTTTCTCGAAAATCTTCCTTTTCTCGAAAATCCCTTCCTTTTCTCGAAAATTATCCCTTCCTTTTATCCCTTCCTTTCTCGCAATAGAAAGGAATAGTCAAAGGAGAGAATTTAAATGATTTTTCTTTCCTTTTATCTTTTTAATTTTTAGACTAAACTTTTTTTCCTTCTAATTATTTTACAGAAATAGAATCAACGAAAAGATTTGGAGGAAATCATCAAAACAAAAAACATTCTTATACTCCATTGAATCTTCGCGACCATACAAAACAATTAGAAATAATACCTCCACAATCACTTTCCATTGACCAATTTCGTTTAATTTCTGTTTTAGGGAGAGGTTCTTAGGATTTTTTTAAATAGTTTTTTTTTAATTTTTAGGGCATTTTGGAAAAGTTATCCTTTCTCAATATAAACCTACCAGTGATTATTATGCAATTAAAATTCTAAAGAAAGGAGATATTTTGGCTCGTTATGAAGTTGAGTCTTTAATGGTTGAAAAAAGAATTCTTGAAATTGCTAGTTCAAGTAAACATCCATTCCTTGTAAATTTATTTGCTGGTTTCCAAAGTCGTGAACATGTTTTTTTTGTTATGGAGGTTTTTTACAAAAAAATTATTTTCTAAATAAATTCACATTTTCAGTATGCAATGGGAGGTGATTTAATGAGGTAATAATTTAACAGAAAAAAAATTTTAATTTAAAAAATTCTAGGCATATTCATGATGATATTTTTACTGAAGAAAGGGCTTGTTTCTATGCTGCATGTGTTCTTCTTGGTTTGGTAAGAAGTGTGAAAATTAATTAAAATCGCTAAATTCATTTTTTAGGAATTTCTCCATACAAATAAAATTGTGTATAGAGATTTAAAATTGGATAATTTAATTTTGGATAAAGAGGGTTATGTAAAGGTTTGGTATAGGATTATTAAAGAATAACTTTAAATTTTGTTTAGTTGGCTGATTTTGGTCTTTGTAAAGAAGGAATGGGTCCAACTGACCGAACTTCTACTTTCTGTGGTACTCCTGAATTTTTAGCACCTGAAGTGTTGACTGAAAATAGCTATACTCGAGCAATAGATTGGTGGGGTCTTGGAGTTTTGATTTTTGAAATGCTTGTTGGAGAGGTTAGATAGAATTTTTAGATGATCCCACAATTTTTACTAATAATTTTATTTAATTTTTTAGCCTCCATTTTCTGGTGCAGATGAAGAGGAAATTTTTGATTCAATTGTTAATGATGAAGTTCACTATCCACAATTTTTGTCAATTGAATCTATTGCAATTATGCGGAGGGTAATATTATTCTTTTAATTTTAAATTAATTTAAATTTTTAGTTAATGCGAAAGAAACCAGAAAAAAGACTTGGTGCTAGTGAGGAAGACGCAAAGGAAATTAAAAAGCAACGTTTCTTTGTGGTCTGTATTTTTTAAAAATTTAATAGAGAAAAATATATTTTTATTTTAGCATATTCAATGGGAATGGGAAAAATTGTTGAGTAAACAAATTAGACCGAAATTTGTGCCAAGTATTGCTCATCCTGAGGATGTCTCTAATTTTGATGAAGAGTAAGTTTTGATTAATTTTTAAAAAGTTTGGCCGGAAATATAAAAACATTTTCTATGTTAGAAAATGTGGAAAAAAGTGCTTTAGATTTCCGTCAGGGGTGTTTTGACGATTTTTAAGGATAAAGTCAATCCTTTGGTCCTAATCAAAATCATTTTTTAAACTCATTTAAAATTCTAAAGATTTACCAATGAACATGCTCGCTTCTCTAGTGCAAAATCAAAACGAGAAATTACAGATGCAGATAATGAATTATTCCGAGAATTTGATTTTTGCAATTTGCGTTGTTGACAAATGGTAAAAACATGGACAAATAAAAATATTGGAGGAATGTATGTAATAGTTTGTTTTGTTCAATAATCGACCTCATTCATTCCTAAAAATATGTCCTTCAACAAAAGGTTGAATGTAGCACAAAGACGTTGAAAATAAATTTTTTTTTATCAAGTCTATCCTCTCTCCATTTTCTAAAAGAACGTCTTTGGCTATTTTTATTTTTGTCCTCTCTCTCCCGCTAATTTCTACTTACTAAAAATTGCAGTATCTAAAAATGTTAAATATAAGATTTGGGGCTGGGGACCTTATCTGCAATTATAAAAAATATTCTTGTAGGGTTATCTTGTATATTTTAAAATTATTTTTATATTTACTGCAATTTTTCCAATTAAAAAATGTCTTGTGCCTTCACAGATATTGTGGTATTTTTACTAACTAGACATTAATTCTAAATGACAAACTTTTGTTTATTTTTCATTATGTGCTCTCGTTTTCATCTCATTTTTAAGTTGATTTTTAAAAAATAAATTCAGTAAATGGAAAAAATATAATCTAATTTCTCCTAATAATATCAAATTAAAACAAAAATCTTTATTTTCTAAAAAAACAACTTTGTCTGAGGAAATCAAAATATAACAATTAACGGTCTCGAATATTTCCCCCCATAGCATTCCGAATCTGAAAAATAAAAAAAGAGAATATTTTGACTAGATAATTAAAATAACCGTAATAGCCTCCTTTAATTTATCTGAGAAAAAGCTAGCATTGTGAAATTGTTTTGGACGGATATGATTTCGCTCAATATTTTGTTGATTTAGAGGAAATGTCTTATAACGGTCTCGAATATTTCCACCCATATCATTCCGAATCTGGAAAACGAAAAAATACTAAATAATAAATTAAACTAACCGTAATAGCCTCGTTTAATTTCTCTGAGAAAATGCTGGCGTTGCCAGATTGGGTTGGACGGATATAATTTCGTTCTGGATTTTGTTGCTTTAAAGGAAATGTCTTATATAAATAGTTTCTAAATAATTTTAAAAAAATACCGGGATAGGACGGTTAATTTGTTGGGAAAATATTTTTGGTGTTTTATCCCATTCTTTTTCCATTTTTGGCCTATCAAGCCTTTGATCAATAGTTGAAGGATGATGAATGATTTCTTTAACCACACGGGGTGTATCAAGTGGTGTAGCAAAATAAGAGATGGGATCTTCTTTGTTTAAATTAAAGCGAGGTTTTGGAGGAACTAAAAAACTATTTTAAGAGAAATTCAAGATTTCAATCTCTAATTTTACCTAACTTCTCTTTCGCTTCTTCAGCCTTCTCATGCTTTAAGACCTCATTTGAACTCGACAAAAGAGCATCAATCTTACAAGCCAATTCAAAAATCTTCTTAATTGGCACTTCAATTACAAAAACATTTTGGTCCCAAAGATGGTAAATATTTGGTTTTAGAGAATGTTGTGAAATATAAATAAATGGTTTTTTAGTTAATTCTTGCTCAAACGTCATTGATTCTTTTGAATTTTTGTTGATTGATGTGCTGTCTTCTGAATGGCGAAGAGCCTGGAAAAATAAAAAAAAGTGAAGAATACTTTCCTTATTTAATTTAAATAAGCCCCTGTTTCCCTGAACATTCAAATTTGGTCAAAAAAATTAAAAAAACCTTAAACTGTAAAACACTCAAATAAAACGTTTGCTGATAATCTCCAAAAAGCATTCCAGGTATTTTATATGTATATAATTGTTGTAATAATCCATTCTCTAATGGAGTTTCTGTCCAACGATCCATTGAAAGTAATGTTACTTAAAACAAAAATTAAACAAATTTTCTTTAAAAAACTTACAAGATTTATCTATCTGAAATTTTATTTCCGATAATTTGTAAATACGTTGAGTAAGTAAACGAGCTTGTTTAACTGGCATATGAATAAATCCAAGCTTTTTTTGATATACAGATTTTTCATGAGGATCGTCACTAATTGAGGGCATCTTAAAAGAATAAACATTGAATTATTTCCCAGGCATTTTTTGCATTTCCTTTTTTTAATAAAAGTTATGGTCGAAAATTTGGCTATATGAAACGAAGTCGGTAATCGTTTTTTTTCATTACTTTTTTCCATTACTTTTTTCCTTCCTTAATTATAAATAATGGTCAGTCTTTTCTTCCTCGTTCAATTCCACTCTTTTTACCTGTGGCATATTCAAATGAGGACAGACAAAAACACACACACGGACAGACAAAACACGAGTGTTTTCTGTTCGTGTCCGTTCGTGCTTGTCTGGTGTTTTGTCTGTCCGAGTTCGTCCGTGTTTTGTCTGTCCGAGTTCGTCCGTGTTTTGTCTGTCCGAGTTCGTCCGTGTTTTGTCTGTCCGAGTTCGTCCGTGTTTTGTCTGTCCGAGTTCGTCCTTGTTTTGTCTGTCCGAGTTCGTCCGTGTTTTGTCTGTCCGAGTTCGTCCGTGTTTTGTCTGTCCGAGTTCGTCCGTGTTTTGTCTGTCCGAGTTCGTCCGTGTTTTGTCTGTCCGAGTTCGTCCGTGTTTTGTCTGTCCGAGTTCGTCCGTGTTTTGTCTGTCCGAGTTCGTCCGTGTTTTGTCTGTCCGAGTTCGTCCGTGTTTTGTCTGTCCGAGTTCGTCCTTGTTTTGTCTGTCCGAGTTCGTCCGTGTTTTGTCTGTCCGAGTTCGTCCGTGTTTTGTCTGTCCGAGTTCGTCCGTGTTTTGTCTGTCCGAGTTCGTCCGTGTTTTGTCTGTCCGAGTTCGTCCGTGTTTTGTCTGTCCGAGTTCGTCCGTGTTTTGTCTGTCCGAGTTCGTCCGTGTTTTGTCTGTCCGAGTTCGTCCGTGTTTTGTCTGTCCGAGTTCGTCCGTGTTTTGTCTGTCCGAGTTCGTCCGTGTTTTGTCTGTCCGAGTTCGTCCGTGTTTTGTCTGTCCGAGTTCGTCCGTGTTTTGTCTGTCCGAGTTCGTCCGTGTTTTGTCTGTCCGAGTTCGTCCGTGTTTTGTCTGTCCGAGTTCGTCCGTGTTTTGTCTGTCCGAGTTCGTCCGTGTTTTGTCTGTCCGAGTTCGTCCGTGTTTTGTCTGTCCGAATTCGTCCGTGTTTTGTCTGTCCGAGTTCGTCCGTGTTTTGTCTGTCCGAGTTCGTCCGTGTTTTGTCTGTCCGAGTTCGTCCGTGTTTTGTCTGTCCGAGTTCGTCCGTGTTTTGTCTGTCCGAGTTCGTCCGTGTTTTGTCTGTCCGAGTTCGTCCGTGTTTTGTCTGTCCGAGTTCGTCCGTGTTTTGTCTGTCCGAGTTCGTCCGTGTTTTGTCTGTCCGAGTTCGTCCGTGTTTTGTCTGTCCGAGTTCGTCCGTGTTTTGTCTGTCCGAGTTCGTCCGTGTTTTGTCTGTCCGAGTTCGTCCGTGTTTTGTCTGTCCGAGTTCGTCCGTGTTTTGTCTGTCCGAGTTCGTCCGTGTTTTGTCTGTCCGAGTTCGTCCGTGTTTTGTCTGTCCGAGTTCGTCCGTGTTTTGTCTGTCCGAGTTCGTCCGTGTTTTGTCTGTCCGAGTTCGTCCGTGTTTTGTCTGTCCGAGTTCGTCCGTGTTTTGTCTGTCCGAGTTCGTCCGTGTTTTGTCTGTCCGAGTTCGTCCGTGTTTTGTCTGTCCGAGTTCGTCCGTGTTTTGTCTGTCCAAGTTCGTCCGTGTTTTGTCTGTCCGAGTTCGTCCGTGTTTTGTCTGTCCGAGTTCGTCCGTGTTTTGTCTGTCCGAGTTCGTCCGTGTTTTGTCTGTCCGAGTTCGTCCGTGTTTTGTCTGTCCGAGTTCGTCCGTGTTTTGTCTGTCCGAGTTCGTCCGTGTTTTGTCTGTCCGAGTTCGTCCGTGTTTTGTCTGTCCGAGTTCGTCCGTGTTTTGTCTGTCCGAGTTCGTCCGTGTTTTGTCTGTCCGAGTTCGTCCGTGTTTTGTCTGTCCGAGTTCGTCCGTGTTTTGTCTGTCCGAGTTCGTCCGTGTTTTGTCTGTCCGAGTTCGTCCGTGTTTTGTCTGTCCGAGTTCGTCCGTGTTTTGTCTGTCCGAGTTCGTCCGTGTTTTGTCTGTCCGAGTTCGTCCGTGTTTTGTCTGTCCGAGTTCGTCCGTGTTTTGTCTGTCCGAGTTCGTCCGTGTTTTGTCTGTCCGAGTTCGTCCGTGTTTTGTCTGTCCGAGTTCGTCCGTGTTTTGTCTGTCCGAGTTCGTCCGTGTTTTGTCTGTCCGAGTTCGTCCGTGTTTTGTCTGTCCGAGTTCGTCCGTGTTTTGTCTGTCCGAGTTCGTCCGTGTTTTGTCTGTCCGAGTTCGTCCGTGTTTTGTCTGTCCGAGTTCGTCCGTGTTTTGTCTGTCCGAGTTCGTCCGTGTTTTGTCTGTCCGAGTTCGTCCGTGTTTTGTCTGTCCGAGTTCGTCCGTGTTTTGTCTGTCCGAGTTCGTCCGTGTTTTGTCTGTCCGAGTTCGTCCGTGTTTTGTCTGTCCGAGTTCGTCCGTGTTTTGTCTGTCCGAGTTCGTCCGTGTTTTGTCTGTCCAAGTTCGTCCGTGTTTTGTCTGTCCGAGTTCGTCCGTGTTTTGTCTGTCCGAGTTCGTCCGTGTTTTGTCTGTCCGAGTTCGTCCGTGTTTTGTCTGTCCGAGTTCGTCCGTGTTTTGTCTGTCCGAGTTCGTCCGTGTTTTGTCTGTCCGAGTTCGTCCGTGTTTTGTCTGTCCGAGTTCGTCCGTGTTTTGTCTGTCCGAGTTCGTCCGTGTTTTGTCTGTCCGAGTTCGTCCGTGTTTTGTCTGTCCGAGTTCGTCCGTGTTTTGTCTGTCCGAGTTCGTCCGTGTTTTGTCTGTCCGAATTCGTCCGTGTTTTGTCTGTCCGAGTTCGTCCGTGTTTTGTCTGTCCGAGTTCGTCCGTGTTTTGTCTGTCCGAGTTCGTCCGTGTTTTGTCTGTCCGAGTTCGTCCGTGTTTTGTCTGTCCGAGTTCGTCCGTGTTTTGTCTGTCCGAGTTCGTCCGTGTTTTGTCTGTCCGAGTTCGTCCGTGTTTTGTCTGTCCGAGTTCGTCCGTGTTTTGTCTGTCCGAGTTCGTCCGTGTTTTGTCTGTCCGAGTTCGTCCGTGTTTTGTCTGTCCGAGTTCGTCCGTGTTTTGTCTGTCCGAGTTCGTCCGTGTTTTGTCTGTCCGAGTTCGTCCGTGTTTTGTCTGTCCGAGTTCGTCCGTGTTTTGTCTGTCCGAGTTCGTCCGTGTTTTGTCTGTCCGAGTTCGTCCGTGTTTTGTCTGTCCGAGTTCGTCCGTGTTTTGTCTGTCCGAGTTCGTCCGTGTTTTGTCTGTCCGAGTTCGTCCGTGTTTTGTCTGTCCGAGTTCGTCCGTGTTTTGTCTGTCCGAATTCGTCCGTGTTTTGTCTGTCCGAGTTCGTCCGTGTTTTGTCTGTCCGAGTTCGTCCGTGTTTTGTCTGTCCGAGTTCGTCCGTGTTTTGTCTGTCCGAGTTCGTCCGTGTTTTGTCTGTCCGAGTTCGTCCGTGTTTTGTCTGTCCGAGTTCGTCCGTGTTTTGTCTGTCCGAGTTCGTCCGTGTTTTGTCTGTCCGAGTTCGTCCGTGTTTTGTCTGTCCGAGTTCGTCCGTGTTTTGTCTGTCCGAGTTCGTCCGTGTTTTGTCTGTCCGAGTTCGTCCGTGTTTTGTCTGTCCGAGTTCGTCCGTGTTTTGTCTGTCCGAGTTCGTCCGTGTTTTGTCTGTCCGAGTTCGTCCGTGTTTTGTCTGTCCGAGTTCGTCCGTGTTTTGTCTGTCCGAGTTCGTCCGTGTTTTGTCTGTCCAAGTTCGTCCGTGTTTTGTCTGTCCGAGTTCGTCCGTGTTTTGTCTGTCCGAGTTCGTCCGTGTTTTGTCTGTCCGAGTTCGTCCGTGTTTTGTCTGTCCGAGTTCGTCCGTGTTTTGTCTGTCCGAGTTCGTCCGTGTTTTGTCTGTCCAAGTTCGTCCGTGTTTTGTCTGTCCGAGTTCGTCCGTGTTTTGTCTGTCCGAGTTCGTCCGTGTTTTGTCTGTCCGAGTTCGTCCGTGTTTTGTCTGTCCGAGTTCGTCCGTGTTTTGTCTGTCCGAGTTCGTCCGTGTTTTGTCTGTCCAAGTTCGTCCGTGTTTTGTCTGTCCGAGTTCGTCCGTGTTTTGTCTGTCCGAGTTCGTCCGTGTTTTGTCTGTCCGAGTTCGTCCGTGTTTTGTCTGTCCGAGTTCGTCCGTGTTTTGTCTGTCCGAGTTCGTCCGTGTTTTGTCTGTCCAAGTTCGTCCGTGTTTTGTCTGTCCGAGTTCGTCCGTGTTTTGTCTGTCCGAGTTCGTCCGTGTTTTGTCTGTCCGAGTTCGTCCGTGTTTTGTCTGTCCGAGTTCGTCCGTGTTTTGTCTGTCCGAGTTCGTCCGTGTTTTGTCTGTCCGAGTTCGTCCGTGTTTTGTCTGTCCGAGTTCGTCCGTGTTTTGTCTGTCCGAGTTCGTCCGTGTTTTGTCTGTCCGAGTTCGTCCGTGTTTTGTCTGTCCGAGTTCGTCCGTGTTTTGTCTGTCCGAGTTCGTCCGTGTTTTGTCTGTCCGAGTTCGTCCGTGTTTTGTCTGTCCGAATTCGTCCGTGTTTTGTCTGTCCGAGTTCGTCCGTGTTTTGTCTGTCCGAGTTCGTCCGTGTTTTGTCTGTCCGAGTTCGTCCGTGTTTTGTCTGTCCGAGTTCGTCCGTGTTTTGTCTGTCCGAGTTCGTCCGTGTTTTGTCTGTCCGAGTTCGTCCGTGTTTTGTCTGTCCGAGTTCGTCCGTGTTTTGTCTGTCCGAGTTCGTCCGTGTTTTGTCTGTCCGAGTTCGTCCGTGTTTTGTCTGTCCGAGTTCGTCCGTGTTTTGTCTGTCCGAGTTCGTCCGTGTTTTGTCTGTCCGAGTTCGTCCGTGTTTTGTCTGTCCGAGTTCGTCCGTGTTTTGTCTGTCCGAGTTCGTCCGTGTTTTGTCTGTCCGAGTTCGTCCGTGTTTTGTCTGTCCGAGTTCGTCCGTGTTTTGTCTGTCCAAGTTCGTCCGTGTTTTGTCTGTCCGAGTTCGTCCGTGTTTTGTCTGTCCGAGTTCGTCCGTGTTTTGTCTGTCCGAGTTCGTCCGTGTTTTGTCTGTCCGAGTTCGTCCGTGTTTTGTCTGTCCGAGTTCGTCCGTGTTTTGTCTGTCCAAGTTCGTCCGTGTTTTGTCTGTCCGAGTTCGTCCGTGTTTTGTCTGTCCGAGTTCGTCCGTGTTTTGTCTGTCCGAGTTCGTCCGTGTTTTGTCTGTCCGAGTTCGTCCGTGTTTTGTCTGTCCGAGTTCGTCCGTGTTTTGTCTGTCCGAGTTCGTCCGTGTTTTGTCTGTCCGAGTTCGTCCGTGTTTTGTCTGTCCAAGTTCGTCCGTGTTTTGTCTGTCCGAGTTCGTCCGTGTTTTGTCTGTCCGAGTTCGTCCGTGTTTTGTCTGTCCGAGTTCGTCCGTGTTTTGTCTGTCCGAGTTCGTCCGTGTTTTGTCTGTCCGAGTTCGTCCGTGTTTTGTCTGTCCGAGTTCGTCCGTGTTTTGTCTGTCCAAGTTCGTCCGTGTTTTGTCTGTCCGAGTTCGTCCGTCTTTCGTCCGGCGTGTACTTTTCTGTCCTCTCATTTGATTATGCCACAGGCAAATTTATTGGAGTTTAACAAGGAGGAAAATGCTTACCATTCTGTCATTTCAAGGAAGGAAAAAAGTAATGGAAAAAAGTAATGAAAAAAACGATTACCGACTTCGTTTCATATAGAGTCGAAAATTTTAATAGAAAAGTAAGTGAAGGGAAAATGAGGTGAGATAATGTGATTTCATTAAAATATTTAAATTCTCATTTAAATATTGCCTCAATTTTTACCAAAAAGTTTAACAAGAATTTGAAAATTACTTTTATTAGTATATCCTTTAATATATTCCCTCCCCCCTCTTTCATGTCACTTTCCTGCATATATAACCTAAATTCGGACTTAATTAAAATATTTACCAAATTATATTCATCAATATTCAATAATGGTTCTTCAGATCTATTGCCTATTGTCAACTCCAACATTCGGTCATTAAAATAAATAGTAGATTTGTTGCTAGATTTTGCCTGCTGAAAAAATTAAAAAAAAATTTTCGAGTTTTTATAAAATAAAAATCAAATTTTAAAAAATTACAATTTGTTGAACTTCCAATTGTTGTCGTTTGTCTGTATTCCAAAACGATAACGTTGGTGGCTTTGGCTGCTAAAAAATGAATTTTTTGGTAAATGCTAAATTAATTCATTTCTTAAATTAGCTCTAAAATTTAAAAAAATATTTAAACCTGTCGGGCTTCATTCAGTCGTTTATTTGCATTCAGTAGAGTTGGCGGTCTACGCTGCTGAAAATTAATAGAATTTTTAGTAAAAATGATAAATCTAGGTTCCCTCATAGAAAAAAAATTTAAAATTTTTACAAATATTTGTCGACGATCAATTGACTGCTGATTCTGTTTGCCTAAATTACGAAAAGATTGTGGACTTGATGCCAAATTTGCATTCCTATTGGGAAGATTAGATTGAAGTCTAATTGAAAAAATAATTCGATTGAATTGGAACAACTTGTAAGATATCATAAAATATAATAAATTTTCTTAAAAGAGAATTAAAATTTAAAGAATATAAAAATAAAAAAATATTTGAATAAATAATCAAACAGAAATTAAAAACTTATAAAAATTACAATTTATTCAAAATAAATTAAAAATGTTAAAAAATTAAAATAAATTAATTATTCAAAATCAACCGTTGCTTCACTAGTTGTTGAAAAATTTCTTTCAACTTCCTTAATTTTTAATTTTTCTTGTTCCAAAAGAACTTTGCGTTCATCACACATTGCTACACGAATATATTTGGTTGATTTACAATTCTAAAAAAAATAAGAATTTTTTTCCAAAAATTTATTAATTACCAAACAAGGCTTTATTGGCATTTTTTCATAACAAGTTATTCTACGTTTACAGTCCATACATTTAAAAAATCTTTTATCAGCCACATGTCGCTTTACTTGATGTCCCGAAAGTTTGCAATAAGTACTTTGATTAACACTGGTATAATCACACTGAAAGAAGTTTTTATTGAAAGAGACGG
Organism: Meloidogyne arenaria; assembly: GCA_036172955.1. Lineage (NCBI taxonomy): Eukaryota > Metazoa > Nematoda > Chromadorea > Rhabditida > Meloidogynidae > Meloidogyne > Meloidogyne arenaria. The sequence continues at coordinate 2,992,742 of JARQAB010000024.1, forward strand.
AAAATTTTAGTGAGGAAAGGACCGACAATTAGAAAAAAAATGATGTGTTTGATAAAAAGGATAAAAATAAAGTTTTGGCCTATAGAGAAACGATAGTTAAAAATTTGTGATTTAGCTAGGACAAATTAACACGTCAAATTTTCCGAAAAACAACAGAAAATTTTCAAAATCATTTCCAAAGCAAAATCTTCTATGACCGAAAATCCAAAAATTTCTTACAATTTAAAGTTCAATTAATAAATATTCTAAATTAAAGTTACTTGTGTACACGTAACCACTTTACAACCACGAATTTCCATTAAAGAAGTCGCATTTGTTTCAATTTGTTCTTCAACTTCACGACGATCAAAATAAAGATTTTGGCGGTTTAATTGCTCCTTTAAAAAAAAAATTTAAAAATATTCTTCAAAATAAAAAATGTAACTTGATCAGCTTCATGTTCATAACTAGATTTTTTATTTAACAAAGAATTTAATTGTTCATCTGTAAAAGTACCACCCAAAAGTGACCCTCCTTTTTTCTTATTTTGTTGACAAGATTGTTCGGCTGCTGTCTCTACTAAAAAATAAAACATTTTTGATTTAAAAACACAAAATTTCCAATACATTTAGGGCGTTTAACGCCATTATAACTTGCTCCTCCATTTCCCGCTTTAAATATTTCTGCTGCTCTTTTCTTTAAAAATTATTAAATTTATTTAACAAAAAAATCTTTATACCAATTTATTTAATTCATTGGAATTCAAAACATTTTTTGAATCCGCCAATAAAATTGGTTGTTTGTCTCGGGTAATTGGTGAACTATTTGTATGATGAATTGAATTTTGCTAAAAAAATTAAAAATAGAAAAATTAACAACTTAAGATTAGAATAAGGAAGGAAAAAATTATATGATAGGATAAAACTTGAAAAGATTATTTTCCCTCAAAAGGAACCGAACCATCCCCATTTCTCCCATAACCAAGAATTTTCCCAATAAACCAAAGCATTAGTTTAGCAGAATTTCATAAAAGCCTATATCAAGTTAAAGGCAATTTAATAAAAATACAACTTTATTTACTTGAGTCTGAATAAAATCCCTCATTGAAGAAAGCGAACGATTACTGGCAGACTCCGATGGTTTTGCAGCATTTGCTTTTGGATCAATATTTTCTTTATTTGAAGGCTGGGACAATCTTTGTCTCATTATTCGAAGATTTTTGGAGCCAAGATGGAAAGGCTTAAAAAGAAGGAATTTAAAAAAAATTAAAGTAAAAAAAGAAAACATTTTCAGAAATAAGCTTTTCAATTTGTTTGTTTTGCTTTTCAAGTTCTGGATCAATTTTTGTTATAGAGTCATTTAACGATGAGTTTCGAAGGGATGCTCTTCTACTTGCTGACATTGGCATTATAAATCTGTCAAATAAAAGTATCAGAAATTTGAAAACAATTTTGACAATTGCAATGAATTAATCAAAAAATTTACTTACTTTTTGCCCTTTTCTTCAGCCAAAGATTTTCGACGTTTTATCAAAACAAGCTCTGGAGGTGGTCGCTCTTTTTGTGGTGATTGTCCTTTTGACTGAAGTCGATACTCTTTTGTAGGTAAATTGGCAGTACGATTCAATGTCCCGCGTTTGGCAGCAACTTGCCGAGCACGTTGTTGTATATGGAAGGGGCAATAAAGTGAACGAGAAATATTGACAAAATTGGAACATTGATCTCCATCAGATGCTTTTCGGCCCTAAAAATAAAAAAAAAAGAATTTATAAGAATATTCTTAAATAACCTGACACCTTCCAAGATCTGGACAAAACCCAACTTCAATTAATTGACCAGGCTTGAAGAGTTTTAGTGTCACTAAAAATTAAGGAAAAGATTAAAAAACTAGGCAAACATAGACATTCATTTTGTCGATTAGAATTGTTGTTGTTATTTGTAGAAGGTTCACATACTTGAGGATTATTTAAGAAAAATGTATTGCCCGGTTGTAACTTCCAATATTGTCGAAAACAATCACCGAAAAGCAGCACCTAAATAAAAATTACAAAAAAAATTTGGAAAAGGTTGAAATAACGAAAAAAGGGATACCTGTGGTAAGGGAAGATATCAGAAAAATACCAAAAAAAATTGCTTACCTTAACAGAAACAGCATTCAAATCCTTAAAAATTAATTTATTAAAATTGACAATTCAATTATAATTGGGATGTTATATGGAAAAGTCCGAAAAATCGAAATAAAGCTTAAAAATTTTTAAATTTGAGGCTGACAAGCAAACATACCAAACTGTGAGTCAAAATTTTGTATTTTTTTTTGGTACCAATCGATAGAGCATCATCGATTTACTCTAGAAAATTCTCCTACCAATTCAGAAACATCTCTAATTATAAAAAAACCTTGAGATCCGACATTCTCCAAATAATATATTCATTTCCATTTCCACTCTTTTTACACCCACTACGTTCAACCATTACAGCCATTGTTGCCCATCCTTCTTCACTTTCATTTTTTTGCATAGACAAAAGTCGATTTGTTGAGAGTTGACTAAGTCGAAGTTTTTGGATTCCAGAAAAGAATGTGTTGGAAGTTTCAAGTGTTAATTTTGGATTACTTAAAATTGAAGAAAAAAATAAAAATAATTGAAAAAACCTAATTCGAATTCCAAACAGAGGATCAAAAATTTCGGCTGTTTGTGATTTGGAAGTGTCTTCTTTACATTCTTCTGATACTGTATTTGTAAACATAATAAAATTAAAAAGATTATTCTAAAATAATTTAAAGAAGAATTAGCAAATTCGAGAAAATTGTCAGCTTTGCGCCAGCCGAGCTGCGCCAAACCAGTTGCGCCCAACGGCACGCACCGTAGTGGGCCGTACCAAGTAAAATTATTGCGCGAATTATTTGTTTAATTTTATTGAATTTTTCTAGTGTCAAATGTTTTCATTTTCACATATTTTTCCGCCATTCCCTTTAATCGATAGGGATTAGTAATTTTTTTATAAAAGGTCATGAAAAGTAAAAAAGACTTCATTTAATAAGTTTAGATGTTTGTTATTTCATCTCTTCTTTTTTCCCTTAATAATTTATGTTTTAAAATTTTAGGAAATTTTTTTAAATTTATTTTTTAAATAATGTCAACAAAAGATTCTACGGAATTTGACGAGTCTAATCCGGAAGAAATTAAAGAAGAATTTAAACGACTTAAAGCTCTTTTAAAAAGTGAAGCATCGAAGAACACCAAACTCGCAACAGACTTGGAGCAATTTCGAGCGCTGTTTGTTTTTTTTGGAGTTTTTGTTAAAATTTGAATTAAATTTTTAGTTATGAACGGGAACATCGTAAATATCAACAAGTCAGTCGCGACTATGAAGTGGAGATGGAGAAGAGAGACCGCCAGCTTGAAAAACGCGAGCAAGAAATTTTCGAGCTTGAAGAACATCGTCAGCGTCTTTTGACCAATAATGAGAATGTAAAGGTTCTCGTTTCTTTTGTTTAATAAATTGAATAACTTTTGGTGATATTGAACCTGACAGCCGCCATTCTTTCCTCCTCCTCATTTCTTCCTATATGTTTGCAGAATAGTTAGACTTCTTCCTCCTTCCTTACTTCCATCCAAGGGGGAATAAAATTGTTTTGATTGTTTTTAGGCAAGATATAGAGAAATGGAAATTGGGTTGGAAGAAAGGAAAACCTGACCATTCTGTAGATATATAGGAAAGGACTTGCTGAGGAAGGAAGGGGGTCTGTCAGGTTCAAACCTATTTTTTAAGAGTGAGGTTGCCGCTTTGAATCAGCAAAATCGTTCTTTGACTGAGAAGCTCTGTAATGTTCAAAAGCAATTGCTCGAGGAAAGGAACAAATCTCTTCCAAATCCTGTTGCGAATGAGACGGCATTGTTTGAGGCTGAGAACAAAGTGGAGGAACTTAAGGCAACAATTGTTTGTTTTTGGTTGTTTAAACTGTTTAAAAAAGAAAATTTTTAGGCGAGTATGAAAGCTGAGGTTAGCCGCCTTTTGACTACAAATTTTGAATTGGATGACCGTGCAAAACAATTGGAAGCCGAATTGACTCAAGCAGCTACGGATCAAGAATCAATGCGTTGTTTGATTAAATGTCAACAAACTGATTTGGAGAATTCTCGCGAGAAGATTCAGGAATTGGAAGTTGAGATTCATCAATTAAATTCTCAAATTGCTGGTGACATGCCTGTTGCTGTTAAAGGGAATTCGCTTTTTGCTGAGGTTATTTTGAATTCTTCTAAAAAGTTTGTTTAAGTAATGTGGTGGGCTGTCTTCCTCAGAAATTCCGCTGTTTTGGCCCTTTCGCTTGTTTATGTTCTGCTTTTGTTCTTTTCCCACTTTTTAAAATGCGGCAGTGCCCATTTCTGATAAGATAGTATCTAATTTTGGGAATGAATAGCCATATAGGGGGGGGGAGGGTTGTTTTCTTATCGGTTTTTCCTCTGTTTCAAATTTACTTTTCCTCGAATCTAACAATTATCATACAAAAATTTTTTAAAGGTCATTGATGGTAAGGACCGAGTTGAAAAGGATTTGGCTTTGCTTCACAAAAAGCATGCCCAACTTCAAAAGGAATACAATCGAGTTTCAAAGATTGCTTACAACAATTCAATGAGTAATTCAATTTCTCGTGATGGTTATAAATTGCAAGGACCAACACTTTGTTTGTTTCCTTTTGTTTTTTAAAAAATTTTTTAAATCTTTTAAGCCGTCTTCAAAATGGTTAACAGCGAAATCTCTATGCGATTGGACGAAAAAATGCGTTTAATTGAGAAATGCCATGTTTTGGAAGATGCTGAACGCAAAAATCTGATGAAATTTGCAAAAGAAAATCCAGCTGATTTCAATATTTTCCAAGAGCATATGAATTCTATGGTTTTGTAAGTTTTTTTTGTTTAATTTTTAAATTTAAAATAAATATTTTTAGACGTGACAAGCAACGTTTGGAACGTCGCGTTATCAACTTGGAATTGCGCGAGAGGGAATTTCTGGATGCCATAAGCTTTGAGAAAGCTCGTTCTTCATCTGTTCCTCAATTGGAGCATAAGTTACAACAATGTGAACGTTTATTGGCTAATTATGAGACTGCACAGTTGCGTTTGGACGATGATGAGGGAATTTGAAGTTGAAGAATAGAGAAGTATGATTTTTATTTTGACAAACAATGCTTTAATTTAAAAATTTTTCGCAAATTATTTATTGACTTTTTATTTTTATTTGATTAGGTTGATGTTAAAATACTAAATATTTTTTATTCTAGGCAAAAATTTCTTCAATTTGGGAGCTCAAGCCCCTATGGTTGAAAATCCCGTAGTTATTTCTCGCATTTATAAGTACTAGTACGTATATAATCTAAATAGGTTTGTCATCGCTTTATTATCACAAGATGTTGTCCAAATGCGATCTTTACATTTGTTATTTTTTTGTTCATATCCGAGCTTAAACTGCCATCACGTAACAGCCATTTTGGGGAATTTTTGCGCCGTTCTGGCCCGCGCCTTTATGGGCATGTCCCTGATTTTCGGTTTACGATCTTCTCATTCTTTCTGATTTCTGATATTTTAGAGGATTTAAATGTATTTTTATTCGACATTTTAATAATTTTCAAAAAATTTTTAGAAAAGTTTACAAATTATTCTTTTTTGAAATATTTATCAAATGCTTTCATTTCGAGCTATTCAGGTTAATTTCAATTTTAATTTTCTTTTTCTATCCAATTTTAGTCAATTTCAAGGCGTTGTTTATCCACTTCTTTGCCTTTTTCTTCAACAAATTTAAATCCAAAATTTAAAGAAGCTTTTGTTGATAAAAATTATGACAACAATTTTGTAATAAAATTAGACAATAATTATTTAAAAAGTCCTGCTGGAAATGTTCTTTTAATTAAATCTGAACTTTTGGCTTTATTAATTTCAAATGAATGGAATTTAAAAAATAAGGAAGGTTTTGGAAGTATGCATTTTACAGGTTTATTTTTTGATTAAAATTTTTTTGTTTAATTTTAAAATTTTAGGATTGGCTTTTACTGGTGAGGAGTTTTTTGATTTAAATATGGAATGATTATTTCTGGTATATTTTTGTAAAGAAAACCAAAAATCTTTTGCTTTTTTGGGAGGGGGGGGGGGTTTCAGATCTTTTTTGATGGTTTTAGCTTTTGTGTTTAATAAAAGACCATTAACCTTTTGAAAATCTTCCAATATTAAATTTTAGTGAATATTTAAATTTATAGTTGGAATATATTTTTAGTTAATTTAGAACAACTATCACATGTATTTTTTGATTCTAATTTCCTCAATTAAATTTTTGCTATAATTGATACACATTATATCCCAACTGAATTAAAAAAATTTTTTATTTTAATATTAAAAAATTTTTTTCTAATTTAAAGCTCTAGACAATCCTCATGGAGAAACTTGTGATTCTCTTATAGAAAAATTAATTGGTTATTTAGACACAGACACTTTACTTTATTTTTCTAATTCCCAAACATCATTATTTGATCAACAACAAAAACAATGGTTGCCAATAATTAATTGGATAAATTTTAAATTAAAATTAAATTTACAACAAACAACAGAATTTTTTGAGCCTCCAAAAATTTCAAAAAATTGCAAACAAAATTTAAAACAATTTTTGTCTTTTTATAAATTTCCTTCACTTTGTGCAATTAATTATGGATGTGAATCTCTAAAAAGTTTAATTTTAACAATTTCGGCAATTGAAAATTATTTGAGTATTGAAGAAGCTGTAAATGCTTCTAATTTGGAACAAATATTTCAAAGCAAAATTTGGGGAAGTTTTGAATGGCATCATGAAGTAGAACAATTGGAAGTGTGTTCGAGAATATCTGCGGCTATTTTGTTTGTTTATTTGAATTCTAATTGATTTTTTGCTTGTTTTTTGAAATTAGAAGACCAACAGGTTTTTCTTTTAAAAATAATTTTTGGGGACTTTGTTGAGGGTAGAAAATGTTTGTTAAATTTCTAGAGAATTTGATAGAATTTATTTTTCATCATTTCTTTTAAATCGGGTTGGTCTTCTAAATTTACTATATTTTTTGTTATTTTTTGTCTCATTTAGTAAATTAAAATTCTAGATATACTGACATTTTGTTTCTAATATTTAAATTTTGTTTATTTATCTTTCAAAAAAATTTTTAAAAATTTTCTCAATTTATTTTTTGTTTGATGGAACAACAATTTGTTAAATTAAAATTAATTCATTCAGTAGATGAATGTTTTGAATTTGTTAGTTTTATTT